>OY730195.1:80351800-80715810 GCA_963422505.1 Pseudognaphalium luteoalbum
TGTTAATAATCATCTCTAACACATCATGGATGTATTTCAACACCATGCATGTGTTAAAACATGGATTTAAAGGTCAAAAGAATCAAAAGCCACTTCTAGTTAATGTTTAATGCTTTTCATTTTGAACAAAACACCATTTTGGGATTGTTTGGTTCCTTTCCAGATTTGAGTACGAGATTCACCAAGGTGTTTCTCTAAATTAACATAACCAAAATGGACATTTTATGAGCCAAAAATCAATCCCAAGATGTAATCTTTCAAACCCAAATAGTCTCATGTAATTTTGAGTTCGTTTACTATTTTTAACATTTTTTGTTTGAACATGGGTATAATCTGTCTTAAAAGTCAGAAAAATTACCCTTAGTATTTTTGTGATATCTTGAGTAATACGTATCCAAATGTATTGAAACTACCACCAAAAGTTTACAATTTTAGTCTGGAACAAAAATCATTTGGATGACTTTTATTAGAATTGCATGCATTTTGCTCAATAATCATTGTTTCTTGCATGTGTCCAAATTGGTCAACTGTTGAATCTCAGAGGACACATGTAATTTTTAAAAATACTTCAACTTCTCTAATATATCTAAATAAATTACTGGAAGTAATTAACACCTTGGGGATCATCTATGATTTTTCTCAGATTCTAATTCGAAATATAAGATTTTTAGAAAAATCCGACAAAGTAATACATTTTCTGGAAAAACACAAAAGTGGACTGTTTTGAACATATAAATTAAACCAACACTTGTAAGCATACTAAAAGTGGAAGAAATTATTCTTTTTGACATATGAACATGTTTAAGGGTTGGGTAAAGATTTTGGGTCAACCAAAAGGTTTGACCAAGCTGACTAAATGGGACTCGACACTTGATGCAATTGACTAACAAATTTTAAACTAAGTAATGTAATTGCATACCGACAATTTTCAACCTACAAAATAATTCGATAACACACGACACATTGTAAAGTACACAACTAACAAACTCAATATGACTTGTATGACATGTTTGACAATTTTGGATGTTGTAAATTTGTGTATTCATTATTGTATTTAAACGCTATTATTGGACATTAACAAACTTCAAAGCAAACAAACCATTTTGTCACTTTGTAATCTATTATTTAGCTAAGCAATCTTAACAAACCTATATATATATATATATATATATATACATATATATAGAATCTAACTAGAGACCTCGTGTTCATAGGACTTGGATAGGAGTCGTATTTGGCAAGCGCACTTAGGACATCCGACGGTTTACGCTTACGTTCAAAAGTTAGTTTTCACAATACCCTTTTACTTGTTTACTATTTTGGGGTGAAAAGTATGATTCTAAACTTTACCTAAATTGGTTGTACTTTTATTGAACTTGTTGAACATTTGCTATGTTACTTATGCGAATTGGTATATACTATTGTTATGCTTGAGTACTATCATGCTAAGTCCCCGGAAATACCCTTTTACACTACTTATTAACTCGTCCGAGAGCCAGACGAGCCTTTGATATTTATGGATAGCGCTATTTAGGGGGAGACCATTTGTTGGAACCCGAACGGTCGTGTGAAGACGACGTACAGATCGCAATCGGTTTGTTTTAAATTTGTATTTGTTGGGGTCTAAGTATGACTTACTAATACTGAACCAAAGGCTAGTAGATGGTAAGTATGACCTAGAGTCGTTCTTAAAGAGAAACTGAATTGAAACGGAGGTGATCCAATCAATCTTTCTTTTCTAGTAAAGATTTTAAAAGAGTGCGTTGGGGGTTTTTGGTTCAGTTAACTAAGTAAACTAAATAAAGCGAATAAAATGTAATAATAAATCAGATAATAAAAGTAGTATTTGTTGTGAGTTCGTTAGCTAATAATGTGGGATGATGACTCTTATATGAAGACGATTATCTAAATTGGAAATGTCTAGTGGATTCAATACCCAGTGGTATAACCAATAAGTTCCCTATTAGTCGGTTATCAACTAATATGTCACGAGGAACTAAGTTGTCATGATTCTAATCAGACAGATGCTGCTCAACTCTCCACACACTCCTGTGAGGGAGTCAGTGACCCGTATTATTGAACGTATTTGCTCGTGGGCGAAGGAATAGAGTAGCAGGTCATTAGCAAGTCTAACCGTTCTTAATACCATAAATATTTCAAATCCATTAAACAACTAACTTACAATTTATGTTCGGACTTATTAGCCAATTCCTATTAGTGAAACTTAAGAATGATAAGCAGGGGAAAACGTTCTGGTTTCTTGCATATCTTACTTTTGGTTTCGTATTTTAAGGAAAGGATATCAGTGTAACTTAGATTCCAAACTTGCCTTTCTCATTACAATTAACAAATCCCTAGGTTTTCGTAAATGATTATTTAGACTGTAGCCTACCTACTCTAATCTAATCTAAATTAACTAATCTAATTAAAATGCTAATTAAAATGCTGACGGATTTTGCATAAAGTTAAACCCAGACCATGTCGGAAAATGCTATGGTGATTCACATTGTATTTAATCGTTTACCGATGTTTCCATTGTGAATTTAATGGCTTCGCCATGTTCACATGATAAGTACATTGTGATCGAAAGTGTACAATACTCATGGCAAGTCCACGTAATCACATTGCATTTTATGATGCTTTCATGACGTTATATTTAAAAACATAGTTTTTACACAGATAACTATTGACCAAGTATTAAGGTTCGCGACTCCTCTTTACCAGGTTACAATCACGTTTGTTAATCGAAAGGAGAATGTAAGTTTTACCTTTAAAATCATAAGATAAGTCCGCTCATAAAGTTTCCATTTTATAATGTCGATCCATAATACAACTACCTTCGGTCGTTACCGGCTTCCATACGTACGTACATTGCTTAAAAGCATTTCCAGTACTATACCGAGTAAAATCGAATAGGGCCGTCATATTATTTCATGAGATATTTAAAGTCATTCCACAATTATATATGCTAACTACATCACAACAAATACAATAGTAATCTACTCGCTAATCACAGCACAAACTAATTCTAGCATAATTAAAGTATACATATTTAATTAAGATAGAATAGGGTAGAAAGAACCTGGATTAAAATGTGAGAAGGAATAGACTTGAATTAATAAGCGTAACTCCAAGCGTACACCAAAGATTACAAGATGTTCCCTAGCTTTCGTTCTACTTTAAACAAGCTCCCTAACTAGCCTAATACTAATTTTCAAGTAAGAAAATAGAATGAGAAAGTAAAGAGAGAATTATGCCTAATGCATATGGGACATTTTCAAATGGAAGCCTTGGGGCTCTATTTATAGGTGAAATGTGTCTCATGTTAGCATTCCATGGCACACATTAGAAAAAGGGTGAAAGGTGGTGCAACGGGTCCGAAAAAGTAGTGAAAGGTGGCGCACCGGGTACGAAATAGTAGCGAAAGGTGGCACATCGGGTACACGCAAGGACAGAAAAGAGGAAACAAGACGGGGGGAGGGGGGCGGCGCTGCCCACCAGCAGGCCGGCGGCGGCTGGCTGCCACCCGCCACGGTCCGTCGTCTTTCGCTGCGTTGCTTAATTCGCGCGTATCTTCTTTGTTATGTGTCCGTTTGCGTTGATTCTTTTTACATTGGATTCGTAATTCAAAAAAGAAGACTTTGATGTAAGTATATCCCAAAAATATTTCTTCTATCTCTAGATATTGCTTACGAATCATTTGGATCTTTCGGCGGCTGTAGAATCTTCATTCTTTATCCGTTTTTGTTGATTATTCTTCTGTTGGATTCGTAATTCGAAAATGAACATCTTGGATGAGATGGATGTTGATGATGGGCACTTATGTCTTGAAATCTCATTTTGATGTCTTGAATCTTCAAACGTATGTGGAATCTTTGTTTTTCATCCGTTTTGCTTGATTTTTATCGTGCAACCTTGTTTTGACCATCTTGGCATAATATCATTGATTTGTATTGTTTTTGAGTTTAAAATGCCAAGAATCGTTCTAGAATAAGAGAGATATCGGTAGTAAAAACATGACTTTTTACGCGATATCAAGTATCCCACACTTAGAACTTTGCTTGTCCTCAAGCAAACTCGAATTTCAAGCATGGTTAAAAATAAGCAGATAATTAAATATTTTAGGGTAGAACTTTTTACTAAGGGGGGCTATGAAAAATAAAATATTCGTTCTTTGAAAAAGCAGGGTTGTAATCTTTGGGAGCATGCTTTTGATCTTTGATGTTGGATACATGACTAGGCGATCCTCTCTAGGTGGTCACTCAAATCACTCAAAGTGTTTAGGGTTTCCTATTCTAATGTTATCAATCACTCAGAATGCCAGTCATGTATCGTTTATCGTCATAGGCTTGATTGAGAATCAAATCGTTACCTTTTTGGTGAGTGCGAAGTCGATCTAGCCACAATCATTTTTGGGGAAGTGATGTAGGTTTTTTTGGGAGGATTGACGCCTTTTTGGTGCTTGCAGACGGAGTCTTTTTCTCCTATTGATTTCCTTTTCTTCGGATTTTTCTTTCTTGAATTTTCTTCTCTCTTTTTTTCCCGATGTCGTCTCCTTGCGATTTCTCTCCTTTCATCTTTGGAACTTTGTTTGAAAGTTTGGGGGATGCTTTTGAGAAAGTAGGGGTAACGTATCTATTTTTCTTGGGTGTATGGGTATAGGATGGGTTTAAGAATGATGTGATTCAATCTCCTATTCACTAACCAATCTGGATTCGAAATGCATAACAAGAGTAAGCTCTGATTCAAAATGCATACATCGGCACACTCAAGAATCGAAAAAGTGAAGCATTAAAAGCGAATGCTTTTTATATGGCTCAAGATACCTCACGAATCGAAAGTTGGGTTGTTGTGTGCCTAGTCATGCGATGCTCTTTATGGGATTATTAAACTAATTTTTCAAAAGAATTTGTATTTTATTCTTCCTTCTTCCTCAAAGTAAATCGTTCTTTGTCTAAAATTTTTATTTTCAACACATTTTTAATTCATTTTTTGAAAATTTTTGTTTACTTTTTTGGAGAAGCATGGTCTTAAAGAGCAACGACTTAGAATCAATCATATACCATTATCCATTTTACAGTAGTGTAACTACTGCTATCCCACACTTAAAGGAACATCGTCCTCGATGTTTATCTAAGCTCAAACTGGGGTGAAGACCCCACACTTAGGAATTTAAACATCTAAGATGTATTCTTTTAGCGGTGTGTTTTGGGTTTGAATCCCACACTTAGTGAAAAGCATAATGGATATGGTATATTTAAAGAAATGAAAGAGACGGTATAGAAGTACTCCCCGGTGGTTGCAGTGTTCCTTGGGTTGCATGTTTCCATCTTCCTTGGTGCATTCTTGATCAAGTCTTCTTGTGATTGGTCTCGTAGGTGTGAACACGTCGGATATACTTCTTCTGGTGTTGATATTTTGTTGCAGGCTGGAGCATGCTTTGTATGATCCGAGTGTGAAAGATAGTCGGAGATTTCATCACTTCTTGGAAAGTAAAATTGCAGAAATGTAAAAACATGGGGTGCCTCCCGAGAAGCGCTCTTTTAAAGTTGAGAGCTCGACTTAGTCCTTTCTTCTTCAGATGATGCTGGATGTGTCCATAGTGCTAGAATGGTCACTGTGGTTCCTAGGTAGGGCGTATCGTGGAGGAAAGTATTGCAGACACTGTTCTATCATGTCAGTAATGAGAGTTGGTGGAGTGGTGGATTCCATTCTGAAGCTTTTGAAGTGATCAGTGGCTAATCTGTCGAGGATTGCCATCCCATAGCTGATGTATCGAACTGCCCTTGTGACTGGTCCGTTAGGGTCGATTCAAGTGCAGGTGTGAGTTTGAACAATTTCACGTTGTGGGTGGTTTCTGCCTATTGAGGTGATTAAAGCCATGAATTTAGTCTTTACTTCTTCAAAATCACTGGCTAAGGGGTCTCCTCCGAAGGATCTAGTGGCTTGGCATACTTGTCTAATGAGTTGATGTTGTTCGCGGTTGAAGGGAAAATCCGAGTCAGTGAAGATGTAGATTAACTTGTTGAATATTTCGCGGTATCCATTGCGGTAAGCGTTGATTTCTACATCTTCTTCCTCATACATTCCACGCAGTTGGGTCGTAACATAAGTTGCTATGTTGATTTGCGACAGGTGCGGAATGAATCTAGGCACTTCATGAATTTCTTCGTCATATGCTACTTGATTTAGTTCATCAATTATTAGTTCGACGTGATGACCAATAGTGGAGTGAATGACGATCCTGAAGTTTTCCGAAGCTGTGAGATGTTCTCCAGTTTCGATGAGATCTAGAAGGGTTCTAAGATCTCCCACCATTCTTATGTCAGCATAATTCTGCGGATTTCTAGTAGCTCTTTCAAGATGGGTTCTCATTGATGCAAGTAAAAAAATTTTTTACTCGAGAACATCTCATCGAAACTGGATAACATCTAGAAGGGTTCTAAGATCTCCCACCATTCTTATGTCAGCATAATTCTGCGGATTTCCAGTAGCTCTTTCAAGATGGGTTCTCATTGATGCAAGTATAGCCTTCTGACTTGATAAGTAGGGAAAAGCTGATCCAGCTAAGGCACAATATACTTTTTGGTATAGTTGCCTTTGGTTGCTGCAGAATTCGACTTCTCCCATTGGGTAGTCTGGCCTTTCTGGCTGTTGAGCTTCTCTGGTGACTTGCTCTTGAAGGGAATCGGAGAACTCTTGGATATGTCTGAGCAAAGTTTGGGGCAGTTCTCCATAATTGGTGAGATATGAATCGTATTCTTGTTCAATCTGCCTTATCAGGTGTCTTTGAGTGGTGTTGTAGTCATTGGTTGATTCTTTCATAGCCTCAACAATGATGCGCACATCGGTGTATTCATCAATTAGTTCAATCATGTCTTGGTGAGTATCTATGAGCGGAATCTCTAATCTCTCAGCTGCTATGATGGGGGAATTTGGTGGAGCAAGAGGGGTTTTTGGAATAGAGCGTTCATCGATAATGACGTCAATAAAATCGCCGTCAAATTTGATACTCTTGTAGTCGGAATCTTCGTCTCGTGAATCTGGGAATTGGTGGAATTCTTCATCTGAGGGTGCATTGTTGAAAGGTTGAGTACTGTCGATTTCGATGGTTCTGACTTCCGTGATGGTGTCTTGAAGGTTTTCTTCAACAAAGCTTTCTGGTTGACGTGACTTATATGCAGAAATTCTTTGTAGGAGTTTAGCATACAGGTCTGGGTGCTGTGATGTTCGGAGTTCTTCTTCAAAAGTATCTATGTCTCGGAGTAGGGTTTTGGTAAAGGGTTTCGATGGATCGAGATAAGAGTCAAGAATGTTTCCCATTCTTTTGAGATGAGTGGATCTGAGCTCTTGGTGGATAGCTCCATAATCTAAGGATTCTTCTGATGAAGTGTAGTCTTTGCAGTCTTGTATCCTTTTGACTTCAGCCATTTGTGGTGAATCAGCTGGATCTTCATCTTCCTCCATTTCTTCCTCTTCCTCTTCTTCGATTTCTTCCTCTTCTTCTTCTTCGATTTCTTCCTCCTCCTTAGTTTCTTCTTCCTCTTCTTCAGGTTCTTCGTCTTCATATTCAATTTCTTCCTCTGCTTCTTCATATTCTTCCTCTTCTTCTGGTTCATACTCAGAATCAGAGATGAAAACTGATGATCGAGTGAAATGTTGCTCTTCCTCTGGTTCTGATTCATCGTCGGAACAAATTCTGCCTGTTGATATAGCATAACATTCTTCTTCTTCTGGAGTGCATTCCGGTTGGTCGATCTTGTAAGTAATGCTTTCACCATGTGATCGTAAGACAATCGTGTGGTTTTACTATTACTGCTCTAGCCGTGTTCATGAATGGTCTCCCAAGGATAATCGGGATTTTTATGTCCTCGTGGATATCCATTACCACAAAACTTGAACTAGAACGTTCTCAGCTATCCCTTTTGGGTATCTAACAGATTGATCAGCTAGTTGGACGGTCATCTTAGTGGGTTTCAAGTTTTCAAGTTCCAGCCTCATAAACAGGGAGTAGGGCATAAGGTTAATGCTGGCACCTAAGTCGGCTAAGGCGCTCATATTTCCGGATTGGTAAATAGAACAAGGGAGTGTAAATCTACCGGTGTCTCCTAGTTTTTCGGGAAGGCTATTATTAAGTAGGGCTGAGGTTTCAAAACTAAGGGGAATATTGTTTACTTCGGGCAGTTTATCCTTAGTGGATAGCAGTTTTCTGATGTACTTATTACGACCAGGAAATCTAGACATGGTATCAAGGAATTTTCCATCTAGCTTAAAGGATGATAATTTCTTGGGTTGAGCTTTAAGTCTAGTGGGGGTAAGGGATCCTAACCTCTTTGTTTATGGTCGGAGTGGTTTCCACAGCTGGTATCTTGATTTTTGTTTCTTCCTCTTCTACTGGAACAGCAACAGGTGGTGTAGTAGATGCTTCCTCGGTGGTAGTAAGTTGCTTTGCTTCCTCAACATGTGGGTTGTGAACTGTGTTGCTAGGCAAGCTTCCTCTGGGTCTGTTATCAAGATGTTGTGCCAATTGTCCAATCCGAGCTTCCAAATTCTTTAGCACAGTCAGTTGATTTCTCAAAAAGAGGTCGGCTTGGTCTTGTCTGGCGGACGTCTTTTGGTTGAACAGGTGTTGACCTTGCATGAATTGGGTGAAGGCGTCGTCTGAACTTGAAGTTGGGGCATTCATCTTTTCAGGTTGTTCAGGGGTTTGGTTTGTGTCGGAAGTTGGTGCAGGAAGTGCGAGGGGTTGGTTATAAGAAGGTTGTGATTGTTGTGGGTAAGGTGGGTATCTAGGTGGGTATCTGGGTTGGTATGGTGGTTGCTTGTTTCTTAGTTGGAATGGAGGTCCTCTAGGTTGGTTGTTGTTTTGATTGAAACCGGGTGAAAATTTTGTTGTCGAGCAGGAAACTGAGCATAGTAGATGGTGCCATCTGCTTCTTCGTATTCAACTTGGTATTCACCATGTGGTTGCGGGTTGGTGCAGTGTTGACAAACTTGCACTTGGTGTGCTTGGTGCTGTTGTTTCTTAAGTTCTCCAAACTGTTTGACAAGTGAGTCCATCTTCTCTGTTAATGCCTTAATTGCTTCGACTGGAATTGAATTTGATGCAGCGAGAGGTGCTTAAGATGTTGAGTGATCTCCAGAGTTCCAATCGTGGTGATGCATAGTCATGTTCTCTATAAGTTTCCATCCTTCTTCGTCGGTCTTTGCCATGAAGTTTCCTTGAGCAGCCGCATCGAGGGTGGTTCAGTGGTTAGGGTCTAAACCATTATAGAATGTACACAATTGTGCAGATTTGTCGAGTCGGTGATTAGGGAATTTCTTCAAGGCTCATTTGAATCGTTCCCATGCGGTGTATAATGACTCATCAAAAGCTTGGTGGAATTCATGATGTCATTTCGAAGTTTGGTTTGTTTAGAAGGCGGAAAGTACTTGGTTAGAAACTTTGTCGCCATCACAGTCCATGAAGGGATAGTGCCAGTCTCTAAACCTTCAAACCATGTTTGCGCATGATGTGTGAGCGAATAAGGGAAAAGATACAAACGGATTGTGTCTTGACTAATTCCGTTTTGTTTGTAGGAGTTTGAAAGAGATATGAACTTTTCGAGGTGAGAGTTTGGATCATCACTGGGTAATCCATGGAATTGATAGTGGTTTTAAATTAGTTGGATGATGTGGTGCTTAAGCTCGAAAGATTGACCAGGGGTTTCAGGGTAGAGAATTGGTCCTCCTCTTCCTTCGATAGAGGGTTTACTGTTGTCAGCGAGAGTGATGCGTTCAACAATTGCTTGTCTATGTGAGGATTTCTTCTTTTCTTGTCGAATGGTACGTATTATAAGATCAGAGAAATTAAATAGTGGTGCAGATTTAGGGGAATAGGTCATACACTAAAAAAGAAAGACAAGAAAGTCAATACTTGTTTTTATTTTTTTTTATTTTTTTAGAAGGTTTTATCCTAAGGGTTTACTAGAATTGGGATTGGTTGGGTGTGACAACCGGCAAAAATCTATGATTCAACTCCGCTCAGGTAATAAACTTAGAGGAAATTTTTTTTAGTTAAACTATAATTTTAGTGAATTAACGCCTATAATTAAATAACATTGAATTTAGGCGCCTTATCGTTACAACCTGACACTAAACAAGCGTTTATACGTGGATGCATATAATGTGACAAAGTGCTTACGTTTATGTTTATTAATTCATCTAGTAAACCCTAATATATATATATATATGTACTTATATATATATATATATAAGTATGTGTGAAACAATAATATAATGATAAGTACACTTACTTGCATGAAAGTAACAAACCACCACCTTTGCATGAAATACAACATAATAATTAAATAAATACTTATAATTAAATTATTTAAAAACTTAATTAAATTATAAATAAAAAACTGATTTTAATTTTAAATTAATTAAATAAAACTAATTTAATTAATTAAAATAATTAATTACCCATTTAATCACCACTATTTCTCCACCAATCACCACCAAGACTCTTCCTCTCCCCCCCCCCCCCTCTCATTTCTTCTATTTAAGCAACCTACATCCACCCTTTTCTCACTTTTTACACACACACATCCATTTCTCTCTTCCTCACACCACTTTGCTTCCATTTTCACTCCAAAAATCTGCCGTAAACAACCACCCTAAACCACCACAAATCACCACTCAAACAACCCTAAATCCACTCAAAAACAACCTACTTTTGTCTTAGATTCGTTGGTAAGAAGATACACAATTTTCTCTTCTTTACTTCCTTCATTTTTTATACACTAATCATCACCCATGGATGAATAATACAAGACTTATAATAATATATCTATATCTATGTATATACATCTTTTATCTTACTATAAACATATGCAAGATTTTATGTAAGGCTATGCCTACAAATCTACATATGTATATATGCACTTTATATTTCATTTTTGTTATTATCTTATGTATGGCTATGCCTACAATCATATATGTATACATGCAATTCGTATTTCATTTGTTTATGAACTTATGTATGGCAAGGCCTACATGCATCTCTTTTACTCATCTTCATCTTCTTTTTCTTTTAATATGAAATATTGAAAAGTATGGCTAAGCCTACAAAATAACTTGATGTTTGTAGATTTTCACTTGCACATGTTCATGTGTTAAAAAGAGGTGATAATCCATGATCAAACCTATGTCAAGTCTTAAAAGATGTAAAATATATCTATACATATCTATAAATCTTTCAAAGATTTTATGCTATTAAAGTACTCAAAATCTGTGGAAAAATGATGGCAAATGCATGTGGATTGAAGGGCTAAAGAAATGATTAGTGCCTATGAGTTAGGATGGTGGTCTATGACTTGAAATCCTAACCCACACATACCCATGCAATCTGTCCAGATTTCTATATCTCACTTTGTGAAGTCATAAATCCGTGTATACTTAACAAAATACCACCATTTTACTACTGAAATTACTTTTATGTATTAGCTTTCAAACCCAAGTGGTCTCACTCAAAAACATGGAGTATTCGACCTCCAAATAGCCCATACGAAACTGTTGTGCATACTGTGACAGATTCGTATACCTTACTTTGCAAGGTCATAACTCTATGAATACTTAAATAAAGACTACCATTTTGTTACTGATTTTCAATGTTATCAAGCTCATCTACAAGATTATGTTCAAATACAAGTTTAAAATACGTTTCTATAAATTTATACACAAGAACACACAATCTGTCTAGAAAAACACAGGTTACTAAAATGGTCATAACTTGAGTTCTAGGAAGAGTTAGAAGATGCATTTTTTTTGAAATTTGCGTATTGAAAAGATCTACAACTTTCATGTTTTAGACTTTTTCCAGAAATGCACACATTCTTCTCTACAATCCGATTTAAGGGTCTGGTCTGGAAGTTTCTGGAAATAAGTTGGACTTTTACTAAGAATCACTCAAAAGGGTGTATATGCACCCGTTAATGGTTGAATAAAACGTGACACTTAAACTAAAACTATGGGTGATGAAACTTTACAAAAATTAGAATTAATATATATATACCATATGACTAAACTTAAACATTTTATGTGATCTAGGACGCATAAACCCCACCGAGACCCAAACAAGTACTTGCAACTTTCCGCTCTCTCACTAAGGTGAGTCTCATGGCCCCTACTTCTTTTTAAATGTTTTGACATGTTTTTGGGGTGAGAATACATGTTCTTTTCTTTGTGGACACAAACTAAACTATTACGTATTGCATGAGTTGACACTGTCCATTATGTAGGCCTTTATCATGAATTGTTAGTTAAGGACTTAAACGTGAATGTCATGAATAGATCTATTTGGGTTGACGCCCCCATCCGGGTTGGTAGCGCCAACATGACTATAAGTCAAACGGGTGCATTGTCATTTGAGAACTACTAGTGTTTGGATAGGACATTTGCGAGGCACTAAATGTTAAGGTTTCAATTCATGAGCTTATGGCAATAGTAATACAATTTTTTTACTATATTGTTGAATGGCAATATAACTTGAAATGTCGTGATCCACAGTAATGTTTTACAACTATTAAAACCTATGAGCTCACCAACTTTATGTTGACCCATTTTTACATGTTATTCTCAGGTAATTAAGATGCTTGCTATTTGTGAAGATGGCATACCCCTTTTGAAGTTAGGAACTACATTTGCATGGACGAACATTGCTTTTGATCTTAAATTCTTAAACTCCTAACTATTTTGTAACTTATGGGAATTGTTTGTAAACTGTTTAAAGACAAATGGTCTAAGTCTGTAAGACATTTTAAACTTTTATGAAGTATGTTTAAAACGACTCATGTAGAGGTCGTTCATTGTAATTCTTGTGTGGTGATCTCATGATAGTCGCATCTCGCAACCTTCCGCCGAGGCGGGGTGTGACAGATTGGTATCAGAGCCCAAGGTTATAGTGAACTAGGTTGCATTAGTGGGCCTAGACTATAGCCATGACTAGAATAAGGACCTTTAGGTGTACTTGCTAATTATTAAATCCATACATCCTTGCCTACTTACCGAATGTGGTTCCATGCATGCTTATTACATGTTAATTGTTAAGTTAGTACATACATGTTAAATAATTACTTATTTTATATACTCCCTATTTATATACTATTATCTTATATGACAGAGTATGTCGAACCCTAATAGCCCTGTCCAAGTCGTGTCCGACGATGACTCCGAGACGGCTGCATGCCTCCTCACCTCGCTTAGGTCACCCTCATTCATGCCTGTGTCCGCTACCCGAGTTGAAAAGACGGGTTCCTCCAATGAGACTGAGCCATTTGAGGATGAGACCGAGCCAATGGAGGAAGAGTCCGAGCCTACTGAGGACAAGTCCGATTCTGAAGAATCCCATCCCTCCCCTGTCATACCTACTAAGACTGCCCCTGCTCCCTCTACCCAACCAAAACCAGCCTCTTCACTCCGATCATTCCGCCCCGGGGGACCACGATTGATACGTACCCCTCGGATAACCATGTTCCCACCTTTGACTGAGACATTCTCCATCCCCCCTACTGAGACCCCCTCCATTCCCCCTACCGGGACTACCAACACTACTACTAGGCGAGTGCGATCCCGCAAGTGGACTTGGATGCAGGAGCAGATTCAGTCTTGGAGAAGAGAAGAAGGGATACCCGAGACACTGGAGGTTGGTGAGCCCTCCACCACTACACCCATACCCTCTCTCACTTTGGAGCCTGTACATCACACTATCCCCGTTGTGGTAGCACGTTTGGTTGATCAGGAGAGGAGACTAAATCAGTTGGAGTACGACCAGGATGAGTCACGTTCCGATAAAGTGGAACTCATACAGGCACAAGTTTCGGAAGTTGAGAGGAGGATCGGTAACATGGACTACTCGGTTTACTGTGCTGATGACGACATCAAGATACTTCGAGAGGAGGTCACTAAGTTACGCCGACGGGTAGAGCACAGCGAAAGGCGCGCTGAATTAGCGGAAGAGCGCGCGACTAGGACAGAGCAGCGTATGTCCGTGATGGAGCATAGTTTGGGATGTGTTAGTGCACTTTTGGGCCAGTTTCGCGGATAGTTTCATTTCGATTTCTAACCTACTATGGCGGGTTGTGCCTAGAGGATAAATTTATGGATTTGCTTGTATTTTTCCGGATGTTTCATTCCCGGCCTGTTTTTGTGAACAATGAATCAAGTATTTTGACTAAGTTTATGCTCTTGTCGGGTTATTAATCTTACTATCTTGTAATTTTGGTTGTGTGGTTTGTACTTATTTATTCCTTACACGCATGATAAAGTTCTATCTTGTATAGTATCTCATTGTCTTGTTGTGCTTTGTAATTTCAAGAAACATGCCACCCAAGAGAACATCCACGATGAGTAATGCAGCTATCGAGCGACTTGTAGCACAAAGAGTAGCTGAGGCAATCGCCACCCAAAGGACTGAGAGGAATGATGGAAACGAAAGAACCGGTAGAAGGAATGAAACCGGAGGAGGTTCGGGGAATGTAACCCGAGAATGCACCTATAAGGACTTTTCGAATTGCAAACCCCATCACTTCAATGGAACCGAAGGAGCTGTCGGTTTGGTTCGGTGGCTTGAGAAGCTAGAGTCAGTTTTCCGTATTAGCAACTGCAAGGAAGATTGTAAGGTTAAGTATGCAACATGCACCCTTCAAGATGGTGCGTTATCATGGTGGAATTCATACGCCCATTCGGTGGGCATTGATGCTGCTTATTAGATTTCTTGGGAAGATCTTAAGAAAATGATGACGGAAGAGTACTGACCTCGGAATGAACTACAGAAGTTGGAGGTAGAATTTTGGAATCTGGTTGTCATTGGGGCTGATGTAGCTAGATATACAAGGAGATTCCATGAATTGGCACTTCTTTGCCCATCTATGGTCACTCCCGAGTACAAGAGAATTGAACGTTATATCTGGGGACTTCCCTCCCAAATCCAAGGAAATGTAACTTCGTCCAAGCCCAATACGATCCACGATGTCGTCCGCATGGCACACAGTTTAATGGATCAAATTGTACGACGTGGGGCGTTGGAAAGGGGAAATGTTGATAAGAATTCTGATGGTAAAAGGAAATGGGAGGAAAGTTCTAGGGGAAATACCAGCCAACAACAAAATAAGAAGACCGAGACAGTTAGGGCTTATGCTGCAGGGCCAGATGCTAAGAAAGGTTATGCTGGAAACAAACCATATTGTAAGCATTGCAACCTTCACCACAAAGGTCCCTGTAGCAACGCATGTGGGAGATGTAAGAAGCCTGGCCATCAAGCCAAGGATTGTCGGAGCCCTGCACCTATTGCCAACACTAACACTCCAAACACATGCTACGGGTGCGGGAGTGCTGGACACTTTAAAAAGGATTGTCCGAAGCTGAAAAATCAGAATAACAATGCAGCGCGCGGCAGAGCATTCGCGATCAACACCAATGAAGCACGCCAAGATCCCAACCTAGTCACGGGTACGTTTCTCCTAAATGACAAGGTTGTTTCAGTCTTATTTGATACTGGTGCTGATGAGAGTTTCGTGTCTAACGAGTTTAGCCCCTTACTTGATATCACCCCAACTGCCTTAGACACTAAATACACGATAGAGTTAGCTAATGGTAAATTAATTGAAGCTGATAGCATAATTCGAAACTGTTCCCTAAACTTAGCAAGCGAAATCTTTCCCATAAATTTGATACCCGTCAAAATAGGAAGCTTTGACGTCATCGTTGGCATGGATTGGCTGTCCAAGAATCGTGCCGAAATAGTATGCTATGATAAGATTGTCCGCATACCCCTCTCTAGCGGAGCAACTTTAATAATACAAGGAGAAAAGAGTGGAACGAGATTGAACATCATATCGTGCATGAAAACACAGAAGTACCTAAGAAAAGGGTACCAAGCAATCTTAGCTCATGTTGTAGAGGAGAAACCGGAAGAGAGACGACTCGTGGATGTCCCTATCGTACGGGATTTTCCCGAAGTTTTCCCTGAAGACTTGCCTGGACTACCACCAGCCCGGCAAGTGGAATTTCATATCGACTTGGTGCCTGGTGCGGCACCCGTTGCCCGAGCACCATATCGATTAGCCCCTTCCGAAATGCAAGAGTTGTCAAGTCAACTACAAGAGCTTTTAGATAAAGGGTTTATCCGGCCAAGTTCCTCACCCTGGGGAGCTCCCGTCTTATTTGTGAAAAAGAAGGATGGATCCTTAAGAATGTGCATCGATTACCGGGAATTGAATAAACTAACCGTGAAGAACCGTTACCCACTCCCTAGAATTGATGACTTATTCGATCAGCTGCAAGGCTCGAGTTTTTACTTAAAAATTGACCTACGATCGGGGTATCATCAGTTGAGAGTCGGAGAAGAAAGCATCCCAAAGACGGCATTTAGGACTCGGTATGGTCATTACGAGTTCCAAGTAATGCCGTTCGGTCTTACTAACGCACCGGCTGTATTCATGGACCTCATGAACCGCGTGTGTAAACCATACTTAGATAAGTTCGTCATCGTATTCATCGATGACATTTTGATCTATTCGAAGAACAAAGAGGACCATGAAAAGCATTTGAGATCAATCTTGGAGTTGCTTAAAAAGGAGGAGTTGTATGCTAAGTTCTCAAAGTGTGAGTTTTGGTTACGAAAAGTGCAATTTCTAGGACATGTTATTGATAGTCAAGGAATACATGTCGACCCTACCAAGATTGAGGCTATCAAAAATTGGGAGACGCCTAGAACCCCAACAGAAGTACGGCAATTCTTAGGTCTTGCTGGTTACTATAGACGATTCATCGAGAATTTTTCTAAAATAGCCAAACCCTTGACACTGCTAACTCAGAAAATAGCAAAGTATAATTGGAATGATGAGCAGGAGGAAGCTTTCCAATTGTTGAAGCAAAAACTTTGTAGCGCACCAGTATTATCATTGCCGGAAGGAACCGAAGATTTTGTAGTCTTCTGCGATGCATCACGACAAGGGCTAGGATGTGTGTTAATGCAAAAGGAGAAGGTCATAGCTTATGCTTCTCGTCAACTTAAGGTGCATGAGAAAAACTACACAACCCATGACCTGGAATTGGGAGCAGTGGTGTTTGCACTCAAGATTTGGAGGCATTACCTTTATGGTACAAAGTGTACCGTGTTTAGAGATCATAAAAGCCTTCAGCACATTTTCGATCAAGAGGATCTGAACATGAGACAGCGTAGGTGGGTTGAATTGCTCAGTGATTACGATTGCGAAATTCGTTATCACCCAGGCAAGGCAAATGTTGTAGCTGATGCTTTGAGCAGAAAAGAACGGATGAAACCACTACGAGTTAGGGCTTTAGGTATGACCATTCATACGAACCTTACCTCTCAAATTCGTGATGCTCAACTCGAGGCAATCAAGGAGGAGAATGTAAAGGGCGAATCTCTACGCGGTATGGATAAGCAATTTGAGGTCAAGACCGATGGAATCCGATATTATATAAATCGCATATGGATACCAAGTTTTGGTAACTTGAGGAAGTTGGTAATGGACGAGGCACATAAATCCAGGTATTCCATCCATCCGGGTGCTGACAAGATGTACCATGGGCTTAAGGACTTGTATTGGTGGCCTAACATGAAGGCTGAGGTGGCCACCTATGTTAGTAAATGCTTGACGTGTGCCAAGGTAAAGGTCGAGTATCAGAAACCATCAGGTCTATTGCAACAACCCGAAATACCTCAATGGAAGTGGGAGCAAATAACAATGGACTTTATTACTAAGCTTCCTAAGACAGCAAATGGTTGTGATACAATTTGGGTAATTGTTGATCGCCTGACAAAATCCACCCACTTTCTAGCAATCAAGGAGACCGACACAATGGAAAGATTGACTAGGATTTACTTGAAGGAGGTGGTGACAAGGCACGGGGTGCCCATCTCGATTATCTCTGATCGAGATAGCCGTTTCACCTCTAGGTTTTGGCAATTACTCCAAAAAGCCCTAGGTACTCGCTTGGATATGAGTACCGCATACCACCCTCAGACAGATGGCCAAAGCGAAAGGACAATTCAAACCCTAGAAGATATGTTACGCGCATGTGTTATCGACTTTGGACGTGGCTGGGAGAACCACCTGCCATTATGCGAGTTCTCTTACAACAACAGTTATCACACCAGCATCAAGGCCGCCCCATTCGAAGCACTTTATGGACGAAAGTGTCGATCGCCTGTATGTTGGACTGAGGTGGGAGATAGTCAACTCCTTGGTCCAGAGATTATACATGAAACGACCAAGAAGATTGTGCAAATCCAAAACAGACTGAAGGCAGCCCGTGACCGCCAAAAGAGTTATGCAGATACGAGGCGCAAACCGTTAGAATTTCAAATTGGGGATAGAGTCATGTTGAAAGTGTCGCCTTGGAAAGGCGTAGTCCATTTTGGGAAATGAGGAAAGCTAAACCCTAGATATGTCGGGCCATTCGAAATACTGGAGAGGATTGGTCCAGTTGCATACAAACTTAAGTTGCCTCAAGAACTCAGTAATGTACATGACACGTTTCATGTGTCAAATCTGAAAAAGTGTTTATCAGACGAATCCCTTATCATACCAGTCGGAGAAGTACAAATCGATGAGAAATTGCATTTTGTCGAAGAACCAATCGAGATCATGGACCGAGAGATAAAGACCTTGAAGCGGAGTCGTATACCCATTGTAAAGGTTAGGTGGAATTCGAAACGAGGTCCGGAATTCACCTGGGAGCGCGAGGATCAAATCCGTCGCAAGTATCCCCACTTATTCTCAAACCCTGCACCACCCGAGGTCACGAACTCAATTTCGGGACGAAATTCTTTTAACATGGGGAGAATGTGACAACCTGCAAAAATCTATGATTCAACTCCGCTCAAGTAATAAACTTAGAGGAAAATTTTTTTTAGTTAAACTATAATTTTAGTGAATTAACGTCTATAATTAAATAACATTGAATTTAGGCGCCTTATCGTTACAACCTGACACTAAACAAGCGTTTATACGTGGATGCATATAATGTGACAAAGTGCTTACGTTTATGTTTATTAATTCATCTAGTAAACCCTAATATATATATATATATATATATATATGTACTTATATATATATATATATAAGTATGTGTGAAACAATAATATAGTGATAAGTACACTTACTTGCATGAAAGTAACAAACCACCACCTTTGCATGAAATACAACATAATAATTAAATAAATACTTATAATTAAATTATTTAAAAACTTAATTAAATTATAAATAAAAATCTGATTTTAATTTTAAATTAATTAAATAAAACTAATTTAATTAATTAAAATAATTAATTACCCATTTAATCACCACCATTTCTCCACCAATCACCACCAAGACTCTTCCTCTCTCCCCCCCCCCCCCATGGCCGGCCACCCCCTCCCCTCCCCCCCCCCCCCCTCATTTCTTCTATTTAAGCAACCTACATCCACCCTTTTCTCACTTTTCACACACACACATCCATTTCTCTCTTCCTCACACCACTTTCCTTCCATTTTCTCTCCAAAAATCTGCCATAAACAACCACCCTAAACCACCACAAATCACCACTCAAACAACCCTAAATCCACTCAAAAACAACCTACTTTTGTCTTAGATTCGTTGGTAAGAAGATACACAATTTTCTCTTCTTTACTTTCTTCAATTTTTATACACTAATCATCACCCATGGATGAATAATACAAGACTTATAATAATATATCTATATCTATGTATATACATCTTTTATCTTACTATATACATATGCAAGATTTTATGTAAGGCTATGCCTACAAATCTACATATGTATATATGCACTTTATATTTCATTTTTGTTATTATCTTATGTATGGCTATGCCTACAATCATATATGTATACATGCAATTCGTATTTCATTTGTTTATGAACTTATGTATGGCAAGGCCTACATGCATCTCTTTTACTCATCTTCATCTTCTTTTTCTTTTAATATGAAATATTGAAAAGTATGGCTAAGCCTACAAAATAACTTGATGTTTGTAGATTTTCACTTGCACATGTTCATCTGTTAAAAAGAGGTGATAATCCATGATCAAACCTATGTCAAGTCTTAAAAGATGTAAAATATATCTATACATATCTATAAATCTTTCAAAGATTTTATGCTAGTAAAGTACTCAAAATCTGTGGAAAAATGATGGCAAATGCATGTGGATTGAAGGGCTAAAGAAATGATTAGTGCCTATGAGTTAGGATGGTGGTCTATGACTTGAAATCCTAACCCACACATACCCATGCAATCTGTCCAGATTTCTATATCTCACTTCGTGAGGTCATAAATCCGTGTATACTTAACAAAATACCACCATTTTACTACTGGAATTACTTTTATGTATTAGCTTTCAAACCCAAGTGGTCTCACTCAAAAACATGGAGTATTCGACCTCCAAATAGCCCATACAAAACTGTTGTGCATACTGTGACAGATTCGTATACCTTACTTTGCAAGGTCATAACTCCATGAATACTTAAATAAAGACTACCATTTTGTTACTTATTTTCAATGTTATCAAGCTCATCTACAAGATTATGTTCAAATACAAGTTTAAAATACGTTTCTATAAATTTATACACAAGAACACACAATCTGTCTAGAAAAACACAGGTTACTAAAATGGTCATAACTTGAGTTCTAGGAAGAGTTAGAAGATGCATTTTTTTGTTAAATTTGCGTATTGAAAAGATCTACAACTTTCATGTTTTAGACTTTTTCCAGAAATGCACACATTCTTCTCTACAAGCCGATTTAAGGGTCTGGTCTGGAAGTTTCTGGAAATAAGTTGGACTTTTACTAAGAATCACTCAAAAGGGTGTATATGCACCCGTTAATGGTTGAATAAAACGTGACACTTAAACTAAAACTATGGGTGATGAAACTTTACAAAAATTAGAATTAATATATATATACCATATGACTAAACTTAAACATTTTATGTGATCTAGGACGCATAAACCCCACCGAGACCCAAACAAGTACTTGCAACTTTCCGCTCTCTCACTAAGGTGAGTCTCATGGCCCCTACTTCTTTTTAAATGTTTTGACATGTTTTTGGGGTGAGAATACACGTTCTTTTCTTTGTGGACACAAACTAAACTGTTACGTATTGCATGAGTTGACACTATCCATTATGTAGGCCTTTATCATGAATTGTTAGTTAAGGACTTAAACGTGAATGTCATGAATAGATCTATTTGGGTTGACACCCCCATCCGGGTTGGTAGCGCCAACATGACTATAAGTCAAACGGGTGCATTGTCATTTGAGAACTACTAGTGTTTGGATAGGACACTTGCGAGGCACTAAATGTTAAGGTTTCAATTCATGAGCTTATGGCAATAGTAATACAATTTTTTTACTATATTGTTGAATGGCAATATAACTTGAAATCTCATGATCCACAGTAATGTTTTACAACTATTAAAACCTATGAGCTCACCAACTTTATGTTGACCCATTTTTACATGTTATTCTCAGGTAATTAAGATGCTTGCTATTTGTGAAGATGGCATACCCCTTTTGAAGTTAGGAACTACATTTGCATGGACGAACATTGCTTTTGATCTTAAATTCTTAAACTCCTAACTATTTTGTAACTTATGGGAATTGTTTGTAAACTGTTTAAAGACAAATGGTCTAAGTCTGTAAGACATTTTAAACTTTTATGAAGTATGTTTAAAACGACTCATGTAGAGGTCGTTCATTGTAATTCTTGTGTTGTGATCTCATGATAGTCGCATCTCGCAACCTTCCGCCGAGGCGGGGTGTGACAGATTGGTATCAGAGCCCAAGGTTATAGTGAACTAGGTTGCATTATTGGGCCTAGACTATAGCCATGACTAGAATAAGGACCTTTAGGTGTACTTGCTAATTATTAAATCCATACATCCTTGCCTACTTACCGAATGTGGTTCCATGCATGCTTATTACATGTTAATTGTTAAGTTAGTACATACATGTTAAATAATTACTTATTTTATATACTCCCTATTTATATACTATTATCTTATATGACAGAGTATGTCGAACCCTAATAGCCCTGTCCAAGTCGTGTCCGACGATGACTCCGAGACGGCTGCATGCCTCCTCACCTCGCTTAAGTCACCCTCATTCATGCCTGTGTCCGCTACCCGAGTTGAAAAGACGGGTTCCTCCAATGAGACTGAGCCATTTGAGGATGAGACCGAGCCAATGGAGGAAGAGTCCGAGCCTACTGAGGACAAGTCCGATTCTGAAGAATCCCATCCCTCCCCTGTCATACCTACTAAGACTGCCCCTGCTCCCTCTACCCAACCAAAACCAGCCTCTTCACTCCGATCATTCCGCCCCGGGGGACCACGATTGATGCGTACCCCTCGGATAACCGTGTTCCCACCTTTGACTGAGACATTCTCCATCCCCCCTACTGAGACCCCCTCCATTCCCCCTACCGCGACTACCAACACTACTACTAGGCGAGTGCGATCCCGCAAGTGGACTTGGATGCAGGAGCAGATTCAGTCTTGGAGAAGAGAAGAAGGGATACCCGAGACACTGGAGGTTGGGGAGCCCTCCACCACTACACCCATACCCTCTCTCACTTTGGAGCCTGTACATCACACTATCCCCGTTGTGGTAGCACGTTTGGTTGATCAGGAGAGGAGACTAAATCAGTTGGAGTACGACCAGGATGAGTCACGTTCCGATAAAGTGGAACTCATACAGGCACAAGTTTCGGAAGTTGAGAGGAGGATCGGTAACATGGACTACTCGGTTTACTGTGCTGATGACGACATCAAGATACTTCGAGAGGAGGTCACTGAGTTACGCCGACGGGTGGAGCACAGCGAAAGGTGCGCTGAATTAGCGGAAGAGCACGCGACTAGGGCAGAGCAGCGTATGTCCGCGATGGAGCATAGTTTGGGACGTGTTAGTGCACTTTTGGGCCAGTTTCACGGATAGTTTCATTTCGATTTCTAACCTACTATGGCGGGTTGTGCCTAGAGGATAAATTTATGGATTTGCTTGTATTTTTCCGGATGTTTCATTCCCGGCCTGTTTTTGTGAACAATGAATCAAGTATTTTGACTAAGTTTATGCTCTTGTCGGGTTATTAATCTTACTATCTTGTAATTTTGGTTGTGTGGTTTGTACTTATTTATTCCTTACACGCATGATAAAGTTCTATCTTGTATAGTATCTCATTGTCTTGTTGTGCTTTGTAATTTCAAGAAACATGCCACCCAAGAGAACATCCACGATGAGTAATGCAGCTATCGAGCGACTTGTAGCACAAAGAGTAGCTGAGGCAATCGCCACCCAAAGGACTGAGAGGAATGATGGAAACGAAAGAACCGGTAGAAGGAATGAAACCGGAGGAGGTTCGGGGAATGTAACCCGAGAATGCACCTATAAGGACTTTTCGAATTGCAAACCCCATCACTTCAATGGAACCGAAGGAGCTGTCGGTTTGGTTCGGTGGCTTGAGAAGCTAGAGTCAGTTTTCCGTATTAGCAACTGCAAGGAAGATTGTAAGGTTAAGTATGCAACATGCACCCTTCAAGATGGTGCGTTATCATGGTGGAATTCATACGCCCATTCGGTGGGCATTGATGCTGCTTATTAGATTTCTTGGGAAGATCTTAAGAAAATGATGACGGAAGAGTACTGACCTCGGAATGAACTACAGAAGTTGGAGGTAGAATTTTGGAATCTGGTTGTCATTGGGGCTGATGTAGCTAGATATACAAGGAGATTCCATGAATTGGCACTTCTTTGCCCATCTATGGTCACTCCCGAGTACAAGAGAATTGAACGTTATATCTGGGGACTTCCCTCCCAAATCAAAGGAAATGTAACTTCATCCAAGCCCAATACGATCCACGATGCCGTCCGCATGGCACACAGTTTAATGGATCAAATTGTACGACGTGGGGCGTTGGAAAGGGGAAATGTTGATAAGAATTCTGATGGTAAAAGGAAATGGGAGGAAAGTTCTAGGGGAAATACCAGCCAACAACAAAATAAGAAGACCGAGACAGTTAGGGCTTATGCTGCAGGGCTAGATGCTAAGAAAGGTTATGCTGGAAACAAACCATATTGTAAGCGTTGCAACCTTCACCACAAAGGTCCCTGTAGCAACGCATGTGGGAGATGTAAGAAGCCTGGCCATCAAGCCAAGGATTGTCGGAGCCCTGCACCTATTGCCAACACTAACACTCCAAACACATGCTACGGGTGCGGGAGTGCTGGACACTTTAAAAAGGATTGTCCGAAGCTGAAAAATCAGAATAACAATGCAGCGCGTGGCAGAGCATTCGTGATCAACACCAATGAAGCACGCCAAGATCCCAACCTAGTCACGGGTACGTTTCTCCTAAATGACAAGGTTGTTTCAGTCTTATTTGATACTGGTGCTGATGAGAGTTTCGTGTCTAACGAGTTTAGCCCCTTACTTGATATCACCCCAACTGCCTTAGACACTA
Source organism: Pseudognaphalium luteoalbum (assembly GCA_963422505.1). NCBI lineage: Eukaryota > Viridiplantae > Streptophyta > Magnoliopsida > Asterales > Asteraceae > Pseudognaphalium > Pseudognaphalium luteoalbum. Next base: position 80,376,326 of record OY730195.1, read on the forward strand.
AATACACGATAGAGTTAGCTAATGGTAAATTAATTGAAGCTGATAGCATAATTTGAAACTGTTCCCTAAACTTAGCAAGCGAAATCTTTCCCATAAATTTGATACCCGTCAAAATAGGAAGCTTTGACGTCATCGTTGGCATGGATTGGCTGTCCAAGAATCGTGCCGAAATAGTATGCTATGATAAGATTGTCCGCATACCCCTCTCTAGCGGAGCAACTTTAATAATACAAGGAGAAAAGAGTGGAACGAGATTGAACATCATATCGTGCATGAAAACACAGAAGTACCTAAGAAAAGGGTACCAAGCAATCTTAGCTCATGTTGTAGAGGAGAAACCGGAAGAGAGACGACTCGTGGATGTCCCTATCGTACGGGATTTTCCCGAAGTTTTCCCTGAAGACTTGCCTGGACTACCACCAGCCCGGCAAGTGGAATTTCATATCGACTTGGTGCCTGGTGCGGCACCCGTTGCCCGAGCACCATATCGATTAGCCCCTTCCGAAATGCAAGAGTTGTCAAGTCAACTACAAGAGCTTTTAGATAAAGGGTTTATCCGGCCAAGTTCCTCACCCTGGGGAGCTCCCGTCTTATTTGTGAAAAAGAAGGATGGATCCTTAAGAATGTGCATCGATTACCGGGAATTGAATAAACTAACCGTGAAGAACCGTTACCCACTCCCTAGAATTGATGACTTATTCGATCAGCTGCAAGGCTCGAGTTTTTACTTAAAAATTGACCTACGATCGGGGTATCATCAGTTGAGAGTCGGAGAAGAAAGCATCCCAAAGACGGCATTTAGGACTCGGTATGGTCATTACGAGTTCCAAGTAATGCCGTTCGGTCTTACTAACGCACCGGCTGTATTCATGGACCTCATGAACCGCGTGTGTAAACCATACTTAGATAAGTTCGTCATCGTATTCATCGATGACATTTTGATCTATTCGAAGAACAAAGAGGACCATGAAAAGCATTTGAGATCAATCTTGGAGTTGCTTAAAAAGGAGGAGTTGTATGCTAAGTTCTCAAAGTGTGAGTTTTGGTTACGAAAAGTGCAATTTCTAGGACATGTTATTGATAGTCAAGGAATACATGTCGACCCTGCCAAGATTGAGGCTATCAAAAATTGGGAGACGCCTAGAACCCCAACAGAAGTACGGCAATTCTTAGGTCTTGCTGGTTACTATAGACTATTCATCGAGAATTTTTCTAAAATAACCAAACCCTTGACACTGCTAACTCAGAAAATAGCAAAGTATAATTGGAATGATGAGCAGGAGGAAGCTTTCCAATTGTTGAAGCAAAAACTTTGTAGCGCACCAGTATTATCATTGCCGGAAGGAACCGAAGATTTTGTAGTCTTCTGCGATGCATCACGACAAGGGCTAGGATGTGTGTTAATGCAAAAGGAGAAGGTCATAGCTTATGCTTCTCGTCAACTTAAGGTGCATGAGAAAAACTACACAACCCATGACCTGGAATTGGGAGCAGTGGTGTTTGCACTCAAGATTTGGAGGCATTACCTTTATGGTACAAAGTGTACCGTGTTTAGAGATCATAAAAGCCTTCAGCACATTTTCGATCAAGAGGATCTGAACATGAGACAGCGTAGGTGGGTTGAATTGCTCAGTGATTACGATTGCGAAATTCGTTATCACCCAGGCAAGGCAAATGTTGTAGCTGATGCTTTGAGCAGAAAAGAACGGATGAAACCACTACGAGTTAGGGCTTTAGGTATGACCATTCATACGAACCTTACCTCTCAAATTCGTGATGCTCAACTCGAGGCAATCAAGGAGGAGAATGTAAAGGGCGAATCTCTATGCGGTATGGATAAGCAATTTGAGGTCAAGACCGATGGAATCCGATATTATATAAATCGCATATGGATACCAAGTTTTGGTAACTTGAGGAAGTTGGTAATGGACGAGGCACATAAATCCAGGTATTCCATCCATCCGGGTGCTGACAAGATGTACCATGGGCTTAAGGACTTGTATTGGTGGCCTAACATGAAGGCTGAGGTGGCCACCTATGTTAGTAAATGCTTGACGTGTGCCAAGGTAAAGGTCGAGTATCAGAAACCATCAGGTCTATTGCAACAACCCGAAATACCTCAATGGAAGTGGGAGCAAATAACAATGGACTTTATTACTAAGCTTCCTAAGACAGCAAATGGTTGTGATACAATTTGGGTAATTGTTGATCGCCTGACAAAATCCGCCCACTTTCTAGCAATCAAGGAGACCGACACAATGGAAAGATTGACTAGGATTTACTTGAAGGAGGTGGTGACAAGGCACGGGGTGCCCATCTCGATTATCTCTGATCGAGATAGCCGTTTCACCTCTAGGTTTTGGCAATTACTCCAAAAAGCCCTAGGTACTCGCTTGGATATGAGTACCGCATACCACCCTCAGACAGATGGCCAAAGCGAAAGGACAATTCAAACCCTAGAAGATATGTTACGCGCATGTGTTATCGACTTTGGACGTGGCTGGGAGAACCACCTGCCATTATGCGAGTTCTCTTACAACAACAGTTATCACACCAGCATCAAGGCCGCCCCATTCGAAGCACTTTATGGACGAAAGTGTCGATCGCCTGTATGTTGGACTGAGGTGGGAGATAGTCAACTCCTTGGTCCAGAGATTATACATGAAACGACCAAGAAGATTGTGCAAATCCAAAACAGACTGAAGGCAGCCCGTGACCGCCAAAAGAGTTATGCAGATACGAGGCGCAAACCGTTAGAATTTCAAATTGGGGATAGAGTCATGTTGAAAGTGTCGCCTTGGAAAGGCGTAGTCCATTTTGGGAAATGAGGAAAGCTAAACCCTAGATATGTCGGGCCATTCGAAATACTGGAGAGGATTGGTCCAGTTGCATACAAACTTAAGTTGCCTTAAGAACTCAGTAATGTACATGACACGTTTCATGTGTCAAATCTGAAAAAGTGTTTATCAGACGAATCCCTTATCATACCAGTCGGAGAAGTACAAATCGATGAGAAATTGCATTTTGTCGAAGAACCAATCGAGATCATGGACCGAGAGATAAAGACCTTGAAGCGGAGTCGTATACCCATTGTAAAGGTTAGGTGGAATTCGAAACGAGGTCCGGAATTCACCTGGGAGCGCGAGGATCAAATCCGTCGCAAGTATCCCCACTTATTCTCAAACCCTGCACCACCCGAGGTCACGAACTCAATTTCGGGACGAAATTCTTTTAACATGGGGAGAATGTGACAACCTGCAAAAATCTATGATTCAACTCCGCTCAAGTAATAAACTTAGAGGAAAATTTTTTTTAGTTAAACTATAATTTTAGTGAATTAACGCCTATAATTAAATAACATTGAATTTAGGCGCCTTATCGTTACAACCTGACACTAAACAAGCATTTATACGTGGATGCATATAATGTGACAAAGTGCTTACGTTTATGTTTATTAATTCATCTAGTAAACCCTAATATATATATATATATATATATATATATGTACTTATATATATATATATAAGTATGTGTGAAACAATAATATAGTGATAAGTACACTTACTTGCATGAAAGTAACAAACCACCACCTTTGCATGAAATACAACATAATAATTAAATAAATACTTATAATTAAATTATTTAAAAACTTAATTAAATTATAAATAAAAATCTGATTTTAATTTTAAATTAATTAAATAAAACTAATTTAATTAATTAAAATAATTAATTACCCATTTAATCACTACCATTTCTCCACCAATCACCACCAAGACTCTTCCTCTCCCCCCCCCCCCCCCAGGGCCGGCCACCCCCTCCCCTTCCCCCCCCCCCTCATTTCTTCTATTTAAGCAACCTACATCCACCCTTTTCTCACTTTTCACACACACACCCATTTCTCTCTTCCTCACACCACTTTCCTTCCATTTTCTCTCCAAAAATCTGCCATAAACAACCACCCTAAACCACCACAAATCACCACTCAAACAACCCTAAATCCACTCAAAAACAACCTACTTTTGTCTTAGATTCGTTGGTAAGAAGATACACAATTTTCTCTTCTTTACTTCCTTCAATTTTTATACACTAATCATCACCCATGGATGAATAATACAAGACTTATAATAATATATCTATATCTATGTATATACATCTTTTATCTTACTATATACATATGCAAGATTTTATGTAAGGCTATGCCTACAAATCTACATATGTATATATGCACTTTATATTTCATTTTTGTTATTATCTTATGTATGGCTATGCCTACAATCATATATGTATACATGCAATTCGTATTTCATTTGTTTATGAACTTATGTATGGCAAGGCCTACATGCATCTCTTTTACTCATCTTCATCTTCTTTTTCTTTTAATATGAAATATTGAAAAGTATGGCTAAGCCTACAAAATAACTTGATGTTTGTAGATTTTCACTTGCACATGTTCATGTGTTAAAAAGAGGTGATAATCCATGATCAAACCTATGTCAAGTCTTAAAAGATGTAAAATATATCTATACATATCTATAAATCTTTCAAAGATTTTATGCTAGTAAAGTACTCAAAATCTGTGGAAAAATGATGGCAAATGCATGTGGATTGAAGGGCTAAAGAAATGATTAGTGCCTATGAGTTAGGATGGTGGTCTATGACTTGAAATCCTAACCCACACATACCCATGCAATCTGTCCAGATTTCTATATCTCACTTTGTGAGGTCATAAATCCGTGTATACTTAACAAAATACCACCATTTTACTACTGAAATTACTTTTATGTATTAGCTTTCAAACCCAAGTGGTCTCACTCAAAAACATGGAGTATTCGACCTCCAAATAGCCCATACGAAACTGTTGTGCATACTGTGACAGATTCGTATACCTTACTTTGCAAGGTCATAACTCCATGAATACTTAAATAAAGACTACCATTTTGTTACTGATTTTCAATGTTATCAAGCTCATCTACAAGATTATGTTCAAATACAAGTTTAAAATACGTTTCTATAAATTTATACACAAGAACACACAATCTGTCTAGAAAAACACAGGTTACTAAAATGGTCATAACTTGAGTTCTAGGAAGAGTTAGAAGATGCATTTTTTTTGAAATTTGCGTATTGAAAAGATCTACAACTTTCATGTTTTAGACTTTTTCCAGAAATGCACACATTCTTCTCTACAATCCGATTTAAGGGTCTGGTCTGGAAGTTTCTGGAAATAAGTTGGACTTTTACTAAGAATCACTCAAAAGGGTGTATATGCACCCGTTAATGGTTGAATAAAACGTGACACTTAAACTAAAACTATGGGTGATGAAACTTTACAAAAATTAGAATTAATATATATATACCATATGACTAAACTTAAACATTTTATGTGATCTAGGACGCATAAACCCCACCGAGACCCAAACAAGTACTTGCAACTTTCCACTCTCTCACTAAGGTGAGTCTCATGGCCCCTACTTCTTTTTAAATGTTTTGACATGTTTTTGGGGTGAGAATACATGTTCTTTTCTTTGTGGACACAAACTAAACTGTTACGTATTGCATGAGTTGACACTGTCCATTATGTAGGCCTTTATCATGAATTGTTAGTTAAGGACTTAAACGTGAATGTCATGAATAGATCTATTTGGGTTGACGCCCCCATCCGGGTTGGTAGCGCCAACATGACTATAAGTCAAACGGGTGCATTGTCATTTGAGAACTACTAGTGTTTGGATAGGACACTTGCGAGGCACTAAATGTTAAGGTTTCAATTCATGAGCTTATGGCAATAGTAATACAATATTTTTACTATATTGTTGAATGGCAATATAACTTGAAATCTCGTGATCCACGGTAATGTTTTACAACTATTAAAACCTATGAGCTCACCAACTTTATGTTGACCCATTTTTACATGTTATTCTCAGGTAATTAAGATGCTTGCTATTTGTGAAGATGGCATACCCCTTTTGAAGTTAGGAACTACATTTGCATGGACGAACATTGCTTTTGATCTTAAATTCTTAAACTCCTAACTATTTTGTAACTTATGGGAATTGTTTGTAAACTGTTTAAAGACAAATGGTCTAAGTCTGTAAGACATTTTAAACTTTTATGAAGTATGTTTAAAACGACTCATGTAGAGGTCGTTCATTGTAATTCTTGTGTTGTGATCTCATGATAGTCGCATCTCGCAACCTTCCGCCGAGGCGGGGTGTGACATTGGGCCTCGGTATTGGACAGTTAGTTTCCCCGGCAGCGACGCCAAAAACTTGTTGGAACCCGAACGGTCATGTGAAGATGACGTACGGATCGCAATTGGTTTGTTCTAAATTTATATTTGCTGGGGTCTAAGCATGACTTACTAATACTGAATCAAAGGGTAGTAGATGGTAAGTATGACCTAGAGTCGTTCTTAAAGAGAAACTGAATTGAAACGGAGGTGATCCAATCAATCGTTCTTTTCTAGTAAAGATTTTAAAAGAGTGCGTTGGGGGTTTTTGGTTCAGTTAACTAAGTAAACTAAATAAAGCGAATAAAATGTAATAATAAATCAGATAATAAAAGTAGTATTTGTTGTGAGTTCGTTAGCTAATAATGTGGGATGATGACTCTTATGGGAAGACGATTATCTAAATTGGAAATGTCTAGTGGATTCAATACCCAGTGCTATAACCAATAAGTTCCCTATTAGTCGGTTATCAACTAATTTGTCACAAGGAACTAAGGTGTCATGATTCTAATCAGACAGACGCTGCTCAACTCTCCATACTCTCCTGTGAGGGAGTCAGTGACCCGTATTATTGAACGTATTCGCTCGTGGGCGAAGGAATAGAGTAGCAGGTCATTAGCAAGTCTAACCGTTCTTAATACCATAAATATTTCAAATCCATTAAACAACTAACATAGAATTTATGTTCGGACTTATTAGCCATTTCCTTAAATGAAACTTAAGAATGATAAGCAAGGGAAAACGTTCAGGTTTCTTGCGTATCTTACTTTTGGTTTTGTATTTTAAGGAAAGGATATCAGTGTAACTTAGATTCCAAACTTGCCTTTCTCATTACAATTAACAAATCCCTAGGTTTTCGTAAATGATTATTTAGCCTGTAGCCTACCTACTCTAATCTAATCTAAATTAACTAATCTAATTAAAATGCTAATTAAAATGCTGACGGCTTTTGCATAAAGTTAAACCCAGACCATGTCGGAAAATGCTAGGGTGGTTCACAATGTATTTAATCGTTTACCGATGTTTCCATTGTGAATTTAATTGCTTCGCCATGTTCACATGATAAGTACATTGTGATCGAAAGTGTACAATACTCATGGCAAGTCCACGTAATCACATTTCATTTTATGATGCTTGCATGACGTTACAGTTAAAAACATAGTTTTTACACAGATAACTATTGACCAAGTATCAAGGTTCACGACTCCTCTTTACCAGGTTACAATCACGTTTGTTAATCGAAATGCGAATGTAAGTTTTAGGTTTAAAATTATAAGATAAGTCCGTTCATAAAGTTTCCATTTTATAATGTCGATCCATAATACAACTACCTTCAGTCGTTACCGGTTTCCATACGTATGTACTTTGCTTAAAAGCATTTCCAGCACTATAACGAGTAAACAGTCGAATAGGGGCCATCATATTATTTCATGACATATTTAAAGTCATCCCACAATTATATATGCTAACTACATCACAACAAATACAATAGTAATCTACTCGCTAATCATGGCACAAACTAATTCTAGCATAATTAAAGCATACATATTTAATTAAGATAGAATAGGATAGAAAGAACCCGGATTAAAATGCGAGAAGGAATAGACTTGAATTAATAAACGTAACTCTAAGCGTACACCAAAGATTACAAGATGTTCCCTAGCTTTTGTTCTACTTTAAACAAGCTCCCTAACTAGCCTAATACTAATTTTGAAGTAAGAAAAAAGAATGAGAAAGTAAAAATAGAATTATGCCTAATGCATATGGGACATTTTCAAATGGAAGCCTTGGGTCTCTATTTATAGGTGAAATGTGGCTCATGTTAGCATTTGATGGCACACATTAGAAAAAGGGTGAAAGGTGGTGCAAAGAGTACGAAAAAGTAGTGAAAGGTGGCGCACCGGGTACGAAAAAGTAGCGAAAGGTGGCGCACCGGGTACACGCAAGGATGGAAAAGCGGAAACGAGATGGGGGAAGGGGGGCGGCGCCGCCCACGAGCAGGCCGGCGGTGGCTGGTGGCTGGCCGGCTGCCAACCACCCGCCCCGGTCCGTCGTCTTTCGCTGCGTTGCTTAATTCGCGCGTATATTCTTTGTTATGTGCCATTTGCGTTGATTCTTTTTGCGTTGGATTCGTAATTCAAAAAAGTAGACTTTGATGTAATTATATCCTAAAAATATGTCTTCTATCTCCAGATATTGCGTACAAATCATTTGGATCTTCAGACGGGCGTAGAATCTTTAGTCTTTATCCGTTTTTGTTGATTATTCTTCTGTTGGATTCGTAATTTGAAAACAAACATCTTGGATGAGATGGATGTTGATGATGGGCGCTTTTGTCTTGAAATCTCATTTTGATGCCTTGAATCTTCAAACGTGTGTGGAATCTTTGTTTTTCATCCGTTTTGCTTGATTTTTATCGTGCAACCTTGTTTTGACCATCTTGGCATAATATCATTGATTTGTATTGTTTTTGAGTTTAAAATTCCAAGAATTGTTCTAGAATGAGAGAGATATCGGTAGTAAAAACATGACTTTTTACGCGATATCACCACTCCTCACTCACACTGTAACGTGAGTGCATAGTATCACCTTTACTCATGTTAGCGAGAGAACGTGGAGCTTGGGGCATGTGTCGGTCGAATCGGTTTAGTATTGGCCTCAATTGCATTAACGCTTTTGTATATTACCTTTCATATTCGCAACTATTATAACCAATCATTTTCATTCATGTCATTTATGAACAAAGCTTTAGTTCATTTGTTTGTAACACAAAACCTGTGAACTCACCAACTATGACCATAGTTGACCTTTTGTTTTATCATGATTTTCAGGTGAACGACAGTAAGGTACATTCTAGGAGTACTTTTGCATGGATGCATACTCATATGCTGTAACACCCCGCAATTTTGTCAAAATTATAAACGTAATTTACCCTCATTTCTAGGCTAATTCCCTAACTTTGAGTGAATTCACAACGCATTTTAGAGGTAAGTCTAGCAAAGCCCAACTAATTAATACGTGTATTATTACATTTCTTAAATTGTTATAAATACGTATTTAAAGATTTATCATTTTAAAATATTTTAAGATTTAACGATCGGGTGAACGAACACGGATTAAATACCACAAAAATTGGGACAAATCACCTCCCTTTTGTTGACCAAAAACCAACCCACACCCACCACCCCATCCCATTTCTTCATTTTCATCTCATTTCATCAAAAACACACACAACACCTACCCATTTCTCTCTCAAAATCACCCCCCATAAATCACCAAATAACCACCATTTTCTTCTTATTTTCGGACCAACAACAACAACAAAACTCATCATCAACTTTATCTTCAAGATCCAAGCTCAAGATCCACCATTTTCTTCTCCATCTTCAAATTGGTAAGAAAAACTACTTTCTTTTCACTTTTACTTCATTACTATATCTTACAATCACGTTACAAGTCATTATATGAAAGATCTAAACGTTTCTGGGTTGAAAGTTTAAGATTTCGTTCGAACAGCCCATTGTGTTGCATGGGGCCAAAAACAGTAGTGCGACACAAGCTTTTGTGTCGCAGTACCACTTCTACGTCGCACATAGCGACACAAGCCATTATGTCTCAGATTACTCAATGTAGCACATAGCGACACAACACCGTATGTCGCATTAAATTACGGATGTCGCACTTGGCGACACAAACCCTTGTGTCGCAGAACCTTTTAGCGACACAGTACGTATGTCGCAAAACTCAGAACTTTAAAAACACATATTTTTCACTAAGGGTCGAAACCAGATTTCACCACTTGATTTTACTCCGAATTTGGAATTCGGATGCGTTTTCACTAAGTGTCAGAACCAGGTCAGCTCGACCCCAGCCAGGGGCTCTGCCCCTTGGACCCCGCCAGCGGTTGCCACCCCTTGGACCCCACTACCAGGGGCGCTGCCCTCGGACCCCCGTACACAATTTCATACCTTATGAAACACCATAAAACAATAAATTACACCTTGAAACGTTTCAGAAAATATCACCAACTTCTCGTGTCGAACTTACAAAATAAACAAGGATCTTTCTTGAATAAACGAGTAACATGGTTAGACTATTAGCCAACTGCTTATATGATTATTCCTACCTTTAGGACGTTAGTGACCTACTTGGATTTACGCTTTGCTAGCGCTCGCAACTTTACTTAGCTCAACAGGTGAGTTTACAGCCCCACTTTTAACTGTTTTACCGCTTTCAACTTGGGGTGAGAAACATAGTCAACTGCCTTATTGATTGTCATAACTGCTTTTACATACATGATTGTATACTTGTTTTGCTCGAACGATTAGAGTACGTTAAACTGTTGAAATTTCACACAAAACTGGTATTTATGAAACAACATTTTCATACTATAAACTTGTTAAACTTTGTTTGGTAAACTGGAGAACGACCGGTACTTTTATGTAAACGCTGGAGAATGACCAGCAACGTATTTTAGTGCCAGAGAACGACTGGCCAAGTTGGACGGGAGAATGACCCGTGCGTGTTTAGACCGGAGAACGGCCGGTACTATGTTTCGCTGGAGAACAACCAGCAGTGTTTTATGCCAGAGAACGACTGGCCGAGTTGGACGGGAGAACGACCCGTGCGGTTTTAGACCGGAGAACGACCGATACTGTTTTGGGAATGCTAGAGAATGACCAACAACGTATTTTAAACTGTATGTTGGGCAACATCCCAACCGAACTATATTTGGATAACATTCCATAAAACATTTATTTAACTATTATGGTAACAACTATTTATGAACGTATATGGGAAAATGAACTGTACTTGCAAACTTAAAACCTGTGAATTCACTCAACCTCTTTGTTGACTTTTACTATGTTTTTCAGGGAATTAGTTGCACGTAAGACTACCGCTTGCACAGATGGAAACTAGGCGACCCGTGAAGCTTTAGGATGCCAACTTTTTGGAAACACATGGATTTCTTTTGTATAACTAACTTGTTTTAGTCATATTTACGAAATTCACTTTTGTACAATTTAACTATTTTTACGCTTGTACGATTCGATGAATCGTAAAACTTTGTAACTATTACTTTTGGTATCTTATTATACATGTTCTGTTGTAATCATATGCTCTGATACGTATGCATATACAATGTTGGTGTCATTACCCCATACTTAACTAAATGCTTCCGCTAATCAAAATCAACAAATTTGGGGGTGTGACATATGCGTTTGCTTTATTTTGAATTATGATTATCTTTTGGAAACTTTTATGAACTTTGTGTAATCTCTTTTGAAACTATGGGTTGAACTTGTAGTAACTTGTAATACTTTCTACAAATTGTGTATGGTGTTGCTTCTATATCTTATGCATTGTTACCCGGTACTGTTACATCTCGTGTTTCCGCTTTAGCGGGGTGTGACAGAGAGTGTTGGAATAGTGTTCAATATCATAACTAATTGGTAAGTACATTGTTGGTCGTTCGACCGTCGCAAGCGCGAATGATCACAACACCAATCAGTGGGTGTTTTAAATTTATATTTGCTGGGGTCTAAGTATGACTTACTATTACTGAACCAAGGTCTAATAGATGGTAAGTATGACCTAGAGTCGTTCTTAAAGAGAAACTGAATTGAAACGGAGGTGATCCAATCAATCGTTACTTTCTAGTACAGGTTTTTAAAAGAGTGAGTTAGGAGTTTGGTTCAGTTAACTAAGTAAGGTAAATAAAGCGAATGAAATGTAATAATACATCAAATAATGGAAAGTAGTATTTGTTGTGAGTTCATTAGCTAATAATATGGGATGATGACTTTCATGGGAAAAATGATTAACTAAATTAGAATTGTTTGCAAGATTCAATAACTTATGGTATAACCAATAGATTCCCTATTAGCTGGTTATCAACTAATATGTCACAAGGAACTAAGGTGTCATGATTCTGGTCAGATAGACGATGCTCAACTCTCCACACTCTCCTGTGAGAGAGTCAGTGGCCCATATTATTGAACGCATGCTCGTGGGCAAAGGAACATAGTAGCAAGTCCATAATACGTCTAACCGTTCTTAATACCATAAAGATTATGAGTCTTATAAACAACTAACTTAGGGTTTATGTTCGGACTTGTTTACCAATTCCTATTAGTAAAACTTAAGAGTGATAAGTGAGGGAAAACGTTTAGGTTTCTTGCGTATCTTTCTTTAGGGTTTACTGGTTAGGAAAGAGTATCAATTTAGATTGGATTTTAAACTTGCCTTTCTTGATATAATTAACAAATCCCTAGATTTTCGTAAATGGTTATTTAGCCTATAGCCTACCTAATCTACTCTAATTTAAACTAATCTAATTAAAATGCTGACGGCTTTTTGCAGAATGTTAAACCCAGACCATGTCAGAAAATGCTATGGTAGTTCACAATGTATTTAATCATTTACCGATGTTTTCGTTGTGAATTTAATTGCTTCTTGATGTTTACATGATAATTACATTGGGATTGGAAGTGTACTATACTCATGGTGATTCCACGTAATCACATTGCTTTTTATGATGCTTTCATGACGTTACAATTAAACCATAGTTTTGACGCAGATAATTATTGACCAAGTATTAAGGTTCACGACTCCTCTTTATAAGGTTACAATCACGTTTGTTAATCGAAAGACGATTGTAAGTTTTAGGTATAAGATCACACGATAAGTCCATTCATAAAGTTTCCATTTTTATAACGTCGATCTATAATACAACTACCTTCGGTCGTTTACCGGCTTCCATACGTATGTACTTTGCTTAAAAGCATTTCCATCACTATACAAAGTAAACAGTTGAATAGGGGCCGTCATATTACTTCACGACATATTTAAAGTCATCCCATAATTATATGTGCTAACTACATCTAAACAAAAACAATAGTAATCTACTCGCTAATCGTGGCATAAACTAATTCTAGCATAATTAAAGCATACATATTTAATTAAGATAGAATAGGAAAGAAAGAACCCGGATTAGAATGCGAGAAGGAATAGACTTGAATTAATAAGCGTAATTCCAAGTGTACACCCAAGATTACAAGATGTTCCTTGCTTTCGTTCTACTCTAAACAAGCTTCCTAAGTAGCCTAATACTAATTTTGAAGTAAGAAAATAGAATGAGAAAGTAAGAAAGTAATATGACTAATGCATATGGCGTGTAAAGTGTGTTTTGAAGGTGTGTTTGAAATGAAGCCTCATGCCTCCTATTTATAGGAGAAATCCGGCTCATGTTAGCATCTTGAGGAGCACTTTAGCAAAAGGTGGAAGAGGTGGTGCACCAGGTATGTACAATCGCGCAAAGGTGTGGCACCGGGTATATACAATCGCGTAAAGGTGTGGCACCGGGTACACGAAAGGACCAAAAAGAGGAAATGAGATGGGGGAGGGGAGGCCGGTGCCACCACCATGGTGTCCGGCGGTGGTGTGGTGGTGGCCGGCGGCGGCTGGCTGCCACCCGCCCTGGTTAGCCGTCTTTTGTTGCGTTACTTAATTCGCGCGTGTTTTCTTCGTTATGTGTCCGTTTTCATCGATTCTTTTTTTGTTGGATTTTTTTTTCAAAAACGAAGACTTTGATGAAAAGTAATGCCAAAATTGAGCTTCCTATCTTCAGATATTGTGTACGAGTCATTTGAATCTTCCGGCGGGCGTAGAATCTTCATTCTTTATCCGTTTTTGTTGATTCTTCTTCTGTTAGACTCGTATTTTGAAAACGAACATCTTAGATAAGATGGATGTTGATGATGGGCACTTTAGTCTTAAAATCTTGTTTTGATGCCTTGAATCTTCAAACGTACGTGGAATCTTCGTTTTTCATCTCTTTTGCTTGATTTTTATCGTGCAACCTTGTTTTGACCTCCTTGGCAGATTCGCATTGATTTAAGTGTTATTTGAGTTAAAATGCCAAGAATCGTTCCAGAATGAGAGAGATATCGGTAGTAAAAACGTGACTTTTTACGCGATATCAAGTATCCCACACTTAGAACTTTGCTTGTCCTCAAGCAAACTCGTTTCAACATGGTTAAAGATAAGCAGATAATGAAATATTTTGAGGTGGAACTTTTTACTAAAGGGGGGTTTTGGGAAAAATTAAATATTTGTTCTTTGAAAAACAAGGTTTTGTAATCTTTGGATGCATGTTTTTGATCTTTGACCTTGGATACATGACTAGGCGATGCTCTCAAGGTGGTCACTCCAATCACTCAAAGTGTTTAGGGTTTCCTATTCTATTATTATCAATCACTCTGAACGCCAGTCATCATGTATCATTTATCGTCATAGGCTTGATCGAGGATCAAATCGTTACCTTTTTGGTGAGCGTGAAGTTGATGTAGCCACAATCATTCTAAGGGAAGTGATGTAGGGTTTTTGGGGTGAAGTGAGAGGGGGTTTTGTTGGTTTTCTCATTGGTTTTTTTTCGGTGGAATTTTTGGGAGGATTGACGCCCTTTTCTTTTGGTGTTTGCAGAAGGAGTCTTTTTCTCCAATTGATTTTCTTTTCTTCGAATTTTATTTCTAGGGTTTTCTTGGGTTTTCGAGAAGGTAGGGATAACGTTGTTTATTTACGGGTATATGGATGGGTTTAAGAATGAAGTGATTTGATCTCCTCTTTACTCACCAATCCGGATTTGAAATGAATGACAGGAGCAAGTTCTGATTCTAAACGTATACATCGGCACACTCAAGAATCGAAAAAGTGAAGCATTAAAAGTGAATGCTCTTTATATAGCTCAAGATACCTCACGAATCGAAAGTTGGTTTGTTGTGTGCCTAGTCATGCGATGCTCTTTATGGGATTACTAAACTAAGATTTCAAAGGAATTCATATTTCATTTATCCTTCTTCCCCAAAGTAAATCATTCTTTGTCTAAAACTTTTCATTTTCAACATATTTTTAGCTCAATTTTTTTTTCGAGTTACTTTTTGGAGAAGTAGGGTCTAAGAAGCAATGATTTTAGAATCAAGTATATACCATTATCCATTTCACAGTAGTGCAACTACTGCTATCCCACACTTAAAGGAACATCATCCTCGATGTTATTCTAAGCTCTGTCCGGGGTGCAAATCCCACACTTAGGATTTGAAACATCTAAGACATATTCTTTTAGTGGTGTGTGTTGGGTTTGAATCCCACACTTAGTGATAAGGATATTGGATATGGTATATTTATAACGATTGAAAGAGACGGTATAGAAGTACTCCCCGGTAGTTGCAGTATTCCTTTGCTTGCATCTGCCGGACTTCGTCTTCATAGGTGCATTCTTGATCAAGTCTTCTTGTGATTGGTCTCGTAGGTGTGAACATGTCGGATATACTATTCTTCGGGTGTTGATACTTTCTTGCAGGCTGGGGCATGTATGATCCGTGTGTGAAAGATAGTCGGAGATTTCATCACTTCTTGGAAAGTAAAATTTACAGAAATTTAAAAACACGGGTTGCCTCCCGAGAAGCGCTCTTTTAAAGTCGAGAGCTCGACTTAGTCCTTTCTTCTTCAGATGATGCTGGATGCATCCCTAGTGCTGGAGTGGTCACTGTGGATTCTAGGTAGGGCGTATCTTGGAGGAAAGTATTAGAGGAATTGCTCTGTCATGTCGGCAATAAGAGTTGGTGGGTTGGTGGATTCCATTATGAAGCTTTTGAAGTGGTCAATGGCCAATCTGTTGAGGATTGCCATCCCATAGCTGATGTATCTAACTGACCGTGTAACTGGTCTGTTAGGGTCAATTCTGGTGCAGGTGTAAGTTCGGACAACCTCACGCTAGGGGTGGTTTCGACCTATCGAGGTGATTAAAGCCATAAACTCAGTTCTTACTTCTTCAAAGTCACTAGCCAAAGGATCTCCTCCAAAGGATCTTGTTGCTTGGCATACTTGTCTGATGATTTGGTGTTGTTCATGGTTGAAGGGAAAATCTGAGTCTGTGAAGATGTAGATTAACTTGCTGAATATTTTACGATATCCATTTCGGTAAACGTCAAGTTCTACGTCTTCTTCTTGGAACATTCCGCGCAGTCGAGTCATAACATAGGTTGCTAGGTTGATTTGCGATATGTGTGTAATGAATCTTGGTACCTCACGAGTTTCTTCTTCATATGCTAACTCGTTCAGCTCATCAATTATCAGTTCAACGTGATGACCAATGGTGGAGTGAATGACGCTCCTGTAATTTTCCGAGGCTGTGAGATGTTCTCCAGTTTCGATGAGATCTAGAAGGGTTCTAAGATCTCCTACCATTCTGATGTCGGCCTAATTTTGTGGGTTTACAGTAGCTCTTTCAAGATTGGTTCTCATTGATGCAAGTATAGCCTTCTGACTAGAAGAGTAGGGAATAGCAGATCCGACCAAGGCACAATACACTTTTTGGTATATTTGCCTTTGGTTGCTGTAGAACTCGACCTCTCCCATCGGGTAGTGGGGTCTTTCTGGCTGTTGAGCTTCTCTGGTGATTTGTGCTTGAAGAGAATCGGAGAATTCTTGAATATATCTTCGAAGAGCGCGGGGTTCTGGTTCTCCATAATTGGCGAGGTATGAATCGTATTCTCGTTCGATTTCCCTTATTAGGTGCCTTTGAGTGCTGGTGTAGTCATTGGTTGATTCTCTGATAGCTTCTATGACGACGCGAACATCGTCATTTTCATCAATCAGATCAATCATCTCTTGGTGGGTATCTATGAGAGGGATTTCCAATATCTCGGTTGTGGTGATGGGAGAATTTGCTGGAGCAGGGGGAATAGAGCATTCATCGCAGGAAATGTTGACATATTCATCGTCACATTCGCTATTATATTCGGAATCCTTGTCACGTGAGTCTGGGAATTGGTGGAATTCTTCATCTAAGGGGGCGTTATTGAAAGGTTGAGAACTGTCGACTTCGATGGTCCACACTTCCGTAGTTGTGTCTTGAAGGTTTCCTTCATAAAAGCCACACTTTTGCCTTGCCTTATATGCAGCAATTTTTTGATATAGTGTAGTATATAAGTCTGGGTGCTTTGATGATCGGAGTTCTTCTTCAAACGTATCTATATCTCGGAGTCGGGTTTGGGTGAAAGGTTTTGACGGGTCGAGATAAGAGTCAAGAATGTTTCCCATTCTTCTGATATGAGTGAACTTTAGTTCTTGACGGAGGGTTTCATAATCAACGGATTCTTCTGATGAAGAGTAATCTTCGCAGTTTTGTATCCTCTTGACTTCAGCCATTTCTGGTGAGTCAACATGATCTTCATTGTCCTCCATTTCTTTGTTCATTTCTTCCTCTTCCTCAGTCTCTTCTTCTCCTTCTTCCTCAGGTTCTTCATCTTCAGATTCTGCTTCTTGAAATTCTTCTTCCTCTTCTGGTTCATATTCAGAGTCAGAGATAAAAACTGACGATTGGGTGAAAGGTTGTTCTTCTTCGGGCTTTGATTCATCATTATAGGTAATTCTACCTGTTGATATACCGCAACATTCTTCTTCTTCTGGAGTGCATACTGGTTGGTCGATCTTGTAAGTGATGCTTTCACCGTGTGAGCGTAGGACAATCATGTGGTTGTACACATCGATCACTGCTCGGGCTGTGTTCATGAAGGGTCTTCCAAGGATAATCGGGATGTTTATGTCCTCGTGGATGTTCAATACCACGAAATCCGTAGGAAAGAAGAATTTGTCAACTTGAACTAGGACATTCTCAGCTATTCCTTTTGGGTATCTAACGGATTAGTCAGCTAGCTGGATGGTCATCTTAGTGAGTTTCAAGTTTTCAAGCTATAGCCTCTTAAACAGTGAGTAGGGCATGAGGTTAATGCTAGCTCCTAGGTTGGCTAAGGCGCTTATTTCTCCGGATTGGGAAATAGGACAAGGGAGTGTAAATATACCGGTGTCTCCTAGTTTTTCGGGATGGCTATTCTTAAGTAGGGCTGAGGTTTCAGAACTAAGGGGAATGTTGTTTACTTCGGACAGTTTATCCTTAGTGGATAGCAATTTTCTGATGTATTTATTACGACTAGGAACTCTAGACATGGTATCAAGGAATTTTCCGTCTAACTTAAAAGATGATAATTTCTTAGGTTGGACCTTAAGTCTAGCAGGGTAGGGGATTCTAACCTCCTTGTTCATGGTCGGAGTGGTTCCCACAACTGGAGTCTTGACCTTTTGTTCTTCCTATACTGGGACAGCAGCCGGTGGTGGAGTGGATGCTTCCTTGGTGGTGGTAACTTGCTTTGCCTCCTCAACATGTGGGTTGTGAACCGTGTTGCTAGGTAAACTTCCTCTGGGTCTGTTCTCAAGAAGTTGTGCCAATTGTCCAATTTGAGCTTCCAAGTTCTTCAATACGGCTAATTGATTTCTCATGAAGAGATCGGCTTGGTCTTGCCTAGCGGATGTCTTTTGGTTGAGTATGTGTTGGCCTTGCATGAACTGGGTAAAGACGTCTTCTGAACTTGAAGCTGGGGCATTTGTCTTGTTGGGTTGTTCAGTAGTTTGGTTTGTGTCGGAAGTGGGCCCAAGAAGTGCAAGGGGTTGGTTGTAGGCAAGTTGTTGTTGTTGTGGGTAAGGTGGGTATCTAGGTGAGTATCGGGGTTGAAAAGGTTGGTTGTTTCTTTGTGGGAATGGAGGCCCTCTAGGTTGGTTGTTGTTTTGGTTGAAACCGGGTGGAGAATTCTGTGGTCGAGCGGGGTATTGAGCATAGTAAACGGTGCTATCTGTCTCTTCATATTCAACTTGATATTCAATGGGTGGTTGCGAGTTGGTGCAGTTGTGACAGGCTTGCACTTGGTGTACTTGGTGTTGTTGTTTCTTAAGTTCTCCGAACTGTTTGACAAGTGTGTCCATCTTCTCTGTTAATACCTTGATTGCTTCGAATGGAATTAGAATTGATGCAGCGAGAGGTGCTGAAGATGTTGAGTGATCTCCAGAGTTCCAATCATGGTGATGCATAGTCATATTTTCTATAAGGTCCCATCCTTCTTTGTCTATCTTTGTCATAAAGCTTCCTTGCGCGGCAGCGTCGAGGGTGGTTCGGTGGTTAGGGTCTAAACCATTATAGAAGGTACACAATTGTGCAGATTTGTCGAGTCGGTGATTAGGGCATTTCTTTAGTGCTCCTTTAAATCGTTCCTATGCGGTGTATAATGACTCATCAAAAGCTTGGTGGAAGTTCATGATGCCATTTCGGAGTTTGATTTGTTTAGAGGGCGGAATGTACTTGGTTAGAAACTTTGTTGCCATTACCGTCCATGAAGGGATAGAGCTGGTTTCTAAACCTTCAAACCATGTTTGTGCATGATGTGTGAGCGAATAAGGGAAAAGATACAAGCGGATTGTATCTTGGCTAACTCCATTTTGTTTGTAGGAGTTTGAAAGAGATATGAACTTGTCGAGGTGAGAGTTTGGATCATCACTTGGTAATCCATGGAATTGACAGTGGTTTTTGATTAGTTGGATGATGTGATGTTTAAGCTCGAATGATTATCCTGGGGTTTCTGGGTAGAGAGTTGGGCCTCCTCTTCCTTCAATAGAGGGCTTACGGTTGTCAACGAGAGTGATGCGATCAGCCATTACTTGTCTAATTGCAGATTGCATCTTTTCTCGTCGAATAATGAGTATTTATAAGTTCTGGATCAGGAAAGTTAAAAAGCGGTGCAGATCTAGGGGAACAGGTCATACACTAACTAAAAACAGACAATAAAGAAACTATTTTGTTTTTTTATAAGGTTTTATCCTAAGGGTATACTAGAAAACAGGATTGGTTGGGCCTCTGTATCGGACAGTTAGTCTCCCCGGCAACGACGCCAAAAACTTGTTGGTCGATCGACCGTCGCAAGCGCGTATGATCACAACGCCAATCAGTGGGTGTTTTAAAGTTTTATTTGCTGGGGTCTAAGTATGACTTACTAATACTGAACCAAGGGCTAGTAGATGGTAAGTATGACCTAGAGTCGTTCTTAAAGAGAAACTGAATTGAAACGGAGGTGATCCAATCAATCGTTACTTTCTAGTACAGGTTTTTAAAAGAGTGCGTTGGGAGTTTGGTTCAGTTAACTAAGTAAAGTAAATAAAGCGAATGAAATGTAATATTAAATCAGATAATGGAAAGTAGTATTTGTTGTGAGTTCATTAGCTAATAATATGAGATGATGACTTTCATGGGAAAAATGATTAACTAAATTAGAATTGTTTGCAAGATTCAATAACTTATGGTATAGCCAATAGATTCCCTATTAGCCGGTTATCAACTAATATGTCACAAGAAACTAAGGTGTCATGATTCTGGTCAGACAGACGATGCTCAACTCTCCACACTCTCCTGTGAGAGAGTCAGTGGCCCATATCATTGAACGCATGCTCGTGGGCGAAGGAATAGAGTAACAAGTCCATAATACGTCTAACCGTTCTTAATACCATTAACATTATGAGTCTTATAAACAACTAACTTAGGGTTTATGTTCGGACTTGTTTACCAATTCCTATTAGTAAAACTTAAGAGTGATAAGCGAGGGAAAAAGATTAGGTTTCTTGCGTATCTTTCTTTAGGGTTTTACCGGTTAGGAAAGAGTATCAGTTTAGATTGAATTTTAAACTTGCCTTTCTTGATATAATTAACAAATCCCTAGGTTTTCGTAAATGGTTATTTAGCCTATAGCCTACCTACTCTACTCTAATTTAAACTAATCTAATTAAAATGCTGACGGCTTTTTGCAGAAAGTTAAACCCAGACCATGTCAGAAAATGCTATGGTAGTTCACAATGTATTTAATCGTTTACCGATATTTCCGTTGTGAATTTAATTGCTTCGTGATGTTTACATGATAATTACATTGTGATTGGAAGTGTACTATACTCATGGTGATTCCACGTAATCACATTGCTTTTTATGATGCTTGCATGACGTTACAATTAAACCATAGTTTTGATGCAGATAATTATTGACTAAGTATGACGGTTCGTGACTCCTCTTTACAAGGTTACAGTCACATTTGTTAATCGAAAGGCGAATGTAAGTTTTAAGTTTAAGATCACACGATAAGTCCATTCATAAACTTTCCATTTTTATAATGTCGATCTATAATACAACTACCTTCGGTCGTTTACTGTGACATCCATCAAAATCTCGGGTCATTATCGCACTCGAATCTCAATTATAGTTTAAATCATTCCTTAAAACCCTAAGTTATGACTCTCGAGGCTTACTAGAGTCGTAGAACGTCTTAGAGACTGTTTGGTGAACTGTAAAAATAAAATAAGAAAAATAATAATAAAATAATAATAATCAACAATCAGATATCAAAATCTGCAACCAGGCATCAGATATCATCAATTAGGTATCAGATATCAACAATCAGGTATCTGTCTGGCACAAGGCCTATGTCTAGATTTAGGCAAATCAGCAATCAGCTTAATAAATCATCAACGAGGTCTAAAAATCAGCAATCAGCTAAACAAATCATCAACAAGGCCTAAAAATCAGCGATCAAGCATTAGTAAATTCATCACTAAGGCCTCTATCCACTAATCCACCAATGCAGTAAAATATACAACATTAGATATACTAAATTAGGTTACTAAGTGCCAAATTAAACAATGAAAAATTTATCCCCTTATGTTATAACAAAATCCTTATCGAACCACAAACCGAAATTCCTGATACTCAACAACGAAAACTAAATCAGATAAATAATACGTAAACATCAAACTTAGACAAATTAAGTGTATGATAATTTAATTCAAGAATATAGAATTACTAAATTTTAGAACTCAAGTATTAATCACTAAATTATCTCAAAATTTACCTTTTAAAATACAAATACTTACACACTTTTAATACAAATTAATTATACAACTTTTATACATATTATTTAACAAAAAAAAATTGATAATAACATAAATAAAACCATCAAAAATCTGCCCCCCCCCCTTTCTCAATTCAAAATCATTTTTATTCCCTATACACCTCATTACTACTTTCATTTTTCCAAAACCCACTCTCACACTCTTCTCCTTCCTCTCTCTAAAACACACACACAAACTCTCTCCAAACTCTCTCTAATTTCCAGCCATATTCAAGAGAAAATCCAGATTTTTTTGAAGGTGTTCAACACCAAATAAAATCTTAAAGGTAATCTACATCATCTACATCTATCTATCTTTCATTTTCTTGTAATTTTCTTCATAAAATTCGGATTTTATGCTTTTTCCATGATTAAAATCCTCATAAAATGCTTGATGTTTGTAGGTTATCTCTTTTCACATCCTTTTGTGTTAAAAGAAAGAGTAACCCATGATCAAATCGAAAATCAAGTGAAAAATCATGTTAATGCTTGTAATCTTGTTAGATCTTGTTTATCTTTGTGTAAAAAGCTTGTTTATATGTTAATAATCATCTCTAACACATCAAGGATGTATTTCAACACCATGCATGTGTTAGAACATGGATTTAAAGGTCAAAGGATCAAGAACCACTTTTATTTAATGCTTAATGTTTTTCATTTTGAAGAAAACATCATTTTGAGGCATGTTTAGTTGCTGTCCAGAAAGTTTCATCTACTTCAACGATTTTTATAGAAATCATTTCTTCATGAAAATAGACTTTTTTATAGTCAAAAATCAAGTTCTAGACATAATATTTCCAACCATATAAGCTTCATATTCATACGAGTTCATTTGATATTTTTAATAATTTTTGTGAGTAAAGATATATAAGCTGTTAGGTTAGGTCAGAAACTTTTCTCTCAATGTTTTAATCATAAATGGAGCATTACAACTCCAAATGACTTGAAACCAACGCCAAAAGTTTACAAATTTCATTGACTACAACTTTCAAGAAGACCATTTTTATTGATTCTATGTATATTTTGCTCAGAAATAATGATTGCATGCATGTGTTAAATCCGACTCCAGAAGATAAAAGTAAAATCTAAAAATACTTGGACTTCTCTATTAGTTTTGTAAAAATTTCAAAAAGTAGATAATATATTTTAGAACATCTGTAATTTTTCCCTTATTTGAATTTGGATCAAAAGTATTTTTTATAAATCCAACAAACAGGTGTAAGATTTCTGGAATTAAGATTATGGACTGATTTCTGTAAAAGTTGGAAGCCGACACTTACGGACTTGCTATTTTGAGAAAGACTAAATTTTTGTGACTTATAAACATGTTTAAGGATTGGTTAAAAGTCTCGGGTCAAACCGAGAAGGTTTGACCGAGTCAACAATAATCGGTCTCTGTTTCGAAAACGGGAAATTAACTATTTTTGGAATGAATGATAACCAAAAGGGGTTCGGGTGTCTTATGATGTATTTACTGATTTGTGTGTTGTTAATTATAATTTGGAAGGAACCAAAGTTCCAAAGCTCAGGATTTCCCCCGCATAGGCAAGTTGAGTTTTGAATCGACGATTTATTCAGCTGCAAGGCGCCATCTACTTCTTCAAACTCGACCTACGGTCAGGTTGTCACCAATTATGGATTCACAAGGAAGATATACCCAAAACGGCGTTCCAAACACGTTACGGGAATTATGAGTTTATTTTTATGCCCTTCGGCCTAACCAATGCTCCTGCGGCATTCATGAACTTAATGAACAGAGTCTGCAGAGCATACTAGGATAAGTTTGTGATTTTATCGATGACATACTAGTCTACTCGTGTAGTAAAGAGGACCACGAGCAACAGATAGGGCAAGTGTTGCAACCACTCAAGGATGAGAAGTTGTACTCCAAATTCTCTAAGTGTGAGTTTTGGAACAGAGAAGTACACTTCCTCGGTCATATGGTGAACATAGAAGGGATCCATGTGGATCCAGCTAAAATCGAGACGATTGAGAAATGGGAAATCCCGAGGACCCCTACGGAAATCCGTCAATTTCTAGGATTGGCTGGATACAATAGAAGGTCCATAGAAAATTTCTCAAAGATCGCCAAGCCCTTAACAGGACCGACCCAAAAGATGAAGGAATAAGTTTGGGATATTGAATAGGAGAAGGCATCCCAAACGCTGAAGGAGAAACCGTGCAATGTGCCAATCCTATCATTGCCTGAAGGAACAGATTGTGGTATATTGTGATGTGTCACACTTGGGATTGGGCTGCGTTCTGGTGCAGAAGAATAAGGTAATTACGAATACTTCCTGGCAGCTCAAGAAAAATGAGGTGAACTGTACTACGCATGACTTGGAACTAGGAGCAGTGGTCTTCGTACCTAAAACCTGGAGACATTACCTATACGGTACCAGATGTACTGTGTTTACTGATCATAAGAGCCTCCAGCGCATACTCGAGCAGACGATGCTCGACATGAGGCAAAGAAGGTGGATGGAGTTACAAAACGACTATGATTGCGAAATTATGTACCAAAAGCCGTTAGGATTATTACAACAACCCGAAATTCCCCAATGGAAATGGGAACAGGTAACAATGGACTTCGTCACTAAGTCACCTAGAACTTTCAAAGGTCACGACTCCATTTGGGTTATTGTCGTTCGACTGATAAAATCCGCGCATTTTCTACCTATCCGAGAGGATTACATAATGTAGAGACTTGCTCAAAGTTATATTGAAGAAATTGTGTCGTGTCACGGAGTGCCCATCTCAATTATCTACGACAGAAATTGTCATTTTACATCACAGTTTTGGCTATCAATGCAGAAGGCATTGGGTACCTAACTAAACCTGAGCACGGCTTATCTCCCTCAAACAGACTGGCAAAGGAGCGAACAATTCAAACCTTAGAAGATATGCTACGAGCCTGTGTACTAGACTTCGGAGGAATTTGGGATGTACACTTAGCCCTAATAGAGTTCTATTACAACAACAGTTACCACATTAGCATCAAGTGTGCACCATTTGAGGCCTTGTATGGATAGAAATTCTGATCACCGTTGTGTTGGCACGATGTCGGTGAGAAGCACTTGACAAGCCCAAACATTATTCAGGAAACTGTGGACAAAATCACAACCATAAGGGAATGACTAAAGGCAACCCAAAGTACACAGAAAAACTACGGTGACAATCGCTAAAAGCCACTAGAATTACAAATGGGTGATAGAGTGTCCCTGAGAGTATCACCTTTGATAGGACTTGTACGCTTTGGCGAGAAAGGCAAGACTACAGGCCCATGCTATATTGGACCTTACAAAATCTTGAAACAAATAGGCCTGGTGGCTTACAAACTAATATTTCCCAAATAGTTGGTTAGCGTTCATGACATATTTCATGTCTCAAACCTTAAGAAGTGTCTATTTATTTATAAACACAGTACGTATAATTGTCTAACAGCGTAGCAAGTAGCATTTGGTCCCGTTTCTCTCGTGGTCAGAGTTAACTAGTGTATTCCTGTTCAATATAACCCCTTTCAGGCTTCGCATCATCTTTCCTTAATTGTACATAGTTGATCAGGCTATGTTAAATTAAAGTTGTATGATGCAATTCCCGAACCAGTCATACCTAATAAGGAAATACTGCCTAACGGTCATAGTCTAGGCCTACTAAATGCAACCTAGTTCGCTATGACCTTAGGCTCTGATACCAATCTGTAACACCCCCAAATTATGTGGTTAGCGGAAGAGAGCTTTGGGGTGCTACTAATCAAATATCAACAACACAAAGATAAAGCAAACGACATCTATATGCAACATTTGAAAAATAGTTACAATTCATAGATATGAAGTTTGAAAACATAGTGTTTTCGGTTATAATAACGTAGTTCCCTAGAGTCCACGCGTGTAGCGGGAGATTCTATTACATAATCACAACAAACAAAAGATGATGCTATGAATCTCCGTTAGATGCAGTGTGGAAAATCATGCGACTCTAGCTAATAAGCAAATGCTGCTGGGCGACCCTACAATTGCTGTGTACCTGAGAATGCATCACTAAAAAGGTCAACCAAAAGGTTGGTGAATCTCACAGGTTTATGGTAAGTAATAAGTTCGGACACATCAAGTAGTGAAAGTAATAGTATAGTTTTAACCAAGTATGGAGTAATGATTGCACGAATGCAATCGGGTTGATATACATTGCCATGAGCATCCTAGTCGAAGCTTAACCAGTCGGTAAGGTACAATTAAGTACCAGGTAAGTGCCCCTATGAGTGTTAATCCAAAAACAATCAGATGTAACGAGTAAGAAACGCCCGTTTCTATGGTACGGTTCGTGGTGGCGCTACCACCCCAGGCGGGGATTGTCAGTCCCATATGGATCCATATACTAAAACTCGCGCTTATCCCATAATTAACAACTATGATTCAGAGGACTTCATTGGATTAAACGTAACCCATGCAATCAATATATCGGTAAGTCTGTAAGTCTGTAAAACAGTAAATCTGTACATATGTCCAAGTAAAACAAGTAATGCATCTCACCCCAGAGTAAAAACAGTAAAAATGAGGCTGTGAGACTCACCTGAGTCTAGCAAGTCTATAGGCGAAATCAAGTAAGTAAACCGATTGTAAGTCCAAGTATCGGGTTTCAGGACCCTGCAACCTTCTGGCGTCCGAAACACACAAGGTTGTAAGTAAATAAGTAATTAAGTTGATGTCCTGAAAGATCACCCATGCTAGTTGCCCATTCAAACAGAAAATGTCCAAGTGGTTGTTTGTATGTTTGTAATCGTGTGAGTTTGAAATGTATTATGGCCCGTTGGTGACGGTTTGAAACAATAATTCAAGAATTATCATTGTTTAGTGTCTCGTTAAGTTGTTTCCTTGTAAAGTGTATTTATAAGTTGGTCATTCATATTGCGACGTGAAGGTATTATCGATTGTGGGCTAGGACACACTGTCACTTACTACATCGTTTTATTAAAAATCGCATTTGTAATTTAAATATCGGGGGAAAGTTGACCTAGTCTGGCTGCGAACTGAGATTGGGTTGCGAACTGAGTTCGCGATGCGAGCTGAGTTCGGCTCGCGGGGCAGTGAACTGCGAACTGAGTTAGCGATGCGAGTTGAGTTCGGCTCGCAAGGCAATAGGCTGCGAACTGAGTTCGATTCACAGCATAAGGTTCGGTTCAAAAACGTCGACTTGCAGATCAGCTCGCAGGTCGACTCGCAAGTCAGTTCGCAAATCAGTTCGATTCGCAATTTGGGTTTGCGAGTTCAATCTCGGTTCGCAGCTCGATCTGTGAGCTGAGATGCATCTCAGTTCGCAGACGCTGCTGAAATTTCCAATCGGTTTTTAAAACGCATATCGACTTGATTTTTGGACATAATCTTGTTGGGTAAATGTTCTAGCATGAGAATCTAAGCTTTACAAGTAGTTTAAAAGAGTTTTAAGTTTCCATACCACCAAATGAAAAATGAAAAAGATGGAGAGGTAGAGCTCGTGATGGTGATCCTCGTGCTTGCTCCCGATGATGATGATGATGATGAGCGCGTTTTGGGGATGTTTTTGGTTGTTTGGGGGCTGCGGTTTTGAGAGGAGAAAGAGAGATTTGGGTGTAAGTGTGTGTAAAGTGTGGTGTAGTGGGGAGGGGAAAGGATTAAAAGGGTTGGGTCTTGGGTTGGTGGGTTGGGTTCGCGGGTTTGGGCCGACCCACTCGGGTCTCGGTTTCACGTATTTTAGTTTCCGAATGTCGTGTGATGCTCCGTAGTTATTTAATTGCGAAGTCTTCGTAAGATTTGTAAATATGTCAAGTATACCCGCAATATTTATTTAACCGAAGTATTTTATCAACATACTTTATTTCAAGTTGAAAAATTATAAAAATATAATTTTTGTTACTAATATCTCGTAGGGGTGCGTTTTGTGCGGTTTCGTCGCGTAGGATATATTTTAAACAATATGATATTGCGTAATATATTATCGTAATATATTATAGTAGACAATGTTTGTTTGGATAATTCCACGTTATTTATAAATTTTGTCACCAACACCCTAATATGGATGTGTCGGGTCCAATCCGGTACATTGTTAGCACGATTTAAATAAATCGTGTACGCGCGTATGAATTTTCACTAAGTCCCATGTACGTTTAGCCCAACGTGTCTAAATACACGTAATAATCTCGCGATTAGGCACAGTAATGATAGCCTAAAATGCCAGGTGTTACATTCTCCCCCTGTTGGGAGAATTTCGTCCCGAAATTTGTTCGAGGTAGTAGTATGTACGCTTTCTAAGAAGGCCTTGACGTATACTATGTGTTGTCATAAATGTCTCCGGTTGCCTTCCTCCCCCATGTTAGAATAGGATAGAGAGCTACTAATGTGTGTTGACCGTTACGTCCAATGGATGGGTCGGTCGGTAAATCAGTGGGGTATAGCTACAATTTGTGCTAGTAGCCTAAAGTGGTTTGTAACTTATACTACGTTCGTAACAGTGGTGACAGTCTGTAGCGTCGGAGAGTGAATTATTTCTAAAGGTATAACGTACCCGCAGTAGTGTTCGTGTCATGCTTGGCCTTATGGATGCCGTCAGTAGTAGTTAGTAGTGGACAATTAATCTTTTTATGCCCAGTATTTCCGCACTTGAAGCATAATCTCAATGCTTCCGAGTTTGTGTCCTTTTGAGGGAATTTGCAATTCTGGACCTGGTGTCCAAACGTGTTGCATCTGCTGCAAGGAGGGATGCATTATCCCTTATGATGGTGTTTGCATAAGGTGCAGTAGGGTAGATTTCCCTTATACGTTCTCCCCTTAGATTCAGTAGTGGGAGTTTGAGTTATTTTTTCCCTTTTTGTTCGGGGCTGGGTAAAGTCTGTGTTGGAGCTCCCTCCCGGGTTCCCTTTGAGGTTTATCAGTTGAGCTTCGGTATCCTTTTCCATGGGAATATTAGCTTGAGCTTTTCGTGATACTGAGTTAGAAACTAACTGAAGTACATCTCCCAGAGTTGGGCACAAGTGTCTTAGTTGTTCCCAATAGAACTCTAAAGTTCGCAGGCGCAATCCCTGCTCGCGGGTGAGTCAGCGTAGATCGGTGATTTCCTTCTGAACGATAGCTAGTTGATTGCGTAATGCCTTCATTGTTTCGTCGGTATGCTTAGAGTTGTCAGTGTTAACATTGACAATGATCGGAGCAGTAACAGTAGGAGGAGTGGTGATAGTGGTGGTCGTGATATGGTTATTAGTAGCAGGATTTGAAAGGGAATTTGCTCGGGTTATTTGGGTAGCTTCTGTAACTACTGTTTGAGGTGGAAAGTCTCGGATTCCTCCTGGGTGTGCCGTTTCTTCCAACGGTTCTTCACTCACTGGCTCGGTGTCGCCTTCGAAAGTAAGTAGGTAAGGAAACATTGACTGATCCTCACCGTGTTGGTCATCATTCGACATGTGGCTGCCAGTGGAGTAGCCTGTCATTTCCTACGAAATGGGTGTTTCATCAAAACAATGTTTTGATATGGGCATTAAGCATCGTATAATAGCAATTATGGGGTTGTGAGTAAAAAATCGAATTCTAGCGAAGCCAATAAAAGTACAAATGGTTTTCTCCGAACAGACGATTCGTGGCGCAGAGTTCGGACAGACAACACATAAAGGTTTGCGAGTATAAAAAGGTTTCGTGATATAGTTGGTTATCACGTCAGTCTAACACATAAAGGTAATAGTCCCGACCTCAACCAGTGTGAGATATATGGGAAAGGGTCTGTTTGTTATGTTTATAATGTACTGAAGTATTACCCCTGTCAGCCTATCTGGGGTTTGCTTATTCTAGGTCGTGCCTAAGATCTATAACAGTGGATCATTAAGCGGTCGGCAAGATTTATCAGTCAAGTAGCGTAGAGTAATTAGGTTGATTAGGAGCGAACCGTAATCGCATCTAGGTTTGGGTATTCATGATTGTTTCCAGCGTTGAGGGTATAAGCTCTGCCCCGTGTATTTTTGTTTTGGTTCTTCGGTTTTGGGCAGGCTTTCCTGAATTGCCCGGTACCGTTGCACTCGTAGCAGGTTTTGGGTGCACTAACGTTGGTACTAGTAGCGACTGTTTCGGAAATCCTTGACTAGATGTCCAAATCTTTTGCGTTTAGTGCAAGGACATGAACCATCATGATAAAGATTACATTTTGAGTAGTATGGCCTGCTCCCCTTGTACACCTCCGAGTCGTCAGGGTTCTGGAGCATAGGTCTTAGCAGTCGCGGCTTTTGTTGAATTTGATCTGGCGGTTAGGGTTTCCATCAGATTTCCTTTTATTGTTACAAAAAGATGGGGCTGGTATCTCGCTGCGAACGATCATAACCAGGAGTACGTGTGCCATACTGGTAGCACTCTGGACGTTTAGGTGAGACGACATTTTCCGGGATATTCTCGGGGAGTCCACGAATGTATCCCTAGATATGTTTGTGTTCTGGGTCTTACTATAGCAGGGCGGAGATAGGCGAATTGTTGAAACCTAGTGGTGTATCCAGCGACATCGTGGTGAGTGTGTCATTTTGGAGGCGTCGTGCTTGAATGATTTAATAAGCGAGATAAGTGAACGGTTTGTAAGAGGTTATGATGCATTACGTATCTGTATATAATGAGGTAATCTGCAACAGCACTAAGTGATGGTCATATTGCGGAACGTTAAAATCAAAAGCTCTTAAGGGCATGAGTTCGAAGGTCCTCGAATTTTGAAGTTGAAGAGGGTATCGAGAGTTCGTTAACACTCAAACAATTTCCAAAAGCTTTACGCTGCACGAGATGGGGATCCTGTATACCTATTGAGGTCAGGGTGTTTTAGTGTCGCACATGGCAGGTGTTTTAGTACAGATAGTAAATCTTACAATCAGGGTGGTTCGTAGTCATTATATCCGATTGTTCGTTTACAAAATTTTTCGGGCAATACTATACCCGAACGAATGCCATTACATTTTACAGAATGTGATAGTACAATCATCTAGTTATAAGTTTTCAATACGTTTTGTGGTTCCTACAACCCTGCTTTACGCAGACATGGCAAAATGGTTGTAGTCATTATCTAGCTAGTCCTAAGTAGGCTTCCGATTACTTGGAATTTCATTCCACGTACATGTCGCGTGGGTAATAGTGTTCGGTGAGCAGGTCCTGGTAATGCGGCGGTGCACGGTAGAGTGCATCCCCTTCCACCGGCTTTCCTCCCAGCCGTTTGACCCACTTTTTCATTTTCCTAGTGAAGTTTGCGGCCACCCTCTTCCAGTGGTGTAATTTATCCTTAACCTTTCGAGCGACGGATCTTTTCACGTTCCTCAACTCCTTCTCATAGTCCTGACACTTGTATTTCAGCTCCCACGTACGATTGTTCAGTTCGATTGTCTGCTCCATGACTCGTTTGTAAGCCTCTACGTCGATTATTCCGAAGTTTTGATTCTCGTTTTCCTCGACCTCGAATTCCTCTACAGGTGCATACTCTACGTTGAGGTAGGTGTATTGTACTTGTTCCTCCTGAATCTGGTCAGAGTCGGACGGGTAATCCTCCATAGCTGTGCTTGACCTCTTGCTGAAGAGATCCTATAAAGCGCAAAGAGGATAAAGAAAGTCTTAGTGGTTATATTCCTGGCTGGCACTAGGTGTTCTGTTCATGTGAATGACGAAGTTTTATTCTAAGATATTGGAAAGATTTCTTGGAATCGGTTGGGTCGCCATTGCTATAAACGCACGGGCGTGTTTATACTTTGGATGCCACTACTTTGTCAGTAAGTTTAGATTTTGTTGTCGACATAGTGAGTCGTTTTAACAGGACGTTGATTTCCCATTTCTATGGTCGTAGGTCATATTATGCTTATTATAGCCGAGGAGATAGTACATGCGTGAGGCCTATTTATTTATATACACAGTACGTATAATTGTCTAACAGCGTAGCAAGTAGCATTTGGTCCCGTTTCTCTCGTGGTCAGAGTTAACTAGTGTATTCCTGTTCAATATAACCCCTTTCAGGCTTCACATCATCTTTCCTTAATTGTACATAGTTGATCAGGCTATGTTAAATTAACGTTGTATGATGCAATTCCCAAACCAGTCATACCTAATAAGGAAATACTGCCTAACGGTCATAGTCTAGGCCCACTAAATGCTACCTAGTTCGCTATGACCTTAGGCTCTGATACCAATCTGTAACACCCCCAAATTATGTGGTTAGCGGAAGCGAGCTTTGGGGTGCTACGAATCAAATATCAACAGCACAAAGATAAAGCAAACGACATCTATATGCAACATTTGAAAAATAGTTACAATTCTTAACGAAGTGTTGCGAAAAGGGGGTTTGTGGCGTCACTTAGGCAAGTGACGCAAAAAGACAGTTTTATGCGACACTTAATGCGTCACTTAAGTGTCACAATACTGTTTTTGGGCCTGATGCATCACTTAAGACTGTTCGTGGATCAGTTTAAAAACAACGAATTTTGGCTCAATTTTGAACATAATCGGTTGATAAAAACACTAAAACATGATGTATTATGTAATATAAACTCGAAATATCAAAAGAAATAACGAAATCTAAGAATTTTTGAAAGTGTCGGGATTCTTACAAATCAATGTGAGCGAAATCCGAAAAGATAGATGCGTAGCTCTTCGCGAGGTGAACGTTTTTCTCCAAATGAGTCTTGTATTTTAAGGTTGTTTGATGGTGTATTTTGAGGGTGGTGGTGGTGGTTTTGGTTGGTGGTGGTGTAAGGAATTAGAGAGAGAGAGATGTGTGTGTTTTTGGTGGAAATGTGAAAATGAAAGAAATGGGGTTGGGTGGGGGTGAGGGCCGACTTTTTGGTCAACAAAAGGAGGGAAAGTTGGTAAATTTTGTCCCAAATTTTTGGTATTTAGCCCGTGTTCGTTTATCCGATCGTTAAATGTTAAATTGTTTATAATTGGTAAATTTTTAAATACGCATTCGAATATATTTTTACTTGAGATATTTTATAGAAATAATTTAATTGAGTTATAATATTTTAACCTTGTTTTGTTTCAGTTTACGAAATAAACGAAATAAACGTTTCACATTACAAAATACTTCGTAAATATTATCTACGTAATAGTTAATAAACGTTAATTTTATTTAATAATTTCATTTTATTATATAATTTTGTTAACCAACAGTCGTATATTTTTGTCGCTTTTGTTCCAATTGTTTTGTACCTATTTACAGCAAATTACGAAATATAATAATTTGCATATTAAGTAGTCGGGCTTTGCTAGACTTATCTCTAAAATGTGTTGTGAATTCACTCTAAGTTAGGGAATTAGCATAAAAATGCATGCAATTAACGTTTATAATTATGTCAAAATTGTGGGGTGTTACATTCTCCCCTGTTAGTGAAATCTCATCCCGAGATTCAATCCAAGTCGTTACGTCGGATGTATGTGTTTCCTAAAGATGTGTTGTCACTATTTGTAACGTCGTGAGTTACCACGTAACTCGAAATAGTTTTTGTACACTCAAATTATAGTTTGATAAGTAGTGTGTTCGAAAGCGGATAAAGTTTACCAAGTTTTAGGTTCGAATTGACATTCGAGAAGCGTAACGTTTAAGGGAAATAATTGGTTGCTAAAACGTACCAATGTTAGCGTAGGGATCCTCTGGTGCATCCCGTGCATGAATGACGTATGCGCGTCCGCGAGCGGGTTCGTTGTTGGCGATGAGGTTGTTGTTGTTCTGATTGTTGTTGGCGTTGTTGAGCTGTGGGCACTGATTTCGGTAGTGTCCTGTTTCGCCACACTCAAAACATCCAGTGTTTTGTCGTCCAGGGTATCCTTGAGTGGGAGGGTTGTTTCTACATGTGTTTGGGGGGTCGGTGTCCCCATTGGCTGCATTTGCCACAAAGGGAACATTCACCCTCGTGATGCCTTTTGCATTTTTCACATTTAGGCCTCTTTCCTAGGTAAGGTTTCAGTTCAGTGTTGGTGATTGCAGCGTATGCTCTGGTGTTTCCCACATTCCTGTTCTGTTGACCCTGACGGTCATTACCTTCACTGTTCCATTGTCGTTTGTTTTGACCTGAAGCACCAGTATCAGTACGGTTGGGTTCACTCTTCCCTAAAGCAGCTTTCAAGGTTCCAGTTAGGACCATGTCATCAGTCAAGCTTTGAGCCAGATCCACTGCGCTCCTAAAAGTAGTCAGTTTGGAGGACATCACCATGCCTCTAATCTGTGGTGCCAAACCTCAGGTGTATCGTTTAATGCGCTCGCTCTCGGGAGTCACCATGTGAGGTACGAGGCGTGCAATCTCTTGAAACCTTGTCGTGTATCCGGTAATGTCAACACCGATCATCTGGATTTCCCTAGCTTAGTTTCGAGTTTCTGAAGTTCACTGGGAGAGCAAAACTCTTCCATCATTATCTGTTTCAAAGTCTCCCACGGGATGGAGTAAGTAGTTGTGCGTCTAAGGATTTGGACTTGGGCGTTCCACCAGGTCAACGCTTTGTCTACGAGAGTACACGTGGCATATTTCACCATGTTCTTGGTTGCGCAGTCGCTGATGTCGAGGACCGATTCCATTTTCTCGATCCAGTGGACTAGGCTGATGTACCCTTCAGTCCCGGTGAAGGTCCTCGGTTCGCAAGCTTGGAAGGTTTTGTATGAACACCCTCGTGGGGTATTCGCCGGTGTTTCACTGTTGACGGGAGTAGTTCCACTGTTGTGCACCACATTATCACGATTGCGACTTGCTTCATACTGGGCAATTGCTTCTGCCACACGTCGTTCGATGATCTGTTCGGTGGTTTCAACGAAAGGAGGTGTAGGTGCTCGACAACTGTTTCAGGTCTTTCTTTGTTTGGGTGGAATGATGACGTTTTGCGATGAAGGAATGCAGAAGCCAATGCCAATGAAAAGGATGTGAAGAATAAAGTTTCACATATTTTTAGTTATAGAACGTTAGGAAGGATTGACAAGAACCCCATTACGTATCTTACGACTATGAAACGCCCATATGTACTTAGTATAATATAATCACATTGGCCAGGCATCATTATATGATGCTATATACATACTTCTTTTCATCAACGGCTTAATACGATCAGGTTCACATGAGATCAGAGTGAGAATGTACGATTCGATGTAGCAAGGTTCAATAAATGGATCACGCGTGTTGATGTGTCGTAACGTTGGTTATACGTATGCAAATGTGTGTATGCATGTGTGTTCTAGCCAAGGCTATAGTCTAGGTCTCTGAGGTCACTAGGTCACCTAAGAAATCTAGTTCGCCATAACCAATGTCTCTGATACCAATCTTTAGCAACCCCAAAATCGTTAATTAAGTTTATCAGAAGTTTGCGGAAGCATTAGATCGAGTGGGGTTGTCGACGTATACAAAGTACATGCATACATATCAGAGCATATGATTACAACAGAACATATATATTAAGATGCCAAGAGTAATAGTTACAAAGTTTACGATTCATCGAATCATACAAGAGTAAAAGTTGTTAAGTTTACAAATGTAGATTTCATAATTATGACTAAAACATATTAGTTATATAAAAGAAATCTCGTTGTCAAAAGTTGGCATCCTATTTGCTTCGCAGGTCGCCTATGTTCCATATATGCAGGCGAATCTTACGTGCAGATAATTCCCTGAAAAAACATAGTAAAAGTCAACAACGAGGTTGAGTGAATTCACAGGTTTTATGTTTAAGTGTAAGTTTGATCAACCTATTAGTTTGTAACGTTTTTCCATAACAATTCAAATAATGTTCATCAAATATGAAGTTTTGTTGGGATGTCGCCCAAAAGTATAGTTAGAAAAGCTTGTCCAAGAAATAGGACCTTTCAATGTTTGCCCAAGTAGTAGGGACTAAAACGTTTCTCCAAGAAGTAGGACTTAACAATATCTGCGCAAGAAGTAGGGACTTTTCAGGTTGTGTCCAAGAAGTAGGACTGGCATCCAAGATGTAGGACCCACTGCTCAAGAAGTAGAGCCTTCACCCAAGACGTAGGATGGAACCTTGCCCAAGAAGTATGGACTTTCTGTATGTTTGCCCAAGACGTAGGGACTTTCTTTACATTGCCCAAGACGTAGGGACTTTCTTTACATTGCCCAAGACGTAAGGACTTTCCGTATGTTTGCCTAAGACGCAGGGACTTTCTGTATGTTTCCCCAAGACGTAGGGACTTTTTGTATGTTTGCCCAAGACGTAGGGACTTTCTGTGTGTTTATGAAAATGTTGTTTCATAAAAGTCTGTTTGTATGAAAGCTCGTGATGCTTTATAACTAGTTGCATGTATGAAATCATTCATAAAATGTATAAGTTTAGTTTCCAAAACACTCTGGTTATCAAATAGTTGGAAGTAATCAACAAGTTAGTAATCGCTAAAACAGTGTAAGTTATGGCAACAGTAAAAGTCGTACTATGTTTTCCACCCCTGTTCAAAAGTAGTAAAGCAGTAAAAGTAGGGGCTGTGAACTCACCGGTTGAGCTATGTAAAGTGCGAGTGCTTGCAAAGCCTAAAGCCCAAGTCTAGTCCGAAACCTCCTAACGTCCTAAACGTATGAGATTTAATAAGTATGTGGATGTCTAGTCGACCATCCATGCTAGTGTTCGTACAACCAAGTTATGTCCAAAGTATTTGTTAAATATGTATGTTTTTACTTCGTAGTTGTGAAAATGTATACGACTCGTTAGTGTTGGTTTGAAATCAACATTTTGATAATATAAGTGTGTTTGTAATGTTTGTAAAGTTCGTGTATCGTACGCAAGTATTCGTTCTCGGTTAAGTCCAACACTTAGTGAAAAAGATGTTATAACCCTTCTGTTTTTAGCAACACTTGAGGCGTCACTTGGCTTGGGGTAGCGACACATATGTTAGTGTCGCATTGAGTGACGCTCGGGTAGAGGGCGACACTTGAGTGCGTGATGCAGGGAGTGTCGGGTGAGGCTGGTTACCAACACTTAACGAAGTGTTGCGAAAAGGGGGTTTGTGGCGTCACTTAGGCAAGTGACGCAAAAAGAGGGTTTTATGCGACACTTAATGCATCACTTAAGTGTCGCTATACTGTTTTTGGGCCTGATGCGTCACTTAAGACTGTTCGTGGATCAGTTTAAAAACAACGAATTTTGGCTCGATTTTGGACATAATCACTTGATAAAAACACTAAGAATTTTCGAAAGTGTCGGGATTCTAACAAATCAACGCGAGCGAAATCCGAAAAGATAGATGCGTAGCTCTTCGCGAGGTGAAAGTTTTTCTCCAAATGAGTCTTGTATTTTAAGGTCGTTTGATGGTTTATTTTGAGGGTGGTGGTGGCGGTTTTGGTTGGTGGTGGTGTAAGGAATTAGAGAGAGAGAGAGAGAGATGTGTGTGTGTGTGTTTTTGGTGGAAATGTGAAAATGAAAGAAATGAGGTTGGGTGGGGGTGAGGGCCGACATTTTGGTCCACAAAAGGAGGGAAAGTTGGTAAATTTTGTCCTAAATTTGTGATATTTAGCCCGTGTTCGTTTACCCAATCGTTAAATGTTAAAATGTTTTTAATTGGTAAATTTTTAAATACGTATTCGAATATATTTTTACTTGATATATTTTGTAGAAATAATTTAATTGAGTTATAATACTTTAATCTTATTTTGTTTCAGTTTACTAAATAAACGAAATAAACGTTTCACATTACAAAATACTTCGTAAATATTATCAACATAATATTTAATAAACGTTAATTTTATTTAATAATTTCATTTTATTAAATAATTTTGTTCACCAACAGTCGTATATTTTTGTCGCTTATGTTCCAATTGTTTTGTACGTATTTACAGTAAATTACGAAATGTAATAATACGCATATTAAGTAGTCGGGCTTTGCTAGACTTATCTTTAAAATATGTTGTGAATTCACTCTAAGTTAGGGAATTAGCCTAAAAATGCATGCAATTAACGTTTATATTTATGTCAAAATAGCGGGGTGTTACATTCTCCCCTGTTAGCGAAATCTCGTCCCGAGATTCAATCCAAGTCGTTACGTCGGATGTATGTGTTTCCAAAAGATGTGTTGTCACTATTTGTGACGTCGTGAGTTACCACGTAACTCGAAATAGTGTTTGTACACTCATCGTATAATTTGATAAGTTGTGTGTTCGAAAGCGGATAAAGTTTACCAAGTTTTAGGTTCGAATTGACATTCGAGAAGCGTAATGTTTAAGCAAAATAATAGGTTGCTAAAACGTACCAATGTTAGCGTAGGGATCCTCTGGTGCATCCCGTGCATGAATGACGTATGCGCGTCTGCGAGCGGGTTCGTTGTTGGCGATGAGGTTGTTGTTGTTCTGATTGTTGTTGGCGTTGTTGAGCTGTGGGCACTGATTTTGGTAGTGTCCTGTTTCGCCACACTCAAAACATCCAGTGTTTTGTCGTCCAGGGTATCCTTGAGTGGGAGGGTTGTTTCTATAAGCGTGGGCTCGGTGTCCCCATTGGCTGCATTTGCCACAAAGGGAACATTCACCCTCGTGGTGCCTTTCGCATTTTCCACATTTAGGCCTCTTGCCTAGGTAAGGTTTCAGTTCAGTGTTGGTGATTGCAGCGTATGCTCTGGTGTTTCCCACATTCCTGTTCTGTTGATCTTGATGGTCATTACCCTCACTCTTCCATTTTCATTTATTTTTACTTGAATCACAAGTATCAGTATGGTTGGGTTCACTCTTCCCTGAAGCAGCTTTCAAGGTTCCAATTAGGACCGCGTCATCAGTCAAGCTTTGAGCCAGATCCACTACGCTCCTAAAAGTAGTCGGTTTGGAGGACATCACCATGCCTCTGATCTATGGTGCCAAACCTCTGGTGTATCGTTTAATGCGTTCACTCTCGGGAGTCACCATGTGAGGTACGAGGCGTGCAAGCACTTGAAACCTTGTCGTGTATCCGGTAATGTCAGCACCGATCATCTGGATGTTCCATAGCTCAGTTTTGATTTTCTGAAGTTCACTGGGAGAGCAAAACTCTTCCATCATCATCTGATTCAAAGTCTCCCATGAGATGGAGTAAGCAGTTGTGCATCTATGGATTTGGACTTGGGCCTTCCACCAGGTAAACGCTTTGTCTACGAGAGTACACGTGGCGTATTTCACCATTTTCTCGGTTGCGTAATCGCTGATGTCGAGGACCGATTCCATTTTTTCGATCCAGTGGACTAGGCTGATGGCCCCTTCAGTCCCGGTGAAGGTGCTCGGTTTGCAAGCTTGGAAGGTTTTGTATGAACACCCTCATGGGGTATTCACCGGTGTTTCACAGTTGACGGGAGTAGTTCCACTATTGTGCACCACATTATCACGATTGCGGTTTTATGTTTAAGTGTAAGTTTGATCAACCTATTAGTTTGTAACGTTTTGCCATAACAATTCAAGTAATGTTCATTAAATATGAAGTTTTGTTGGGATGTCGCTCAAAAGTATAGTTAGATAAGCTTGTCCAAGAAGTAGCACCTTTCAATGTTTGCCCAAGTAGTAGGGACTAAAACGTTTGTCCAAGAAGTAGGACTTAACAATATCTGCCCAAGATTTAGGGACTTTTCAGGTTGTGTGTAAGAAGTAGGACTGACATCGAAGACGTAGGACCAACTGCTCAAGAAGTTGAGCCTTCACCCAAGATGTGGGATGGAACCTTTCCCAAGAAGTATTGACTTTCTGTATGTTTGCTCAAGACGTAGGGACTTTCTGTATGTTGCTTAAGACGTAGGGACTTTCCGTATGTTTGCCAATGACGCAGGGACTTTCTGTATGTTTCCCCAAGACGTAGGGACTTTTTGTATGTTTGCCCAAGACGTAGGGACTTTCTGTGTGTTTATGAAAATGTTGTTTCATAAAAGTCTGTTTGTATGAAAGCTCGTGATGCTTTATAACTAGTTGCATGTATGAAATCATTCATAAAATGTATAAGTTTAGTTTCCAAAACACTCTGGTTATCAAATAGTTGGAAGTAATCAACAAGTTAGTAATCGCTAAAACAGTGTAAGTTATGGCAACAGTAAAAGTCGTACTATGTTTTCCACCCCTGTTCAAAAGTAGTAAAGCAGTAAAAGTAGGGGCTGTGAACTCACCGGTTGAGCTATGTAAAGTGCGAGTGCTTGCAAAGCCTAAAGCCCAAGTCTAGTCCGAAACCTCCTAACGTCCTAAATGTATGAGATTTAATAAGTATGTGGATGTCTAGTCGACCATCCATGCTAGTGTTCGTACAACCAAGTTATGTCCAAAGTATTTGTTAAATATGTATGTTTTTACTTCGTAGTTGTGAAAATGTATACGACTCGTTAGTGTTGGTTTGAAATCAACATTTTGATAATATAAGTGTGTTTGTAATGTTTGTAAAGTTCGTGTATCGTATCGTATGCAAGTATTCATTCTCGGTTAAGTCCAACACTTAGTGAAAAAGATGTTATAAACTGATGAACGCCAAAATGTACTAGATTATAGTACTAATTACCCCATTGTTTAATTGAATTCTTACACATTTTGTGTGAATAAGATACTGATTTCGTTCATATATGCATATAGGAGTTAATTGGAGCTTGAATCGGAATAGAAACAGAAATCGAGCAAATATTGAAGAAAAGAAGCTAAAAAGGAAGAAGGAAAAAAGAGAAATCGAATTTCTGAAAAGTTGGATTTTTCAATCCATACCGCGTATGGAAATCCATACGGCGTATGGATTGTGTGAGCCGGACCACCAGTTACGCGGGCCTGATCTATTGGGCTTTTTAATCCATACGGCGTATGGAATTCCATACGGCGTATGGATGAATTCGACAGAATTATTAAAAAACCCTAATTCACTTCATTTGGGAGGTGATCATTTTCATATTTCTCTCCAACCGATTTTTATACATTCCACCACCATTTTAGTGCAATTTTCGAAGGTAGAAGCAAGGAGAATTGAAGCCTCTTTCGATTGTTCAATCATTATTTCGGTTTCTCGGTTCAAATACTTTAATCCCTTTCATTTGATTATGATTTAGGTTATGATTATGAATCTGAGTTTCTGTAACAATATGATTGGCTAAGTCTTTTATGTATTTACTTAGATGATGATACTTAGATGATGGTTTGATTATTGATTTGCGAAAACTATCAGATTTTATGAATGTTTATGTGTTTACTTGTTAATCCTTGATTGTTGATTGATTATTAGTGGTTACCTAACGTGGTTTATGGGTCAATTGAGATTGAATTCCTTTTGATTAATAGATTATTGATGATTGTTGATTTTGGTTAACAATTATTGCTCAATATATTGAGTTTGACAGGTTAGGGTTAATAATCGGTATTCATCATTAATGAACAAGATAACTATTATTAGTTATTGACTTTGTTGATTCAAGTTACAAAAGTAAATCACATAAACGGCATAGGTTTAATATATAATACAATTTGGTGGGCAACGTTACTTGAATGTTAACATGTTGAAAACAATTTTGTGTCTTTCTTAATTGTATTAGATTAACTTACCTCGGAAAGGGAGTTGTCTTATTTGTCATGTCGCAATAAAATCCATTGTTTGAGCAATTCAATAAAGTGATAACCGGATTCTAAGGAAAATAATCTAAGTGAATTACATTTCTTCTATCATTTGAATTAAATAATTTAAATTGAGTATTTGTTCTTTAATTAGTTTCTTTTAATTTTCATTTAATAATTCGCTTTTAATAATTGTTTGCCAATTGTTCGATCGGAACTAAAACGTCCCCCCCATTATTTACTGTTTTTATTTGCAACAATTTCTAATTTATTTAATATTGACATCTGTTCCTTGTGTTCGACTCGAACTTATCAGGCTATACTATATTACGACCAGGTATTCTTGCCTGTGTTGTGTATAGTAAGTAGGTACTCCTATTTATAAAACTTAACTCTGTTTACACAACATCAAGTTTTTGGCGCCGCTGCCGGGGAGCGGTTTGATTCAATTTAATAATTTGGAAATTGTTTTAGTTGTATAGTTGTGATTTACCTTTAGTTTGTCAGTTTTAAGGTGTGCTTTTTTTTTTTTTTAAATTCTGTCTGTTCATACTTTTTCTTTTAGCTAAAGTCGGGATAGTTAGTATTACGCTGTGTTACCTAAGTAACTTGTTCTACTGACTTGGTAAGTTTAATTGCAGGACGTTTATGACCCGAACATTGGATCCTAATCCTTCCGTTCCATTCGAAGAGCCCGAACGCACGTTTCATCAAAGAATCCCGCGCATTCCGCACCGCCCCATTCACCAATAATCAACCCATTCCTGAACGAGGCGGACGAGATATTAGACTGCAATCTTCGCACACCACTGGCCTCCAACTACAAGTCGGATTTTGAGGACGAATACGGAGAGTATCGCGAAATACCTCCAACCGAGTATCCCAACGATCAATCGGAACCAGACCACGACATTGCGGACGACATTGCCAACATGACTCTAGAGCAATATTCAAGCCGAATACGCACCGATCTTGGGCCCGGAGTAGTGAGGTCCGCCATTGCGCAAGAAGTGGAATTCGAAATCAAGGGGCAGTTCCTCAAGGAACTTAGAGAGAACCCTTTCCTTGGCGAAGAAATAGAGTATGCTAACGAGCACGTCTAGAAGATCTTGGAAATCGCCGATATGTTCAACGTTCCCAACGTTACGCGCGATCAAGTCATGCTCCGAGTGTTCCCAATAACACTAAAGTGAGCCGCTAAGAGGTGGATTTCAAACGAACCAGCTGGATCTATCACCACGTGGGAAGATCTGCGCACGAAATTCTTTAAGATGTATTGCCCACCATCCAAAACATCGAAGATGATCGATGAGATTAGGAATTTCAAGCAGGACATCGACGAATCACTTCACCAAGCGTGGGAAAGATACAAGGATTTGATGCATTGGTGCCCACAACATGACCTAAATGATCAACAAATAGTGATGGTATTCTTCAAAGGAGTGGATCATGCAACAAGACAACAGTTGGATGCTCAAGGATCTCTACCGAAGAAGATTCCAAGAGACGCGTTAGAAGCAATTCGTGACCAAGCAAAACATTCTCAGCTTTGGGATGATGGAACCAGTCGGAGAAAAAGGTCGGTTAGCAATGAGGATGGACTCGCCGCCATCACTGCTAAGCTTGACAGCATGGGAAGAGATCTAAAGAAGGTAACCGAAACTGTTCATGCAATCCAAGTCGGATGTGATAACTGTGGAGGATCGCACCTAGTTAAGGATTGCCCTGAGATTGAATCTGGAGAAGCAAAAGAAGAAGTCAATTTTGGCGAAGCTCAGGGAAACTACCGCCAAGGCGGAGGGACCTTTTTTCGACGACCTTATCAGGAAGGAAATTGCCCGTTTCGCCAAGCTCAGCCCAGACTTTACACCAAGGAGCAACCTGCAGCACCTTTTCCCGAGAAGAAGACCAACCTTGAAGAGATGATGGGAAAGTTCTTGACCAC
The DNA here is from genome assembly GCA_963422505.1 of Pseudognaphalium luteoalbum. Lineage (NCBI taxonomy): Eukaryota > Viridiplantae > Streptophyta > Magnoliopsida > Asterales > Asteraceae > Pseudognaphalium > Pseudognaphalium luteoalbum. The sequence continues at coordinate 80,419,789 of OY730195.1, forward strand.
TAATGAGCAATTTATTGCTAGTTCTGGACAACGTATGGACACTACTGAAGCATTAGTGAGAAATCAAGGTGCTGCTATTAAGCAAATTGAAGGAAGTATCTCGAACATTGCTAAAGTTCTCCAAGAGAGATTTCCTGGAACTCTGTCGGGATTCACCGAAACCAATCCACGTGATCAGACTAAAGCTGTGATTACCAGAAGTGGAAAGGTTCATGAAAATCTAATTGTAAAGAAGAAGCCTGTATCTCAACCTCTCCTGAAAAAGAGAAGGAGGTAGAAGTTGTTGGAAGCCCGAAGGTGGACACTAAGGATGATCAAAGTGCTAGGGATAAGCAATATGCGAAGAATCATGCACCTCCACCACCTTATCCAGCGGCTTTGAGAAGAGGAAAGGATGAATCTCATTATCACCAGTTTCTCGAGAACTTGAAGCAACTCCACATCAACATTCCGTTTGTGGAGGCCATTGCTCAAATGCCTAAATATGCAAAATACTTGAAAGAATTGTTAACCAACAAGAGCAAGCTGATAGAGGCAACCACGGTGATAATGAACGAGAGATGCTCAGCGGTGATGCAGAATAAACTACCACCGAAGATGAAAGACCCTGGGAGTATTACCCTTCCTTGTCTTATTGGAAGTTTAGACATCACTAATGCGCTCTGCGGTGTGGTCGAGAATATTTTGGTTAAAGTAGATAAGTTTGTCTTCCCGTGAGATTTTGTGATTCTTGACATGGTAGAATATTCAAAAGTACCTATCATTTTGGGAAGACCTTTTCTAGCCACTACAAGGGCATTGATTGATGTTTTTGACCGAAGGATCACATTTAGGGTAGGCGATGAAGAAGCGGTGTTTGATATTAACAAATCAATGCAATACCCTGCATCAGTAGATGATACGTGTTACTTCGTGAGTGCCAAAGAAATGACAGATGATAAGGAATTTCTACAAGGTCTCATGGAAGATGAAGATATTAATCCAATGATTCTGGAAGGCTGGACATGAAGTCTTGAAGCTATTCGAGAGATTGAGGAGCTTGATAAATTGCTCGAGGAAGAGAGTGAGACAACATGCAAAGATGAATTAGAGACTGAGGGAGTCAAACTGCAGGAGAGTAAAAAGTCCATTTTGGAAAATGGAGTGTCGATCATCACAGAGACACGAATTGCTATGTATGGTATTCCTTGTTCGAGGGAAGAGGTGTCGATGGTTAAATCTTCATTCGAAGAACCACCGAAGTTAGAATTGAAAGATTTACCGAAACATTTGGAATATGCATATTTGCAAGGAAAGTCGGACCTACCAGTAATTATTTCATCTCGGTTGTCAGCCAACGAGAAAGAAAGTTTATTGAAGGTTCTTAAGGAGTACAAGCATGCTATCGCTTAGACGATTAGTGATATCAAGGGAATAAGCCCCTCCTACTGCACGCACAAGATCCTCATGGAATCTGATTTCAAACTTGTGGTACAACCGTTGAGGCGTTTAAATCCTAAAGTGACTGATGTGGTAAGGAAGGAAATCATTAAGTTACTTGACGCTGGTTTAATTTACCCAATTTCTGATAGTCCCTGGATAAGCCTCATACATGTTGTGCCAAAGAAGGGAGGAATGACAGTGGTAGCTAATGAGAAGAATGAATTAATCCCCACGAGAACTGTCACCGGATGGAGGGTCTGAAGTTGAATGATGCTACGCGCAAGGATCACTTTCCTTTACCGTTCATCGATCAAATGCTCGAGCGTTTAGCCGGAAAAGAATACTATTACTTTTTGGATGGATTTTCTGGTTACTTCCAAATTCCGATAGATGCACTTGATCAAGACAAGACCACGTTCACATGTCCATTCGGGACTTTTGCTTATCGGAGAATGCCTTTCGGTTTGTGCAATGCACCCGCAACATTTCAGCGATGCATGATGGCGATTTTTGATGACATGGTGGAGGATAGCATGGAGATATTCATGGATGATTTCTCCATTTTCGGAGATTCTTTTGACAAGTGTTTAGCAAATCTAAAAAAGATGTTGCAAAGGTGCGAGAGTTCGAATCTGTTCTAAATTGGGAGAAGTGTCATTTTATGGTACGTGAAGGAATCGTATTAGGACACAAGATCTCAAGTGTTGGAATTGAAGTAGACAAAGCCAAAATTGAGGCAATAGCAAAGATGCCACCCCCAACAAATGTCAAGGGAATACGAAGTTTTCTAGGACATGTTGGGTTCTACAGACGATTCATTAAGGATTTTTCCAAGATAGCTCGTCCGATGAAAAAACTGTTGGAGAAAGACACTAAGTTTGAGTTTTCCAAAGAATGTCTTGATGCATTCAATCTTTTGAGAGAAAAGTTAGTATCAGCACCCATCATGATTAGTCCAAGTTGGGATCTCCCATTTGAACTAATGTGCGATGCTAGTGATTATGTTGTAGGAGCAGTGTTAGGGCAAAGGATTGATAAGAAGTTTCAACCGATTTATTATGCTAGTAAAACCTTGACAAACGCGCAAGAGAATTACACTACAACCGAAAAGGAATTGCTTGCAGTTGTGTTTGCTTTTGATAAGTTTCGGTCTTATTTAATTCTATAAAAGACTGTAGTGTTTACCGATCATTCAGCGTTAAGGTATTTATTTAGCAAGCAAGATGTGAAGCCAAGATTGCTAAGATGGATTCTGCTACTACAAGAATTCGATATCGAGATTCGTGATAAGAAGGGAGCTGAGAATTTAGCCACTGATCACATTTCAAGGTTGGAAAATCCCGAGTTAGATAAGTTGGATGAAGCGGAAATTAAGGATACATTTCCTGATGAGAGTTTACTGAAGGTTATTATGAATGGACTGTCATGGTTTGCTGATTACGCAAATTTTCTAGTTACTAAAACTCTTCCCACCGAGATGAAGTACAAGGAAAGGAAGAGATTTCTTTCGGCTTTGCGATATTACTTTTGGGAAGACCTGTTTTTGTTTAGGGAATGTGCTGATGGTATGGTGAGGAGGTGCGTTCATGGAGAAGAATGCATAAAGATTCTAAGTCAGTGTCACAACGGTCCTACGGGAGGACATCATGGGCCATTGTTGGGATTTGAAGTTTACTACAATTATTGGTGAAAAGCTTACAAGGCATTAACACTGTTAGTGTTAATGTTACCACTGTCTTCAGAAGATTAACACTGTTATTGAAGATTTAAGGAAGACAAAGAGTTGCCACTGTTAGTAGTAAAGTGTTATAACTGTTAGCTTGTTTTACAACAGTTATCACTGTTTATAGTTTTTGTAATTAGCCGAGTCTAAGTGTTTAAGTAGTTAACACTGTTTCATAGAAACTACCACTGTTAGTATGTTTGTGGTTGTTAGCACTGTTTATGTTTATAACAGGTCAGCTAGATAAGTTTGAATTGTTATGGAAGTTATCTTGTTTCCATAATTGTAGGAGATTGTAAATAGGACTCTATGCATTATAAATAGAGATCCTAATACCTAGAATAGGTACGTATGTTAGAACTCAATTAGCTTCAAGGTGTAAACCCTAATACATCCGTGTATTCGTATTATTAACTATTAATAATATTGAAGCTTTTGGTGATAATTCGTGTTATTCAAGTAATTAATATTTTGCAAGTATTCTTATTATTCTTGATTGTTATTAAGTCTTATTCCGCAATTCTTAATAATATTCTCAAAGCTTTTACTGAAGATCTATAAGGGATCAATAAGTGGTATCAGAGCTTTAGGAAAAAGTTTTGAAATCAAGAAGATCTGGGAATACTGTTAAATTGAAGATCAAGTTTTAGAGAATATTCAAAGTTATTCAAGATGTCTTCAGAATCTAGTGATACGATCCAGGTTACTAAGATTCCCATGCTCAAACCTGATGAGTTCGAACTATGAAAGAACAGAATCAAGCAATACATGTTGCTTACAGATTACATGATGTGGGATATAGTCATAAATGGTCCAAGGTATACAGGGAATGCTGATGGTGTAAGACAGCCTAGAGCAACACCATCAACTGAACAAGAGAGGAAAGAAAGAGCTACGGAATGGAAAGCTCTTAGTACTCTATTGTTGTCCATTCCCAATGAGTACCAAAGCAGATTCGAGAACTGTGAAGATGCCAAGGTACTCATGGAAGCAATGGAGAAGAGATTCGGAGGTAATGCCAACACAAAGAAGAACAAAAGATCTCTTCTCAAACAACAGTACGAGAATTTCACTGGTGCTAAAACTGAGACTCTAACTCAGATTTTTGATTGATTTTCTAAGCTAGTTGGTGAGTTAGAAAATCATAAGGTGAAGATAGATAAAGATGATCTTAATGCAAAGTTTCTAAGATCGTTGGGTGATGACTGGACAATGTATACAGTTGGTTTGAGACAGAGTGAGGACTTGGATGAAAAGGAATTGGAAGATATTAACAATAACTTGAGAAATTTTGAACCTGAGGTTGAGAAAAGGAAGCAAGCTGGAGGTTATACAACTAATGCTGCCTTTGCATCAATAAGTACTACTCAGATTGAGAATAATCAATCTGGAAGTGCTTATGCAGCTGAAGGTTCTAATGATCAAACTATTGAGTCATTCTTTGCTCATCAGAATGCATCTCTGAAGTATGAAGATGTAGAACAGTTGAATCCTGATGATCTAGAGGAGATGGATATCAAGTGGCAGTTGGCTATGATCACTCTTAGATATAGGAAGTTCATGCAGAGGACTGGAAGACAAGGATCCACCAATATCAGGAATGAAGGTATTGGGTTTGATAAATCAAAAGTAGAGTGCTATAACTGTCATAAGTTAGGACACTTTGCTAGAGAATGTAGAGCTCCAAGAGCTGAACAGAATGGGCAAAGGACTGGAAATTCAAATGGGCCACAGAGAAGATTAGTGCAGATCCAAGGAGGTAATTCAAATGCTATGGTATCTTTGGATGGACCTGGAATTGATTGGAGTGATCAGGAGGAGCTCATTACAAATCACTTTCACATGGCCATTGCCGAGTTTGACAAGAAGGATGACATTCCTTATGAGGTACAATCTAAATTGTGTTCTAATGCGTGTAAAAAGACTGTTAAACATTATAGAGAACATAATATTATAGTCTGTGATGAACTAAAACAATGGGAGACTAAAAGTAAACAATACATTGCATCCATTGAAAACTTAGAAAAACAGATTAAGGCCTTTGATTCAGTTGTCATTCAGTATAAGTATGATCTCGAATATGCTAGATGGGAGAGAGATTCTGCTAAAGAAAAGGTAGAAGAGATAAATAAGAAACTTACTGAGGTAACATGTGAGAAAGAGGGAATGAAAATAAAGGTGCAAGAATTTAAGCATATTTCAGATAAGGCTGTTAGGATGTTTAATGATCAACTGACTGGAAAGCATACAAAAGGCTTAGGATATAACAAAACTCCACCAACTTATAACCAAGTTTACTTTCCTCCTAAAAGTGATTTAGATATAAATAAGTTAAAAGAAGGAATGTCATATGAGGTTAAACAGGTTGATCCAGTCAAGAAGTTAGCAGAAGATGAGTTGTTTAATAAGGTTGAGATAAGAGAATGGACTGATGAGGATGAAAGTGAGGAGAGTGATAGATCTGGATCAGAAACTGATTCATCTAGATCTGAGACATCAATTCAAAATAGGAAGAAGTCAATTACTGGTCTAGTTTCTGATTTAAATAGTGAGAAATTAGAAGAGGGTAAAAGACTGTTTAGGGAAAAGCAGACCTTAGAACATGTGAGAACCACACCTAACAAATCTAGAAATCTTCAAAGGAATGTTAGGAATGCAGTTAAATCAGTTGATTCTGTGTGTAATAAATCTGTGTTGAATAACTGTGATAATTGCAACTGTAAAGCTAGCTTCTCTAAACCACAAAATTTTCAAAAATCCATTCCCAGAGGTAATCAAAGAAATTGGAATCAAATGGTAACCCAAAAACTGGGAAAGAATGTAACAGTGGTTAGAGAACAGCTATGCATTATATGTGGCAGGAATAATCATCTTCAACATGACTGTTTTCATAATCCAATGAATATTCAAAAGAATGTGAAACAGCCATGGACATCAGCTAATATGATTAATAAACAAAATTTTAAATCTAAAGTTAATCATATTGCTAATGTCAGAAAGATGTATTATAAGGCAAATCAAGCTAGGGCTGCTGCAAAGTTTTCTACTGCAGGAACAAAAGCTACAGACTTAGGCTAAAGTCATAAGACTGAAACAGTGGAAAAAGTGAATAATGTAAATAGTTGTAAACCATTTTAAAACTGTTAGAACGTTAAGCCATCATTTACCACTGCTAGAGTAAATAACACTATAAGGAATACTAACAGTGTTAATTATTTCAACACTGCTAGACATAATAACAATTTTAATAAGTCTCACACTGCTAGGCATTATAACTATGGTCCTTCAGTTAACACTGTTAGATCAAGACCCACTGTTCGGTCTAAAATTAGTTGGATTTGGACACCTTTTCAATCTTATTCACACAGAGGTCCAAGATCCAACAATGTATCAAAATCAATGATCTTCAAGAAAGTTGATTATATTGATGCATATGGGAAACCCAAAGCCAAATTGGTTTGGGTTCCCAAGAGAAATTAACTTTTCTCTTTGTTTGTATGTGTGCAGGGCAAGCCACGAAGCTTATGGTATATTGACAGTGGTTGCTCTAGCCACATGACTGGTGACAGGAACAGACTGCAGAATTTCAAGCCATTTGATGGAGGATATTTTGCATTTGGAAAATATAATGGCAAGATTACAGGAAAGGTAACCATCAAGAGTGATAAGATAAACTTTGATAATGTATACTATGTGGAACAATTGAGGTATAATTTGCTAAGTGTGAGTCAAATCACAGATAAAAAGAACCCAGTTCACTTTACTGACACTGAATGCCTTATTCTGTATAAGGAATTTAAAATACCCGAAAATATGATTTTAATGCGAATTCCTAGAACAGATAATGTATATAAGTGTGATTTAGCAAGTATGATTCCTCAATCTTCATTAAGTTGTCTTATTTCAAAAGCTTCTGGTACTGAGTCTGAGCTATGGCATAGAAGATTTTGATACATGAATTTTAAAACTATCAATAAACTTGTGAAACATAAACTTGTAAGAGGTTTACCAGATAAGCTTTATGCATGTGATGAACATTGTGTTGCCTATCAAAAGGGAAAACAACACAAAACTTCTTTTAAGTCCAAAGCTGTGAACTCAAATTGCTCTCCTCTACAGTTACTACATATGGATTTATTTGGACCAACCAATGTGAGTAGTATAGGGAAAAAGTCATACTGTTTAGTGGTCATTGATGATTATAGCAGATTTTGTTGGGTATTTTTTCTTAGGACCAAGGATGAAACAGGTGAAATACTTTGGTCATTCATTACTAAGATAGAAAACCAAACTAATCTAAAGGTTAAAATCATTAGGAGTGACAATGGGACAGAATTTAAAAATCATGAGATGGATAAGTTCTGTGAATTAAAAGGTATAGAAAGACAGTTTAGTGCACCTAGGACTCCTCAACAGAATGGAGTAGCAGAAAGGAGGAATAGGACACTAATTGAGGCTTCTAGGACTATGTTAGCTGATGCTAAGTTACCTGTGTCTTTTTGGGCAAAAGCAATCAGTACTGCTTGTTATGCTCAGAACAGGATAATAATAGTGAAACCTCATAACAAGACACCCTATGAATTGTTCTTTAAAAGAAAACCATTGGTTAGCTTTTTAAAACACTTTGGATGTCCTTGTACTGTTTTAAATACCAGAGACCACTTAGGAAAGTTTGAGAGCAAGGTAGATGAAGGACTGTTTGTTGGATACTCTACTCAAATGAAATCATATAGAGTGTTCAATCAGAGAACCAGGGTCATAGAGGAAACAATGAATGTAACCTTTAATGAACATACACCAAATGTTCAAGGTAAAGGTTATGAGTCCTTGTTTGATATTGATGCACTAACCCATGCTTTTAGATATCCATATGTTTCTGTTAGTGCAGGTTCTAATGCAGGTACATGTTCAACTAGTGCAAATGGGATTCATCAGCCTCCAATTAAGCATGCTTTGTTTCCCATTTGGTCACCTGATCCCCCTGAAGTATTTCAATCAACTTCAGATCAAAGTTCAAGCTTAGAAAAGGGTGAGAAGGATCAAGAAATGCCTCACTTGGAAGAAGATGAAGTGTTCTCCACGACAATCAATGATTTGGAGAAGACAATCAATGATAAGTCTTCTAAACATATTGTTGATACCATTACAAAAGATGTGAGAAGAATTCTGGCATATGATTTTGGTGATATGACAGCATCTAGGCAAGAGCAGTTAAATTATTTGGATAAGATGAGTTCAACACCATTATCTAAATGAATCTCAAAGCCTGTGTCAAATGAATCCAGTCCACAATGGAATTATACAAATTTGGAATCTGAGATTGAAGTGACTCCTACTTCTCATTACAATGTTCATAGAGATCATCCTCTTGAAAATGTAATTGGGAATATTGATTCATCTGTGTTAACAAGGAAACAGATACAAGACAATGAAGAAGCAATCAATACTTCTTTATTTGCTTGTTTTCTGTCCCAAGTTGAACCCAAGAAGATTACTGAAGCATTGAAACATCCAAGCTGGATTGAGGCAATGCAGGAGGAGTTACTTCAGTTTAAGATTCAAGATGTATGGATTTTGACTGATCTGCCCAAAGGAAAAAGGGCAACTGGCACAAGATGGGTTTATAGAAACAAGAGAGATGAAAGAGGAATAGTGGTTAAGAATAAAGCAAGGCTAGTAGCACAGGGATACACTCAAGAGGAAGGGATTGACTATGATGATGTGTTTGCCCCTGTTGCTAGAATTGAGGCTATCAGATTGTTTCTAGCCTTTGCTACTTTCAAAGGATTTAAGGTTTATCAGATGGATGTTAAAGCTGCTTTTCTGCATGGTAAGATTGATGATGAGGTATATGTATGTCAACCACCAGGGTTTGAAGATCCAGAATATCCTGATAAAGTATGGAAATTGAAAAAGGCTCTTTATGGCTTACACCAAGCACCTAGGCTTTGGTATGATACTTTGTCAGTTTATTTGTTGGAAAGTGGATTCAAAAGAGGTACTATAGACAAGACTTTGTTTATCAAAAGAATTAAGAATGTTATCTGTAACACCCCCAAAATCACAGTTTAGCGGAAGCAAGCTTTGGGGTGCTACTAATCAAATATCACAGCACATAAGTTAAGCAAACGACATCTATATGCAACGTTTGTAAAATAGTTACATTTCCATACATAAAATGTTTGAAACATAACGTTCTCGGTTACAAAATAAAGTTCCCTAGAGTCCGCGTAAAAAAGGCGGGAGATTCTATTACATAATCATAATAAATACAAAAGATAATGCTAAGAATCTCCGTTAAATGCAGGGTCGAAATCATGCGACTCTAGCTAGGCCCTGAGGGAATCCTACTCCGTATGTGTACCTGAGATACAAAGCTAAAAAGGTCAACACGAATGTTGGTGAATCTCACAGGTTTGTAAATAAAGTAAGAGTTTGAACACAAGATTTCATTAATAAGGCCCGCAGGCGTAAATCAGTTATTTGCAATTCTCGCAATATAAAGTAAGTAAGTTATACCATTGCCATGAGGCTCATAATCGAAGCTTAACCCGTAAATAATAATTTGCTCCCGTGACATGCTCGGAAATTGAGCAAGCATCAGTAATGAATAATAGTCGCCCGTTTATACAGATCGGTTCGTGGTATCGCTACTACCCCGGGCGGGGAGGGTCATTTCCCTAATGGATCCATTAACTAGTGTTCGCGCTTAAGTACATAACTAACGATATATGATGAGGAGGCTTCCCCAAATAAATAGTGAGAAAACTCATGCAATTCCGTTTGGTAAACATGTAAATCAGTACTCGTGTTCGTAAAAATAAGCTATGTATCTCACCCCGTAAGTAAAAAAGTAAAACAGTAAAAGTGGGGCTATGAGACTCACCTGAATCCAGTAAGTATGTATGCGTAATCAACTAGGTAAAGCGGTTGTAAGTCTGTGTATCGATTTTCAGAACCCTGCAACCTTCTGGCGTCCGTAACGCACAAGGTTGTAAGTAAACTAGTAAACGAGTTGGTGTCTTAAAAGATCACCCATGCTAGTTGTCCACTCAACTAGGACATGTCCAAGTGTTTGTTTAGTAAACCGTTTGTATTTTGAAAACAAGTATGGCCCGTTGGTGACGGTTTGTAAAAATAATCCGAGAGTGGTATTATTATGTATTTCGTTTTATCAAAAATCGTATCTAGGATTTAAATTCGGAAAATTAGTCAAGTCGGGTTATGGACTGAAATAGTGGTGCGAATTGGGTTTTGCGGTGCGAGCCGAATTCTGCTCGCAAGGCAGTAGGCTGCGAACTGAACTCAGTTCGCAACACAAGGTTCGGTTCGCAAGTCGACTCGCAGGTCAACTCGCAGGTCAGCTCGCAAGTCCATTCGCAGGTCGACTCGCAAGTCAACTCGCAGGTCGACTCGCAAGTCAACTCGCAGGTCGGCTCGTAGGTTAACTCGCAGGTGGGTTTGGTTCGCCGTTGGGTTCGCGAGTTCAATCTTTGGTTCACAATTGGGTTCGCCTCGCAGGACGAACAGATCTCGGTTCGCAGAACGAGCTGTTCGAACACTTTTTCATAAAAATGCATTTTCAAGTCGATTTTTGGGCAAATCTTTGTTGAGTAACATTCTAGCATGTAAATAAAAGCTTTACAAGTAATTACATCGAGTTTTAAAGTACCTTACCTACGAAATTGAAAATGGAGAAGATGAAGATGGAGAGCTCGAGATGGTGATCATTTTTCCTTGGATCAACTCCGCAAGATGATGAGTTTTGGGTGACGTTTTGAGGTGGTTTGGGGCTGCAAATTGAGAGTGAGAAGGAGAGAAAGAGTGTGTGTATGTGTGTTTAGTGTGAAATGAAGAAAGAAGGGAACAAAAGGGTTTTAAAAAAGGATGGGTCATGGGTCGGTTTGGTTTGGGTCCGCGGGTCTGAGCCGACCCACTTGGGTTTCGGCTCGCGGGTTTGTGTTTCCGAGTTTTCATATCGCGGGTCGTTGTCGGTTAAATCCCGTAATTGTTTAAATGTTGTTTCGCGCTATTTGTTAAAGCCTATCCGAAATACTTTTAGCCGAAGTATTTTATCATAATACTTAATAATGAGTTATAAAAATATAACTTGAATTACTTCCCATTGTTAGGCGCGTTTCGTGTGATCTCGTCGTGTTCGGAATGTTTTTAAACGATACTAGATACGTGTAGTATATTTGCACAATATATTAAAGAAAGTAAGGTTTGTTCGATTAATTCCAAATTATTTAAAAGTTTTTGTCACCAACGTCCAATCTAGATTTTTATAGGATCTCGTCCGTTTGGTAAGTGTATGATCTAAACGAATTACGTACGCGTGTAAGTAATTTCACAAAAGTATCGTATATTTAGATTAACACAAAACTAAATACATGAAATTACAAGTAGTTTAGGCACTAATCCTGAGTCCTAAATTGGCGGTTGTTACATTATCCTACTAGTTCAAGTCTATGTAGATGATATTATTTTTGGTTCTACAAAGGACAGTCTGTGTAAAGAATTTAAGGAAACTATGCATAACAGATTTAGCATGAGTTCCATGGGGGAATTAACTTTCTTCTTAGGACTACAAGTGTAGCAGAAGGAAGATGGGATCTTCATTCATCAAGAAAAGTATGTGAAAGATATTTTGAAGAGATTTGGTTATGCTGATGCTAAGGTTGCAAGCACACCTATGGAAGCACACAAGCCATTATCTGCAGATCTTGAGGGGGAGGAAGTAGATGTACATCTGTACAGGTCAATGATAGGGTCTTTAATGTATCTAACTTCTTCCAGGCCTGATATTATGTTTGTTGTGTGTCTCTGTGCAAGATTTTAGACTTGTCCAAAGCAATCACATCTGTATGCTGTTAAGAAAAAATTTAGATACTTAAAGGGACAACCTGATATAGGCCTTTGGTATCCAAAAGGTTCTTCTTTTGATCTATTAGCATATTCAGACAGTGATTACGGGGGAGCAAGTATGGACAGAAAGTCAACATCAGGAGGTTGTCAATCTTTAGGAGAGAGGTTGATTTCATGGCAATGTAAGAAACAAACGACCGTATCAACATCTACTACTGAAGCTGAGTATGTAGCTGCTGCAAATTGCTGTGCTCAGGTCTTGTGGATTCAGAATCAAATGCTTGATTACGGTTTAACTTTCTTAAACACTCCTATTTTTATTGATAATACTTCTGCTATCAGTATCATTAATAATCCTGTTAAACATTCTAAGACTAAGCATATAGAGATTAGGTATCATTTTATAAGAGATTGTAATGAAAAACGACTTATTTAGATTATAAAAGTCCATACTGATAATCAACTTGCAGATTTGTTCACCAAAGCTTTTGATGTGGGTAGATTTACATACTTGGTCACCAGTATTGGTCTGATTAAATCTTCTTAAATCGTTTTCTCATAAATATTTTGTAAATTATCTCTGTAATGCTTAAGGATTACATACTGATAGATGTAATTGATAATAACAGTGTTAGTTATAACTGTTTTGAGTTTTCTCAACTCAACTGATTATCACTGTTACTATTAAATTACCACTGTATATGTAAACTTTGTTTTCACTGTTAGTTTATTTTTATCACTGTTTGTTTTTAGAATTAACCCTTTGCAGGTTATCACTGTCAGTTAAACGGCCATCACTGTTAGTGTAAACATTTTTCACTGTTTTCACTACTCAGTAATAACTGTTAGTTTCACTATTAGTGTAACAGTTATCACTGTTAGTATATCAGTTTCCACTATTTATACTATTCAGTTATAACTGTTCATTATGGCGTTAATTCGATTTCTTTTTGGAAATTTCTTTGTTTTCTTTTTGCAGGTTTATTTCACTGGTGATAAAAAAATAATAATTTACTGTTCTTTTTAATAATACTAATTAAGATACTAGTGTTGAGTTATAATTCCTTTGGTCAGGGGTTATTTCCATTAACTAGTTATCACTGTTAGTATTATTAATAGTCAAAAAGTGTTCTAAGTGTTCAACTTAATCACTGTTAGTTTAAACTCTCAGTTACCATTGTTTTAAAATGGTTTCCACTGTTTTAAAACAGTTTCCACTGTTGATGTTAAATTTGGGGACTTTGTTTTGCAATTAGGTTTTCAAAACTAACAGTCGCCAAACACTTACACTTTTTCATTACGCTTTCATCATCACTACTATTGTATTCCTTGCTAACCACTGCTTCTTCAATTCTGTTTCTTTCGAATTTCAATCATGGCTTCTTCTTCTTCTTCGTCTAAAACTCAACTACTTATTGGCAAAGATCATAATATGATTGCGTTTTTAGTTAAACCGATTACAGCCAATGATTATGTGGAAATCATTGATTTCTTGCGCGCTTTACATATTTTCAATGCGTTAACCATTTCCCCTCGTATATCACATGAATACATCAATGATTTCTGGGTTAATGCTAAAATCGAGGAAGAAGCGGGTATTCAAAGAATTGTATCAACTGTTGCAGAGCAACAAGTGGTGGTTACAAAGGCTTCTTTACGTTCTTCTCTTCGTCTTGAAGATGAAGGAGGTATTACTTCATTTTCTGATGATGTTTTATATACCAAGTTACGCGCAATGGGATATGAGGGTACTTTGGGTGGTTTTGTTTTTCAAAAAACCTTATTTTCATATCAGTGGAGATTTTTGATACATACATTATTACACTGTTTATCTTCTAAACGATCATCTTTTGAACAATTTAGTAGTAATGTAGGGTATGCATTAGTCTGTTTAGCTACTGGTCAAAGATTTAATTTTTCAAATTTTATTTTTGCTGGTATGCTAAGAAACATAAATCAACCAAAGCTTAAGTTTTTGATGTATCCAAGGTTTGTGCAATTATTTTTAAATGAACAAATTGCTCAATTGCCTGCTTTGGATAGAGTTATTGGTATCTCTTCTTTAAAACCAAAAGTTTTTGTTAATATGAAGAGAGATACTTCAATAAAAGGTATTAAGTTTTCTGGAAAGGTTACAGCTTTGTTTCCAACAATGCTTCCTGCACCTTCCACCACAGCTCCGGTACAACCAACTGAAGCTGAACCAGCTGCTGAGAGAATGGAACTTCCCATTCATTCTCAACCCACAGTGGCTGGGGGTACCATTAGAAAAGAAGGGACCAATCTAGCTACCTATCAAGGACATGCCAAAAGGCCTAGAACATAGGGGTTTGAGGCTCATGCTGCTCAATCATCTCAGTCACATGACAGTGGTCAGGAACAGTATGTGGTCAATGAGGAGCAGAGAGACCATTCTGTGAGGGCTACTTCTACTGCTACTAGTCCACTGACAGAGCAGGACAGAAGTAACATCAATAAGACCCAATCAGAGGCAACACCAGAACATGACTCTACTCCTGTTGATGATTTTGGTGGTCCCAGTACCAATAACCAAGGGGAATCGGATGATCATACTAGGTATGATGCAGATTTTGATACACATGTCAATGATTCACCTAGGGAGTCACATTCTGATGGTGATGAGGCTAGAACTAACTTGGAATTAACGAAAATGATTGATTATGTTTGGGAAAAGTTCAAGGCAGAAAAGAAAAAGAATAAAGAGAAAGATGTTCGAATAGCAGAACTGGAGGAACGAGTTAGTTCATTGGAAAAGATTGTCGTTAAAGTTTTAAAGGAAGGAAAAGGGTATGTTGTGCTTGAAGGTGAGACCCCAAGAGATGCTTTCAAAATGGGGGAGATAATTTGGAGTAATAAGGGTGATATGAAGAGTAAAGGAAATGTGCATGTTGATGATTTGGGTGATGTTTTCAAGAATAAAGGTGATCAATCTACTTCTGAGCAGGCTGATGATTTTTGGAATGTTGGTGATAATCAGGATAATGATCATCAGAATAAAGTACCAACTGGTTCTAATTCTGAACAAATTGATGAGGAATTTGAGATGGAAACACCAACACCTCATGAGACTGAGAATGTGAAAGAAAAATCTGAAGGTAAAAAGAAAGATGATGATAAAGAGCAAGAGAAAAAAATCGCATCTTCAAAAATTCCACAGTCTAAAAGACAGAAATCAATTCCTGTGTTTTCTGTTAAAGCAAAGAAACTCAAGTCTGCAATAGAAAAGGAAACAACAACTTTACCACCTATTTCAATAAGAGAACCTTCTGCAGCTCCAAAGAAAGATTTGCCTAAGATTGATCCAAAAGATAAAGGAAAAGGTATTTTGGAAGAAGAGCCAAAGAAGAAAAAGTTTAAGCAAGTACCACTTGAAGCAACTGCTCATGATGAGGAGTATGCTAGTAGATTACAAGTAGAGTATGATGTTGCTGTTTTAAGACAAGGATTAATAAAGGTTGAAGTGTCTCCTGGTGAATGGGTTATGATGACAAAAGAACAAGTGAAAGAATGGGATGAGCAGAGTCTGAAAGAACAGAAAGAAGATAACATTGAATTCTTAGTTAATCAGGTTAAAAGAAAGAAGGCAGAGGAAGCTAGAAAGAAAATTGCTTCTAAACCTTTAACAAGATCTCAGCAGAGAAAGAATTTGATTGTAAAGCTGAGAGGAGGATATATTCCTAGTTCTAGGCTTAATGCTATGTCTCTTGAGACTTTGTAAGGTATTTGGGATAGAGATAAGTTTATAAATCCAGAAGCACGGAAGAGAGCAGAAGCTGAACTGAAATTAAAGAAAAAGGCAGAAAAAGAAAAGAAAAAGCAAGAAAAGATTGAGAAGGATTTGGCTCAAGAGGAAGAATGGAAAAGGAAAAGTGCAGAGATCAAGGAGAAGTTGAGACAGGAATATGCATCAATTCCTGATTTACCATGAAAACAAGTTGATTTAAAAGATGTCATTATGGTGGAACCACTTCAAGTACAACTTCCAACTGATGATTTGCCAGGTATTATTGATTGGTCAATTGAGAAGTTTACCATTCCTGTCAAGTGTGAAAGGATAAGGATTGAAAGAGCTGATAAAAGCTTGTCATTTTGGGGATCCTTCAAAGATCTGATTAAGGTGATACAAAGAGTAGATTTGGTGAGATTGTATGGAATAGGAACTGAAAATGACTTGAATTCAAAAAGGTTTGAAAGTGTTATGGAATTAGGTACATGGAAGTGTATCAGTATGATGTTTGAACCTGAGAAGTTTATTTTTGAGTTCAACACATTTCAATAGGTCAAGAATTGGGTTTATCATAGTAATCCAGATGTGCATCAGGTGATTATGGAAGATGGTATAATGATGTGGATGCTGACAGATAGAGAATATGATACGAATCTGAGTTTGTTGAGAAGTTTGAGGCGTGCTAGATTGTCTATTCCATTAAACAATGATGCAACAGAGAATTTAGTATATATGATTTTGAATCAGATTTATAAGAAGGAAGAGTATGAGAGACGACAGAGAGAAAAACAACAAAATCAATAAGTGTTTTGAAAGCATCTGCAAGAGCTCAAAGTGAAGAATCAAGAGAAACTTAATACTGTGAGATACAGATTAAGTTTAGGGGGAGATTGTTGGGATTTGAAGTTTACTACAACTATTGGTGAAAAGCTTACAAGGCATTAACACTGTTAGTGTTAATGTTACCACTGTCTTCAGAAGATTAACACTGTTATTGAAGATTTAAGGAAGACAAAGAGTTGCCACTGTTAGTAGTAAAGTGTTATAAATGTTAGCTTGTTTTACAACAGTTATCACTGTTTATAGTTTTTGTAATTAGCTGAGTCTAAGTGTTTAAGTAGTTAACACTGTTTCATAGAAACTACCACTGTTAGTATGTTTGTGGTTGTTAGCACTGTTTATGTTTATAACAGGTCGGCTAGATAAGTTTGAATTGTTATGGAAGTTATCTTGTTTCCATAATTGTAGGAGATTGTAAATAGGACTCTATGCATTATAAATAGAGATCCTAATACCTAGAATAGGTACGTATGATAGATTCAATTAGCTTCAAGGTGTAAACCCTAATACAGCCATGTATTCGTATTATTAACTATTAATAATATTGAAGCTTTTGGTGATAATTCTTGTTATTCAAGTAATTAATATTTTGCAAGTATTCTTATTATTCTTGATTGTTATTAAGTCTTATTCCGCAATTCTTAATAATATTCTCAAAACTTTTACTGAAGATCTATAAGGGATTAATAGCCATCATACACAGCTAGGAAGGTGTTTGAGGTAGGATTTTATTGGCCAACTATCTACAAGGATGCATATGAGTTTGTGAAGGAATGTGATGCTTGCCAACGAACGGGAAGGATCTCTAAAAGAGATGAGATGCCACAAAATCCTATTATGGTTAGTGAAATTTTCGATGTCTGGGGAATCGACTTTATGGGACCATTTCCACCAAGCAACAGAAAAAAGTATATAGTTGTGGCTGTCGATTATGTTTCAAAGTGGGATGAAGCAAAAGCATTACCAACTAATGACGCACGAGTAGTGATTAAGTTCCTCAAGTAGTTGTTTTCGCGATTTGGAACTCCTAAGGCGTTGATTAGTGATCGTGGAAGGCATCTTGCAAATGCGCAATTGGAGAAAGTTTTGAAGAAATATGGAGTCAATCACAAGTTCTCTACTGCCTATCTGTAACACCTGCCTAATTAGGATGATTAATTATGCCTAATTACGTGTAACTATCAGTGGTTAGTATGCAATAGGACTAATTACAAACCATATTTGTATATATATAATGAGATTTATATATATATATATATATATATATATATATATATATATGTATATATCCGTACGCGATTTGATTTAAATAGTGCGATTTAACCAGAATGAGTCCGAAACGAGTTAACTTGGACGTTGGTGACAAAACCTTTTAAATAATGTGGAATTATCCAAACAAACATTATTTGCATTAATATATATATAGAGAGAGAAAATACCTTACACGTATTCTGTATTTTCTAAAACGCTCTAAACGCGACGTAAACACATGAAACACGCCCAACAAAAGAAAATAAATCAAATCATATTTTATAACCCATTATTAAGTATTTCGATAAAACAATTCAGTTAAAAATATTTCGGATATACTTTAACACATAACGCGAAACGACCTTTAGACGACTAACGAACGCAACGCAAATTTAAGAAACGAATCCACGAGCCTAAACCCGCAAGCGGGTCGGCTCTAACCCGCGGACCCGACCCGAGACCCCTTTTCCCTTTTCTTCCTTTCTCCTCCTTCACTCACCTCATTTCACACACACAACCTCCACCAAAAATCCTCTCATCTCTCTCTCTACTCATTTTCGTACCTCTCTCTATAAAAACTGAGGAAATCAGCAACACCACTACCATTAAATTGGCCATCATCATCACAAGGAAGCAAGGAGTATCGAGAACTTCATCTTCATCTCCCTCATCTCATCCATTTTCGATTTCTTGGTAAGAATACTTGAAAGCCCTTTTAAATTACTTGTGAAGCTATGATTTACATGCTAGAATGTTCACACAACAAGTTTATGTCCAAAATTCCATGGAAAACGCTTTAAAAATCGAAACCCATACAAAAATTCATGAACAACTCAATCTACGAACTGAGATCCAACTCAGTTCGCAACCCGTATCTGCGAGTCGAGTTTTAGCGAGTCAAACTCGACTTGCGAGCTGACATTTTTGCGAATTGACCTGCGAACCGAACTGACCTGCGAATTGAACTGCGAGTTGACCTGCGAACCAACCTGCGAGTCAAGTTTTGCGAACCGAACCTTACGATGTGAACCGAATTCAGTTCGCAGCCTACTGCCTTGCGAACCGAACTCAGTTCGCAACACTTTTTAGTCCGCAGCCAGACTGGGTAAAAGTTTCCCGATTTTTAAATTACAGATGCGACTTTTAATAAACGATGTAGTAGGAATAAAACACTGAAAGTGTTGTCCGAACTCGCATTCGGACAACACCCTCACGACGCATTATGAATGACGGACTTACAGATACATTTTACAAAGAACCAACATAACAAAATACAACATAATGATAATACGTAAATTATTATTACACCCCGTCACCAACGGTCCCTAATTGATTACAAACAAACACTTGGACGTTTTCTAGTTAAGTGGACAACTAGCATGGGTGACCTTTCAGGAAACCAACTTATTTACTTATGCACTTACAACCTTGTGCGTTCCGGACGTCAGAAGGTTGCAGGGTTCTAAGAACCAATACACGGACTTACGACCGCTTTACTTACTTGATTTCGCCTACTTACTCGCTCGGCTCAGGTGAGTCTTACAGCCCCATTTTACTATTTTTATACTTTGGGGTGAGATACTTAGAAACTGTTTTACGTATGAACACAATGTACTAAACTAATTTCATTTCTTTTTACATACAACGCATGAGTTACTGTTTATCCACTGAAAACCTCCTATCATAAGTTGTTAATTATAGACTTAAGCGCGAGTATTAGTAGGATGGATCCATTCGGGACTGACAATCCCCACCCAGAGTAGTAGCGCTACCACGAACCATTCCGTAGAAACGGGCATTTGATACTTGTTATATATGGGTGTTCGGATAGCACTCACGGGGGTACATGATGTTGTACTTAACTGTACCATTTAGACTACACTGTTAAGCTTCAACTTGTGAGCTCATGGCATATGTGATGATTTACTGATTTACTTATTTTACTGATAGCAATACTGGTACATACTGTGGTTCATAATAATTACTTATTACTAAACCTTTAAGATTCACCAACCTTTTTGGTTGACCTTTTTAGCTTTGTATCTCAGGTACACAGACGGAGTAGGATTACCCCTGGACACTAGCTAGAGTCGCATGATTTCTACATTGCATCTAACGGAGATTCATAGCATTATCTTTTGTATGTTGTGATTATATAATAGAATCTCCCGCTACACGCGTGGACTCTAGGGAACTACATTTTTGTAACCCAAAACACTAGGTTTTCAAACATCTATGGATTGTAACTACTTTTCAAAATTTGCATATAGATGTCGTTTGCTTAATCTTTGTGTTGTTGATATTTGTTCCGCTAAACACGTAATTTGGGGGTGTTACAGATTGGTATCAGAGCCTAACGTTATAGCGAACTAGGTTGCATTTAGCGGGCCTAGACTATGACCGTTAGGCAGTACTCCCTATTAAGTATGATTAGGTTCAAGGACCACATGATATTGGTTTAATTTAACATAGCCTGATCAACTATGTACAATTAAAAGAATATGATGTGAGACCTGAAAGGAATCATGACTAAACAGGATACACTAGTTGACTCTAACCACGAAAGAAACTGGGACACAAACATGTCTGTACTAGACAGTCTATAGGCTATTATGTGATATATATATATATATATATATACACGGGTAGATCTCTCTATGAATTCTAGACTATGTTATATGTACGTATATAGACCTCATTCTCTCTAACGCTTTGTCTCAGAATGGCAAACACACCACCCGACTCATCACGCTCTCATCCGTATGGATCGCGAAACCCAAGGGTGGCTTGGAGGAACACCAGGTCGCCTCGAGCCGACCCATACCCCACTCACTCCACCTTGTCGGACTTAGCCACTAGGCTACACTGGCACGAGCAACGACTTAATACTATGGATATCGAACTCCAAGAAACCAACAATAACTGGAGACTGACATCACTCGAACGTATCAATCAATTCTCCGAAGATCACGAAAATACCGTCAACCGCATGGACACCCTTGACAACCGTCTGGGTGAAACCATCAAAACTATGGAGGTTGTCCACAACCAAGTGATTGGCAACCGAAATGAAATCTCCGTCCTACAATCAAGGCTAAATCAGTGTGAGACACGTCTAAGGGAGACCGAGGACGCCCTCTGAATGGTTAGCAGACTTGCAGAATCTATAGACCGTCTCACCGCACTGCTGCCGCAACTCAACTTACGCCAGGATTAGCTTAGGCTAAATTTGTACTTTATCATGCTTTCGTAGGACCTAGGTAACTCGACCGGATGTAACAATTCCAGGCGCTTTTGTAAAGATTCCTAAGTCTGTAAATATTTGAAACTCGTACTCGAAATTGTCTGTAATCATTTAACATCGTAATATAAATCGATAATTTCTCTCAACTATCTAGCATTGTTAACTTTCACCTTGTGGTGTTGTCTAATACCGTTTTAATATATGTACATCTATCGAGTTTTCATTCTGGTACAACTTCTTATGTGCCTCTTGTTCTTTCTTGAAGAATCATGCCGCCAAAGAAGAAAAGTTACAGCAATGCTGAAATCGCTGCTCTTGTTTCCCGAGCTGTGGCCGAAGCCTTGGCTACTCGGGAATCACCACGAACATCTAGGAGAAGTGATGACACCGCTGACACTACTCCTGTCATCAAACCTTGCTCTTACAAGGACTTTCTCAGCTGCAAACCATTATATTTCAAGGGCACAGAAGGCACCATTGGCCTGATCCGATGGATAGAACGTATGGAATCTGTCTTCAGTCTCTGCAACTGTATTGAGGGTAACAAAGTTAAATTCGCTGCTTACACCTTTCAAGAAGGTGCACTTATGTGGTGGAACACCCACGCCAACTCTGTGGGCATTGAGGTTGCAAACCAGCTTCCCTGGGCTGAACTAAAGAATAAGTTAAGGGAGAAGTACTGTCCTGAAGAAGAACTGCACCGTCTAGAGGAAGAGTTCTGGCACTTGACAGTGCAGGGAACCGATATTGATGGATATACCACCAAGTTTTAGCAGTTCACGTTGTTATGCCCGGGTTTGGTTGATCCGGAGGTAAAAGGCATCAAGAGATACATCCGCGGCCTCCCGGAGAATATTCAAGGGAACGTCGCCTCGTCAAAACCAACCATGGTTGAAAGTGCAATTCAGCTAGCTCATAAACTCATGGCAATGGTTGTTAGCCGTGAGATATCCAACACACCCACCTCCAACAACAAACGCAAATCCCCTGATTACCAAAACCAACAACCCAACAAAAGGTCTATGACTGTTAAGGCCTATGCAAGTCTAAGAGATTTGGACACTTGGCCAAAGATTGTAGATCAAACACCACTGACACCAATACCTCTGCACCAAATACCTGTTATGAGTGCAACGGTACTGGGCATTTCAGAAAAGATTGCCCGAAGCTGAAGAACAACAACAATGCTCGAGGAAGAGCTTTCGTGCTGAAATCTGGAGAAGCCCGTCAAGACCCGAATGTGGTCACGGGTACGTTCCTTCTCAACAACTTGACTGCTTCTGTATTATTTGATACTGGGGCTGATAAGAGCTTCATTTCTGATGAGTTTTATCCACTACTTGACACTACACCTGTTACCTTAGACTCTAAGTACACAGTAGAATTGGCGAATGAAAAACTTATTGAGGCCGACAGTGTGATACCTAATTGCACTTTAAACTTAGCTAATGAGCTCTTTTCTATTGATTTGATACCCGTAGAGATCGGCAGCTTTGACATTATCGTCGGTATGGATTGGTTATCCAAGCATCGAGCTGAAATCGTCTGCTATGACAAACTTGTTCGCATACCTCTCGTCTCCGGTGGAACCTTAGTCCTACAAGGGGAGACCGGTAGACAAAATCTGAATATTGTATCGTGCACGAAAACTAGAAAATACCTACAAAAGGGGTATCAAGCCATCCTTGCGCATGTCACCGGGAAGAAGTCGGAGGACAAGCGACTTGAGGATGTGCCTATCGTGCAGGATTTCCCGGAAGTCTTCCCTGAGGACTTGCTTGGACTTCCGCCGCCGAGACAGATTGAATTTCAAATCGAACTTGTGCCGGGAGCTGCACCTGTGGCATGAGCTCCGTATCGTTTAGCACCCTCCGAAATGCAGGAGTTGTCTAACCAATTACAGGAACTCCTGGATAGAGGATTCATTCGACCAAGTTCCTCGCCTTGGGGAGCCCCGGTCTTATTCGTGAAAAAGAAAGATGGATCATTCCGTATGTGTATCGATTACCGAGAGTTGAATAAGCTAACCATAAAGAATCGGTATCCACTTCCTAGAATCGATGACCTATTCGACCAACTTAAGGGATCGAGTGTTTACTCGAAGATTGACCTACGGTCAGGTTATCACCAACTCCGAGTTCGTGATGATGATATTCCAAAAACAGCTTTTCGAACATGCTATGGGCATTACGAATTCAAAGTGATGCCATTCGGTTTAACCAATGCACCTGCAGTATTCATGGACCTTATGAATCGGGTGTGTAAACCATATCTTGACAAGTTTGTCATTGTGTTCATTGATGACATTCTTATCTACTCTCGTGATGAGCAAGAACATGCCCAGCATCTGAAAACCGTTCTGGAACTCCTCAAACACGAAGAGTTATATGCCAAATTCTCTAAGTGTGAGTTCTGGATTCGAACCGTTAAATTCCTTAGGCACGTCATTGACAACCAGGGAATCCACGTTGATCCCGCCAAGATTGAAGCAATCAAGGGCTGGGGTCACTGACCACTCCAACCGAAGTGAGACAATTCTTAGATCTCGTTGGGTATTACCGTCGATTCATTGAGAACTTCTCAAAAATAGTTGTTCCTCTAACGACACTGACTGAGAAAGATAAGAAATTCGATTGGATCGACAAACAAGAGTCAGCCTTCTAGCTACTGAAACACAAACTATGCAGTGCACCAATCCTGTCCTTACCCGAAGGCACCGATGACTTTGTGGTTTACTGCGACGCCTCACACCAATGACTTGGTTGCATGTTAATGCAACGGGAGAAAGTCATTGCCTATGCCTCACAACAACTGAAAATTCATGAGAAAAACTATATGACACACGACCTAGAATTAGGTGTCGTGGTATTTGTGCTGAAAATCTGGAGACATTACCTTTACAGTACGAAAAGTACTATCTTTACCGATCACAAAAGCCTCCAACACATATTCGATCAAAAGGATCTAAACATGAGGCAACGTCGTTGGGTCGAGTTACCTAGTTACTACGACTGCGAAATCAAATACCACCCAGGCAAGGCGAACGTAGTTGCCGATGCTTTAAGCCGAAAAGAACGAGTGAAACCCCTTCGAGTCCGAGCCCTCAGTATTACCATCCACAACGACCTCATCACCCAAATTCTTACGGCTCAACTCGAAGCACTCAAACCCGAAAACATCATCAATGAAGCCTTGCGAGGCATGGATAAACAATTTGAAATCAAACGTGATGGAACTCGGTACTTCTCTAACCGGGTATGGTTACCTAAACTCGGAAACTTGCGAGACTTGGTGATGGCTGAAGCTCACAAATCTCGATACTCTATATGCTTAACCTATTCCAAGGTTAAGGCCGAACACCAAAGACCCTCAGGATTGCTTCAACAACCTGAAATCCCTCAATGGAAATGGGAGCAAATTTCAATGGACTTTATTACCAAACTACCGAAAACTTCGAGCGGTTACGATACCATTTGGGTGATTGTAGACCGTCTCACGAAATCTGCCCAATTTCTAGCCATCAAGGAAACTGACAAGATGGAGCGTTTAGCTCGCATCTACTCAAAGAAATTGTATCGTGACATGGTGTACCTACCTCGATCATCTCGGATAGGGACAGTCGCTTTACTTCCAACTTTTGGCAATCATTACAAAAATCCCTCGGTACTCGTCTGGATATGAGTACTGCTTATCACCCGCAAACTGATGGCCAAAGCGAACGAACTATTCAAACACTGGAGGATATGCTATGCGCCTGCGTAGTTGACTTTGGTATTTCTTGGGAAAACCACTTACCATTGTGTGAGTTCTCATACAACAACAACTACCATACCAGCATTAAGGCTGCACCTTTTGAGGCACTCTACGGACGAAAGTGCCGATCATCTATCTGCTGGACTGAGGTGGGGGATACCCAACTCACTGGTCCAGAAATCATTCATGAAACCACCGAGAAGATCGTAGGTATCCAAAACCGGATGAAAGCCGTACGTGATCGTCTGAAAAGTTACGCTAACGTGAGACGCAAACACCTTGAGTTCCAGGTTGGGGACAAGGTACTTCTTAAGGTGGCACCATGGAAAGGTGTCATTCGATTCGGAAAGCGAGGAAAACTGAACCCTAGGTACATTGGACAATTTGAAATTCTCGAAAGAATTGGTCCAGTGGCGTATCGACTGCAGCTACCTCCCGAACTTAGTAGCGTACATCCTACCTTTCACATTTCTAACTTGAAGAAATGTCTGTCTGATGAGACACTGATTGTACCGCTCGACGAAATACAAATCGATGATAAACTTCACTTTGTCGAGGAACCGGGAGGTCAAACATTTAAAACAAAGTCGTATTCCCATCGTAAAGGTCAGGTGGAATTCGAGGTGAGGTCCTGAATTCACTTGGGAACGGGAAGACCAAATGCAACTGAAATACCCACATCTCTTCCCAGACAACGCACATACCCTGAACTCGAGCTAAATTTCAGGATGAAATTTATTTAACAAGGGGAGAATGTAACACCTGCATAATTAGGATGATTAATTATACCTAATTACGTGTAACTATCTGTGGTTAGTATGTAATAGGACTAATTACAGACCCTATTTGTATATATATAATGAGATTTATATATATATATATATATATATATATATAGAAAATACATTACACGTATTCTGTATTTTCTAAAACGCTCTAAACGCGACGTAAACACATGAAACACGCCCAACAAAAGAAAATAAATCAAATCATATTTTATAACCCATTATTAAGTATTTCGATAAAACACTTCAGTTAAAAATATTTCGGATATACTTTAACACATAACGCGAAACGACCTTTAGACGACTAACGAACGCAACGCAAAGTTAAGAAACGAATCCACGAGCCTAAACCCGCATGCGGGTCAGCTCTAACCCGCGGACCCGACCCGAGACCCCTTTTCCCTTTTCTTCCTTTCTCATCCTTCACTCACCTCATTTCACACACACAACCTCCACCAAAAATCCTCTCATCTCTCTCTCTACTCATTTTCGTACCTCTCTCTCTCTAAAAACTGAGGAAATCAGCAACACCACCACCATTAAATCGGCCATCATCATCACAAGGAAGCAAGGAGTATCGAGAACGTCATCTTCATCTCCCCCATATCCTCCATTTTCGATTTCTTGGTAAGAATACTTGAAAGCCCTTTTAAATTACTTGTAAAGCTATGATTTACATGCTAGAATGTTCACACAACAAGTTTATGTCCAAAATTCCATGGAAAACGCTTTAGAAATCGAAACCCATACAAAAATTCATGAACAGCTCAATCTGCAAACTGAGATCCAACTCAGTTCGCAACCCGTATCTGCGAGTCGAACTCGACTTACGAGATGAGATTTTTGCGAATTGACCTGCGAACCGAACTGGCCTGCGAATTGAACTGCGAGTTGACCTGCGAACCGACCTGCGAGTCGAGTTTTGATAACCAAACCTTACGTTGCGAACCGAATTCAGTTCGCAGCCTACTGCCTTGCGAACCAAACTCAGTTCGCACCGCGAACTCAGTTCGCAACACTTTTTATTCCGCAGCCAGACTGGGTAAAAGTTTCCCAATTTTTAAATTACAGATGCGACTTTTAATAAACGATGTAGTAGGAATAAAATAGTGAAAGTGTTGTCCGAACTCGCATTCGGACAACACCCTCACGACGCAATATGAATGACAGACTTACAGATACATTTTACAAAGAACCAACATAACAAAATAGAACATAATGATAATACGTAAATTATTATTACACCCCATCACCAACGGGCCCTAATTGATTAAAAACTAACACTTGGACGTTTTCTAGTTGAGTGGACAACTAGCATGGGTGACCTTTCAGGACACCAACTTATTTACTTATGTACTTACAACCTTGTGCCTTCCGGACGTCAGAAGGTTGCAGGGTTCTGAGAACCGATACACGGACTTACGACCGCTTTACTTACTTGATTTCGCCTACTTACTCGCTAGGCTCAGGTGAGTCTTACAACCCCATTTTACTATTTTTATACTTTGGGGTGAGATACTTAGCAACTGTTTTACGTATGAACACGATGTACTAAACTGATTTCATTGCTTTTTACATACAATGCATGAGTTACTATTTATCCACTGAAAACCTCCTATCATAAGTTGTTAGTTATAGACTTAAGCGCGAGTATTAGTAGGATGGATCCATTCGGGACTGACAATTCCCGCCCGGAGTAGTAGCGCTACCACGAACCATTCCGTAGAAAAGGGCATTTGATACTTGTTATATATGGGTGTTCAGATAGCACTCACGGGGGTACGTGATCCTGTACTTAACTGTACCATTCACACTACATTGTTAAACTTCAACTTGTGAAGTCATGGCACATGTGATGATTTACTGATTTACTTATTTTACTGATAGCAATACTGGTATATACTGTGGTTCATAATATTACTTATTACCAAAAACTGTAAGATTCACCAACCTTTTTGGTTGACCTTTTTAGCTTTGTATCTCAGTTCACAGACGGAGTAGGATTACCCCTGGACACTAGCTAGAGTCGCATGATTTCTACATTGCATCTAACGGAGATTCATAGCATTACCTTTTGTATGTTGTGATTATGTAATAGAATCTCCCGCTACATGCGTGGACTCTAGGGAACTACATTTTTGTAACCAAAAACACTAGGTTTTCAAACTTTGTATCTATGGATTGTAACTACTTTTTAAAATTTGCATATAGATGTCGTTTGCTTAATCTTTGTGCTGTTGATATTTGATTAGTAGCACCCCAAAGCTCGCTTCCGCTAAACACATAATTTGGGGGTGTTACACTATCACCCACAAACTAGTGGATAAGTAGAAGTGACCAATCGCGGTTTGAAGCGCATTTTAGAAAGTTCAATTGATGAAAATCTGAAAGATTGGTCGAATAAACTGGATGATGCATTATGGGCCGCAAGGACTGCTTTTAAAACGTCCATTGGAACTACGCCGTACCGATTCATTTATGGGAAAGCTTGTCACTTACCGTTTGAGTTGGAACACAAAGTGTATTGGGCATTGAAGCAATGCAATCTCGATGATGATACAGTTGGGAAAGAGAGACGGGCTCAGCTACAGGAATTAGAAGAGTTAAGGATAAATGCATATGATAATGCTCGGCTGTATAAGGAACGCACCAAGAAATGGCACGATGCACGTCTTAGATCAAATAAGTCATTTGAGCAAGGTGACAAAGTGCTCTTATACAGTTCTTGTTTGCATTTGTTTCCTAGGAAGTTGAAGACTCGTTGGACATGACCTTTCGTAGTTGAAAAAGTTTATCCATTTGGTGTTGTTGATTTGAAAGGTCATTCTGGTACGACATTCAAGGTAAATAGAAGTCGTTTGAAGAAGTATTATGGTGATGTGAGAGACTCCAAACGTGATTTTGAGATGAATTTCAATTAAGTTATGAAGCAAAGTGTCGAGCTTACCGAGGTGATAAACAAAAGCGCTTTCGGGACACAATCCGTTGTTTTTCTTAATTATTTATTTTGTTTTGTTTTGTGTTAATAAAGCTTATGGAAGAGGATGCTGGTTGTTGAAAGGCTTCAGTCTAGCTTGTATATTGAAGATAGCTCAGGGGAGTTTCTGTTCACTTCTTTTCTATTCCCTATATTATTGTTTATTTTGCAATGAGGACATTGCATATTTTTAAAATGGGGGATGGGGGAAAAGAAGTTTGTTTGTCCTTAAGATATGAATGGTAAATATTGAATTAAAGGGCATTCTATGTTAGTCATTTTTCAAGCCCAAATTTTTTCTTTTAAAATTGTTTTCCGTGTAAAGTTTAGTAAATCTTGTAACACACATTGGGAATTCAAAGGATGAAATGAACTTAGTTTTAAATATTAGATAATTCATCATATGATGTATCGATAGGCAATCTATATGAAGGTTATTGAGCTTTTAAGAAATTTAATGCATAAAGTAGGATTTATCGTAAGAGGATCTTTTAGCAAGATATGACCTTAGTCTTAATCCTTATATGATAGCGTGTTATAATCCATAATTTTGGGATCCTGATTATCATTATTTGGGAATATACTGGGTGTTGTCTCCTCTGTTGTACGTAAGTACAGACCTGGTTTCCGTCAGTATATTTGATATATATATATATATATATATAATATAGATAAAAAGAGAAGAGAACAAATGACTCATGAACTAAAAAACTAAAGCCAAGTTATGTCGTTCTGTTGTACTAAGGTACAGACCTGTCACCAATGTCTTGGTTTGAAAAATGATTAATTTAATTGGATATCCATTATGTGGAGAATTGTGGCATGTTAGTTGTATGAGGGTATTTTGCTATTGAAAATCAAGGGAAAAAGCCTGCAAGAATAATAATAAGTTGAACTCAATTTCTGAATTATAGATTGTTTAGGTGGACAACAATATCGATAATCATTGTGAGTTATCTTTTATGCCTAATAATATATGAGAAATTGTAATCCTTGAAGAGTTTCTTGATTGCTAAGCTGTATAGTAGAAGCAATTTTAGGATAAGAATTTGGTTTGTGAAATGCTAGGTAGCATGTAAGTCCTTTTGCACTTTTATTTGTCGTTCATATTGGAAGTTTTTGAAAGTCTTAATTAATAGTCTACTTGAGGGCAAGTAGGATTCAAGTGGGGATGTTTGATGAACGCCAAAATGTACAAGATTATAGTACTAATTACCCCCTTGTTTAATTAAATTCTTACACATTTTGTGTGAATAAGATACTGATTTCGTTCATATGTGCATATAGGAGTTAATTGGAGCTTGAATCGGAAAAGAAATAGAAATCGAGCAAATATTGAAGAAAAGAAGCTAAAAAGGAAGAAGGAAAAAAGAGAAATCGAATTTTTGAAAAGTTGGATTTTTCAATCCATACGGCGTATGGATTGTGTGAGCCGGACCACCAGTTATGCGGGCCTGATCTGCTGGGCTTTTTAATCCATACGGCGTATGGAATTCCATAAAGCGTATTGATGAATTCGACAGAATTATTAAAAAACCCTAATTCGCTTCATTTGAGAGGTGATCATTTTCATATTTCTCTCTGACCGAGTTTTATACATTCCATTACCATTTTAGAGCAATTTTCGAAGGTAGAAGCAAGGAGAATTGAAGCCTCTTTCGATTGTTTAATCATTATTTCGGTTTCTCGGTTCGAATACTTTAATCCCATTCATTTGATTATGATTTCAGTTATGATTATGAATCTGAGTTTCTGTAACAATATGATTGGCTAAGTCTTTTATGTATTTACTTGGATGATGATACTTAGATGATGGTTTGATTATTAATTTGAGAAAACTATCAGATTTTATGAATGTTTATGTGTTTACATGTTAATCCTTGATTGTTGATTGATTATTAGTGGTTACCTAACGTGGTTTATGGGTCAATTGAGATTGAATTCCTTTTGATTAATAGATTATTGATGATTGTTGATTTTGGTTTATTGCTAAATATATTGAGTTTGACAGGTTAGGGTTAATAATCGGTACATTAATGAACAAGATAACTATTATTGGTTATAGACTTTGTTGATTCAGGTCACAAAAGTAAATCACATAAACGGCGTAGGTTTAATATATAATACGATTTGTTGGGCAACGTTACTTGAATGTTAACGTATTGAAAACAATTTTGTGTCTTTCTTAATTGTATTAGATTAACTTACCTCGGAAAAGGAGTTGTCTTATTTGTCATGTCGTAATATAATCCATTGTTTGAGCAATTCAATAAAGTGATAACCGGATTCTAAGGAAAGTAATCTAAGTGAATACATTTCTTCTATCATTTGAATTAAATAATTTAAATTGAGTATTTGTTCTTTAATTAGTTTCTTTTAATTTTCATTTAATAATTCACTTTTAATAATTGTTTGCCAATTGTTCGATCGGAACTAAAATGTCCCCCCATTATTTACTGTTTTTTATTTGCAACAATTTCCAATTTATTTAATATTGATATCCGTTCCTTGTGTTCAACTCGGACTTATCAGGCTATACTATATCACGACCAGGTATTCTTGCCTGTGTTGTGTATAGTAAGTAGGTACTCCTATTTATAAAACTTAACTCTGTTTACACAGCATCATAAACCTTCTGTTTTTAGTGCCACTTAAGGCGTCATGTTGTGCTACACACCGGTCATTGGAATTTCTAATGGTGATGCAAGACAACAGTGGGTTTTAAATGTATAAGGTTGGGGCCTAGGGTTACTATTATGCTAATCAAAGGGCTAGCAAAGGACAAGTATGACCTAGGATCGTTCTTCAAAGCGCAGCAAATTGAAGCTAGGGGATATTGAAACTTTTATGTATTTAGCTAGGGAGAAAAGAGTTGGTTTTGGTTTTGGTTTTTCTATTCTAAATTAAATTAAAATAAACTGAAAGGTGGAGGTTACTTCGGGCGTTCAGCAATTGAAGCGATTGTCTACTATGAAGTGGTTTAGGAGTTGTTTAATATGGAGAGTTCTAGTGGGGATAAGTTCGTAAGTTAATGTGAGCTATCACTGCAATCCTTCTATCGGGCTAACGCGGAGGTGTCCACAATCAGGCAAATAGAATGTCATGCAGATTGCAAAATATATTAAAGTATGCACCGAAAGTTCTCTCAAATGTACACCCATATTATCCGACAGTTAATCTCGAATCCTATTCCCCAATCTCGGTCGTCAGAGATGCCCGAATCATATCATAGTTTGTTGAATAAACAATCTTAGGAACGAGGGTTACCCTCACCGGAATAGCTTGGACTAACTGGTCTAGACGGCCGGATAACATGTCATCACTTATTCGTACGAGTTATCATCATTACTCAGGGATGCAACAAAACAGGGATGATTTATGCCACAAATAGAAACCTAAGTAATACGTTTGTTATTCGATTCATAATATAACTACCTTCGGTCGTTCTCGACTTACATACATTTGTACTCCGCCGTAGGCGTTTCCAATACTATATCAGAGATTAGTCGAATAGGGGCCGTCATATTACT
Organism: Pseudognaphalium luteoalbum; assembly: GCA_963422505.1. Taxonomy (NCBI): domain Eukaryota; kingdom Viridiplantae; phylum Streptophyta; class Magnoliopsida; order Asterales; family Asteraceae; genus Pseudognaphalium; species Pseudognaphalium luteoalbum. The sequence goes on from OY730195.1 coordinate 80,451,930, forward strand.
TCACGATATTTAATGCCAATTGTATTTCACTATTATGATGATCCTAAGGCAACAATCAAACAAGAACATGCAATAAGACAATCAAAGCAACAGTTCGATATAAGCATACAAATGTATCATTTAAGTCGAGGATATTCCGAAAGTTGTCTCAAAAATATCGTCTATATGAATTTAATCTTAATCTACCTCTATTCCCATATTTCGTGTCTCTTGGATCCTATTTTGGTCTAGAGAACACCGTCCATGCCGAGCTCAATGATTCAATCTAGCATAGTATAACTATGTGACCTATATCCTATGAGTTAGTTACGTTCATTTTTGGATAAGGTTTTAGTCACAACATGAGTTAGGCAGATAAATGATAAAGATTTAATTCCTACATCTATTTATAATATAAACCATTCGCAATCTCATAACATATAACACAATTACATATTTAAAACTCTCTAAACGACTATCATAGCAGACAATTGAGTTATCTAGTTAACCATGGCAATTCTAGCATGCATATTTAAATTTATAAAATAATGAACAAACATATTTAAATATGGAAGATAGATTGAAACCTGGGAAGGTATACAAATAACTCGTAGCTACAATGCGTCCCGGTGCACCTCCGTACAAATCTTCCTTAATTAATTAATTAGCTATTCTAATTAATTAAACTATCTTAAAGAAAGAAATACTAATTTTTACAAGAAAGATATAGAATGTAGAAAGTGTATGGTGTGTTTATCCAAGGAGTGTCTTCAAATGAACCATGGGCTTAGCTTCTCTTCTTTTATCTTTGGAACTTTCTATAAAGTTTGGGGGATGCTTTCGAGAGGGTAGGGATAATGTATTTTCAAATTCTAGGTGTATGGATGGGTTTAAGAATGATGTGATTTGATCTCCTTTTCACTCACAAATTTCGGATTTGAAATGCATAACAGGAGCAAGTTCTGATTCTAAACGCATACATCAGCACACTCAAGAATCGAAGAAGTGAAGCATTAAAAATGAATGCTTTATATGGCTCAAGATACCTCATGAATCGAAAGTTGGTTTGTTGTGTGCCTAGTCATGTGATGCTCTTTACGGGATTACTAAACTAATTTTTCAAAGGAATTCGTATTTTATTTATCCTTCTTCCCCAAAATAAATCATTCTTTGTCTAAAATTTTCATTTTCAACATATTTTTAACTCAATTTTGAAAAATTGTTAAATTTTCGAGTTACTTTTTTCCAAAGGAGGGTCTAAAGAGCAGCGATTTTAGAATCAAACATATAACATTATCCATTTAACACTAGTGTAACTAATGCTATCCCACACTTAAAGGAACATCGTCCTCGATGTTATTCTAAGTTCTGACTGGGGTAAAGATCCCACACTTAGGATTTGAAACACACACATCATACATATTTTCTTTGTAATTTATTTCTTCTTTTAGACTAGTTAGTTAGAATAGCTAATTAATTAGCTAAGGAAGATTTGTACGGAGGTGCTCCGGGACGCACTTTAGCTACGAGTTATTGTACACCTTTCTAGGTTCTAATCTATCTTCCATATTTAAAATGCTTGCTCTTTATGTTAATAATTTAAATATGTATGCTAGAATTGCCAAGATTAACTAGATAACTCAATTGTCTGTTATGATAGTCATTTAGGAAGATTTAAATATATAATTAAATTGTATGTTATGAGATTGCGGATGGCTTATATTATAAATAGATGTAGGAATTAAATGCGTATCGTTTATCTGCCTAACTCATGTTGTGATTAAAACCTTATCCAAAAATGAACGTAGCTAACTCATAGGGTATAGGTCACTTGGTTATACTATGTTAGATTGAATCATTAAACTCGGCATGGCTGGATTTCTCTAGACTGAAATAGGATCTAAGAGACACGGAACATGGGAATAAAGGTAGATTAAGACTAAATTCGTATAGATGATATTTTTGAGACAACTTTCGGAATATCCTCGACTTAGATAATACTTTTGTATGCTTATATGGAACTGTTGCTTTGATCGTCTTATTGCATGTTCTTGTTTGATTGTTGCCTTAGGATTATGATAATAGTGAAATGTAAACGGCCTTAATTATCGTGAAATAATATGATGGCCCCTATTCGACTGTTCTTTCATATAGTACTGAAAACGCTTACGGTGGAGTACCAATATATGGAAGTCAAGAACGACTGAAGGTAGTTATATTATGAATCGAATAACAAACACATTAACTAGGTTTTTATTTGTAGCATAAACCATCCCTGTTTTCTTGCATACTTGAGTAATGTCGATAACTCGTACGAATAAGTGATGACGTATTATCCGACCTCCTAGACCAGTTATTCCAACCTATTCCGGCGAGGGTAAACCCCGTTCATAAGATTATTTATTCAACAAACGATGCCATGACTCGGACTTCTCTCATTACTGAGATTGGGGAATAGGATTCGAGATTAACTGTCGGATAACACAGACATAGATTTGAGAGAACTTTCGGTGTATGCTTTAATATATTCTGCAACCCACGTGACATTCTGTTTTCCTGATTGTGGACACCTCCGCGTTAGCCCGATAGAAGGATTGTAGTAATAGCTCACATTAACTTACGAACTTATCCTCATTAGAACTCTTCATATTTAACATCACCTAAACCACTTCATAGTAGACAATCGCTTTAATTGTTGAACGCCCGAAGTAACCTCCACTTTTAATTTAGCTTCGTTTAGTTTAAATTAGGATAGAAAACCCAAAACCAAAACCAACTCTCTTATCCCTAGCTAAATACATAAAAGTTTCTAAATCCCCTAGTTTCAATTCGTCGCGTTTTGAAAAACGATCATGGGTCATACTTATCATTTGCTAGCCCTTAGATCAGCAATAATAGTACCCCTAGGCCCCGGCCTTATAAATTTAAAACCCAATGTTATCTCGCATCAGCATTAGAAATTTCAACGACCAGTGTAGCAGACAACAAGTTTTTGGCGCCGCTGCCGGGGAGCGTTGGTGACCGATTTTAGGAGTTTAGCAACTTTAGTGTTTAGCGATGCTTTTGAGAGATCAACATCAATCAAAAGTTACCTTTTTGCCTTAAGGATTAGCTTAGTTTTAGCTTACCCAATTTTGACCAATCATGTCAACACCCTATTTTAATTGGACCAATGCCCTACCAAATGGATCTTTAACTCAACTTTTGGACGCTTCTTCACCTACAAACCACTTATGTAACACCCGGTCAAAAATGTCAATTTTTGCGCCCAATTTTTTTACTTCAATTAATCGTACTTAGTACGCAATTATAACAAAGTATTCGAAAACTTTTATATATATGTAATGCAAGATGATTATTTCATAATCACTAGGAAACAAATCTGATAAAACGCAATCTAGTTAACTGAAATTGCGCGAAATTTAATTTTAAAACTTTAACCCAAACATTTTATTTTTATAAAATGTTTCAACTAAAAAATATTCGAAAATATATAAAAGAACTTTATAAATTAAAAATATTATATTTTTATACGATCGGGCAAACAAACACGGGTATATTACACTGCAATTTGGGAGGCAGTGTAATCCCCACCTAACATAAGCTGATCCAAACTAACCCCTTTCTCATTTTTATCATTTCTTCTTCTTCTTCATCTTTTCTCATCTCTTTTTTCTCTCAAATCCAAACAACAAACTACAACAACAACAACTAACATCATCAACAAGAACAACAGCAAATCGTCATCATCATCATCTCCATTTTTGCATCTCCATCTTCTTCATCATCAAGATCATCATCATCATCCTCAAACCTTCGATCTTCAAATCGTAAGGAATTACCCATTTTTTCTTGTTATTTCTTGTTAAAAACACTTAATAAATCATGTATTAACATTATATCAACAAGATTTGGTCCAAAAATAGGTTAGATCTTGATTTTGAAGATCGCTAGCTAGGACACATATATATGTATATGTCTTGCGAACTGACTTCTCAACTCGCATCGCATACATGCCTTGTGAGTTGAGATCTCGGCTCACATCGCAGGCCCAAGTTCTCTGATCTTGGTCTTCTAGACTCGTTCCTGAATTGTATAGCGTTGGTCAGAATAACATGTCCTAACAGACTCCCCCTTGACCATTGCTCTCAATTTAGATGGACAACATAAATCATTTGTTACAAAATATGCACCAACAGACTCCTTAACTAATGATTTATGGTCTTCACTGCTTAGACTTGATTTTCAATCAGCAGATCTCTCTTGAAATGATCATCTTTGTCTTCAATCTTCATATGATGTACCTAATCTATCATCACACCGCTATGATCTTAAAATTAGATACATGTAGCAAATCCAAATACGATTACTGAAGCACCATGATCTTCATTCTTTTCAACCTGAATATTTGATTTCAGTAAATCTCCTAATCTTTAATTTATCTAGTTATCTCTGTAACTGTTTTGCCTAAACATTTTCGATAAAATGTTTTTGCCTAATTTTTCCTCAAAGATAATCCTCTTACATATATTAACCGACTAAACCCGTGATACAGTTAATCTTGTATAAAGAAAATCTTGAGCTAAAATTATGTGTTTGACATATCTTATTCGTAAATTACTTGTCAATATAAATATTCTCAAGTCTAATTACTATAATGTATAATTCAACTTATCAATGAAGCATTCTTAAGTGGAAAACTAACATCTAGTCTTTTACTTATTAACTTAAAGTTTTTAAGTATATTTATGAATAAGTTATATGAGTCTACAAATTTTACTTTTATTTACTTATATACCTTACGGTCTTAAGTCTATACACAAGTCTAAAATACATAAGTTATAATAGAGAAGTTGACCGCCGATATTAAATCGGGACACGCTACTCGACTTCATGTGAGTCGGAAGACTTTCGATCAACATTCCACTTGACTTGTACATTACTTAAAAATATTTATAACGTATATTACTTGTAATTAAAAATCTCAAGTCGAATATAAAACGAAATAATTTTAAATTGCAATTTACTTATAACCAAAAAGTCTCAAGTCTAAAACATAAAAAAGTATGATTTCCTTGTTAATATTAGGGTCGAAAGTAAATTAATTTATTTAACCTTAAAATCTCAAGTCATAGTTAACTTGTCAATATAAAGTTCAAAAATTGAAAACATATCAAAATATAAAGTACGTACCTGATTTTTTGACTTAGTCAAACTTTCAGTTCGCAGTTGACTTATGTAGACTAAATCTCAGTTCGCAATGAAAGTCTCGTCTCGCAGATCTCAGATCGCAGAACTTAATTCCCTTCGCATAACTCGGTTCAACTTGCAAACATAAATCGATTCGCAAGTGGATTCGCCAATCGGGTTGGTTCACAACTCAATATCAATTCGCAAGTGATCTCGGTTCGCAGCCCAACTCGCAAAACTCAGTTCGCAAGTTCTGCCGAAACCCTAATCTCAGTTCGCAAAACGGCTGTAAACTCAAAAAACAAAAATGTTTTTTTATTTATTATTTTATTCTCAGCCCTAAAATCTCAATTACAGATCCAACCATGCTCTGATACCACTGTTAGTGAGGTCCTATCGTTGATACACATATATTGATGCGTACCCGGAATCCGATTACTAGCATACGAGTGCGGAATCCTCGTAAACTAATCATTAAAATTATAAACAATATGTGAATAATACCAACTGAATAACCAACACAATACAAATATGAATAGGAGATAAATACTTTGGTAAAAATGAATCATTCATTAATAAATCAATTTGATTACAATAAACTAATGATTACAACAAACCAATGATTACAATACCAAAGGAGTTTACATCTAAGTTAATCCTAGGTTAAAATAACCTTTGATCAACTTCAAAGACTAGCCAAATATATGCTAATATCATATCTTTTGCTTTGAGATTATTTATTATCGATATAAATTAATCTTCGATCAAAAATCTTCGCGTGTGAAACCAATTCGTATGAAGTTATATGTTCGGCTGACTCACTTTTTCCAATCTCCAAAAGTGAGTTCGCAACTGTGCCGACTTCAAACTTTGAAGTTCGCATCATCTTTTGTTTGCCGACATTTTCATACATTTTGTGTGCCGACTTACCATCTCACTTCGCATGTTCCAAGATTTTGCCGACCTCCCTTAATTTATCATCTAGTTTTGCCGTCAAACATGACATATATAAATGGTATTGGGCTTTGGGGCCTATTAGCCATATTTTGCTTTTCTAGCCCAATATCAATTTATCCAAGATCGCTAGCTTTGGCCCAACTCCATTTCCTTTAAATATTGCTAGCTAGGACACATATATATGTATATGTCTTGCGAACTGACTTCTCAACTCGCATCGCATACATGCCTTGTGAGTTGAGATCTCGGCTCACATCGCAGGCCCAGGTTCTCTGATCTTGATCTTCTAGACTCGTTCCTGAATTGTATAGCGATGGTCACAATAACATGTCCTAATAGACTCCCGCTTGACCATTGCTCTCAATTTAGATGGACACCATAAATCATTTGTTACAAAATATGCACCAACATAATTACTAGGTTGCAGTCACGTGGATAACCAGAAAGGGTACTCCATAGATTAAACTTAAGTTCATACGGTCTTAACAGTACAAGGGTTACTAATTCTTATTTTGTCTGAACGTTTTGTACGAACATTACTTTACAGTGCGTTAACTTTCGTAGGATATATCAATTAGTTGTGAAGTTGTATTATCCTTTCGGAATTCCAATTGTTAAACCAGAGCTGATTCCAGTGATATGACTACCTTCGGTCGTTTATGACTTCCATACATTTGTACTTTGCTCGAAATCATTTCCAGTACTATATCGAATAAACAGTCGAATAGGGGTCATCATATCACTTTACGATTATCGTGCACTAATTATATAATGTCATCCCTACTTATAATTATCTACATCATCAACGATCACAATAATAAACTACTCGCAATTCATGGCAAAAAGTAAATCACATACCAAGTAATAACACATATTTAAAATATGAAATAAAACAAGTATGATAACGGTTTAGATATCACCCGGAAATAAATGCGTAGCAGCGTATTATTATGATTGAAAACTCTTTCACACGTACAAAGTTTTATCTTCGAATCCCTATCATTGGTTCTAGCTCCTATATTAATCCGTAGATTAATTACACTAATTCTAGAATGAGAAAAACTATAAAATACAAGAGAATTTTGAATGAGATTTGTGAGATATGAGGTGTGAGAGGTGTATAAGAGTGTGTATTGAAATGAGCCATGGAGCCTCCTATTGAAATGACACTAGGAGGTTACCCATCGGATGACGCGCGTATCATAGGATCGCTAGCTCCTCATGTGAGTTCATAGCCCTACTATTTCAACTGTTTTACTGTTTTCGGGGTGAGACACATGCACAAATACTGTTTTGAATTATAATTATAAACTTTTATAATTCACACTTACCTACTTTACTATATGTAATACGAAATGTGTAATGCTATGGATTACACTCATCATATTGTTGTAGAACAATATCAATACTTAACCTAGGTAGGTTATAGTTGTACTTCACTAGATCTTAAATAATGACTACCATTTTATAACTTGATTAGGTTATCACTACACTTTGACCGTATTGTTGCGGGAAAACCTTATCGAATAAACTAGAACTGATTAGTTCTACCTACACAGGATGACAGCTAGACTTTTACAGGATTAGTCTTCCTTTTAGGAACTAAGACTGCCAATACACTCTATCAGTAATAGAATGGAAATTGTACTTAAGTGAACATTTCCCCGATACATCAATATACTTGCTAGGCTGAGGCTAGGAGTATACGTTAGTAACACACATTAGTATAGACTTCTTAAACTAATATGAAACAACTAGGTGATGAGTTATTCATACCTAGGCTTACTGCGCTACACCTTATATCTAAGTATTGTGTTCTCATATTTAGATACAATAAATTACTTTCATGCGCTGCCTGATACTCTATTACTTGTGTTTGTGAATTGACATATATATATATATATATATATATATATATATATATATACACACACACACACACATAGAGACACATAATCGTACTTTATCTCAAGCACTTGGTGCTACCTACAATCTACCTATGTATATTGGTATACATACACTTATACAAACACAATTACTATAGTCGGGCATGTCATGGTACTGTCGGCTCTTAATTACCATAGTGGGACATGTCGTAGTACTGTCGGCTCTCAATTACTCAAGTCGGGCATGTCGTGGTACTACTGACTCTCATACATTGCTTGCGAGCAATCAGGTCGATGCCAAGTGGGCACAAAACGATGCCATGGTAAGGTGGGCACAAAATGATGCCACGGTTAGAGTGGGCACAAAATGATATCGCGGTAAAGCGATACAAATCAAAAACACACGGATGGGCGAGGTTATGCTCGTGATCTGCACTCATTCACGGATCGGCGAGCTTACACTCGAGATTCGCATTAGTTAACGGATCGGTGAGTTTTCACGCGAAGCCATTAACTCAGTATTTGATTAAATACTCAATCCTAGTTATACGGGACTACAACTTCATGTTGTTGGAGTCAACACAATATGCCAAGGGGGCACACCAACACTTACTACTAAATAAGTAATGTTATTGCTTGTTACTATATGACGTAGTCATACGCACACTCGATTTACACTCAGGCATGTATTGCCTCACATTAATAGACTTACTCATCCCTGATAGGTATCTAGGCATGGATTTCCACACCCTCGATATGACTAGGTCATACACATACTTGTTAGTATCTAGGCATGGGTTACCTGACATTATCACAGACATACCATTACCGGATAGGTATCTAGGCATGGATTGTCGTTGTCCTCAATGTACTTAGGTACACACTACTATTACTTAGGTATGAGATACCTCACTAGATGTACACTTTGGGGTTACATCACTATAACAATACAAATCAATATGTAAGTCCCTAGTACGTGGATCGATAACGAGGTTATCTTAGGTATTAAGGTGCGGAATTCCTCAATACTTGGTTCACAGTATGTGAACGATTTGTTTCGCAAGATAATAGCGAATTGGTTAATCAACAAGGTTTTGTATCGATTAATTAATGTTAATCGATCAATACCTAACCTTATGAATGCTTAAAATCGTTTTAGTTCTCTGGAAAAATGAATTGACCAAAATTTTTTACGGATTAAACCTAATTGAGTATTTATAGGTTTTAGTCAAACTCAATTCGCAGGTCGATGAGCTCTGCGAGTCGAGTTCAACTCGCAGCCCACGACCAAGCCCATCTCGACTCGGTTCGCAGCTCTGCGAGCCCAGATCTCATCTCGCATGACTAAACTCTGCGACTTGATATCTCATCTAACAGACTTTAGTTTGTAACATCGTATTCGATTTTCGTCTAACACTTTAACATACTAATATATTTAACGAATATTAATACCAAACTAATATCATTTACAAATCCAAATTAATTGTACAAACTTGATCACAATAATCACTAGTAATATTATAAGCTAGATCTGTTGTCACACATACATGTCCCAACAGACTCCCCCTTGACAATAGCTCTAGCATCTATGCTATCATATCTTCAAGTTGTCTTTGATTTTTACTCATAAATCTTACTTCCAGCATAAATCTTCAATTTTATACAAGTTTTAACCATCATTTGATAATCACGTGCTAAATCACCCCATGCTACTGTCGTCAAGATTCTATTTTCATTCAATTTTATCAAATCTTTCTTTGACATGTTCATTAGGTGTCGATGGTCATAAACTCTGAAGATTTCTCTTTCACCACCTTCAACCTCATCGTCAGATTCAACCATGACAGCTTCTCCAGTCTCTAAATCCACATGCCAACTCTTCATATTTTCTAAAATATCTTGTGGCATTGTCTTCAATGGAATCTGCTGTAGACACTTAACAGATGGATAAATCTTCTTTCTTCTTCTTCGTCCTGTCCTTTGACTTCTCTCTGCCAGTTTAATAGTCTTTCCTTTTCTTGGCTTAATCTTTTCAAATTTATTAGCTCTAACCTCAGTCTTGATTATGTGTTCAACATATCTTCCAACAAAATCATCACTTGGATTATTCAAAGATAATCGAGCCAAATCTTGAATCTCAAATTTAGGCAAAGAACTAAATACTGCAAGCTTTCGCTCAAAATATTGAACTCCGTGAAACCTTTTAATAGCAAACAACATCAGCTCAGAGTCAAAGTACCAACCAATAATCCCTCTTTTAGGTTCCCGTTTCCCAGTTATATCAACTTCAGAAACTCCAACCTTCTTTTTCTGTTTAGGAAGTTTTCTAAGAAAAACTGCTGGATTCTTGGTAGGAATCAAGATTTCATCATTTTCAGAATCGGTTTAGTCATCGATTTCTTCATCTACATCGATAACTGTTGGACCTTGATTATTTTCAATAATAACTTCTGTCCTAGATGGACTCACATGGTGTTCATCAATATTTGCATCTGGATCTACACCAATGTCTTGTACATTCTCAGGTACAGCAGTCCAATCTTCAGGTAGTAAAAATTCTCCTTCTTCAAGATCAAAATCAATTTCTTCATCGATTTCATCAAGCATATCACTTCCAGAGTCACTCAATTCTAGCATTTCCATATCTACACAAATCAAATTAATAATATAAATTCTTTTATTGATTTCTCTGAATCAATCTAAAAATTTCATTATTCATTTCAATTGTGTTATTATAACCAATCTATATAACTTATAATTCTTTTATTAATTACCTTGAATCAATCAAAGAATTCTTAAGTCTTATAAACACTTAACAAATATTAATTAACTTTAAATTCTAATGCATTGTGAATAATCACCAAGCATTTAAATTCATTGTTAATTACCTTATATAATTTTCAAGACTTAATTGAACTGTTATATCGCAACAACTTAACTTTCAACTATATCTTTAAATTATATATCATTTGTCTAGTTAAAAATCATACATATTTAACTTGTCAGTTATAAAAACTCTCAAGTCTAAAATGTCTAAGTTAAAATAAACTTTGACCGCTGAAATAAATCAGAACACGCCGCTCGACTTCTCAATGAGTCGGAAGACTTTCGATCACTAATTTAGTTAACCTTTTCATAATCAAATAACTTAAACAATTTCTAATATATTTAATCTTGTAATAATAATCTCAAGCCGAATATATTACAAAAACTATTAAGTTACAATTATTCAGTTACAATTATAAATTACAATTATAATTCAACTAAATTCTAAGTACAAATATCTACACAATTCTAAGCTGTCTTACCAGCTTCACTTGTACCCGCATGTAACACCCCCAAATTTAATGATTCGCGGAAGCATACTTTGGGTGTTACTAATTAATAATCAAAGCACACAGATATATAGCAAACGACTCTATATGCGTCGTTTTAACAAAATATATTAATATTAAATGGTTTACAACAGTTTGAACTCATACATAGCTCGTGTTCGTAATATGAGAGATTTAAGTACATAATTAGTTATACAAAATCTAATAATGCAATGAAATCTCTGAAGTTTGCATGAAGACTCGAGCTAAGATGCATCATGATGGGCAGTCCAAATCTACTGTTGAGTACCTGTGATACATGCTAAAATGGGTCAGCTAATGGTGGTGAGCTCACAGGTTTGAGTATCAAATAATATTCTATGAACCGCAAGATTTAAGTATTGATTTGCATCCAACAAATAAAGTTACAGATAATGTATACAACCATGAGCGCATAGTCTGAGCTTAACTCGAGGGTCGGGTCCCATATAGAGAATTCCGAGCGAGGTGCCTCCACGAGTGCCTAATCTACACTCATCTTCCCAAATATTAGTACGTCCGTTTACCCGGTTAGTGCTTGCTAACCCGGACGAGGAGGGTCAATCCTATATGGTACCATATACTAATATTCACGCTACTTTCGTATTACCAGACTATACTGACGGAGGACTTTGGTTTGATTAGTTGAAAACAACTCATGTAGTATATTGAAATATGTACTCGCGTTCATGTGTTAAAAACAGAGCAATGTATCACACCCCTAGTAAAACAGTAAAAAGAGGGGCCATGAGACTCACCTGAGCCTGAAGAGTTTATCTTAATAAACTTAGATTGATTAGCCAAGAATCGAAGTCCAACGACTTGTAACCTGAGGGTGTCCACGACACGTGATGGTTATGACATGATTGAGTATCTCAAAGATCACCCTTGTAGTTGTTTGTTCAACTAGAATGCCCAAATTACCATGATTTGGTTGTTTGTTTAAGTGTTCAAAAATGTGTACGGCCCATTGGTGCTTGTTTGTAATAATAATCCCACATTATTATTTTGATGATTTTGGAGTGTTATTCCTAAAAGTAAGTTCCAATGTGTTTTAGAAGTTGTGCCGCATTCGTGTTTGATGTTATACAAGTTTAACACTTTGTGTGAAAGTTTAGATGTAACACCGTTACTCGTGAACCTAGGGTAAGGGTGAAGCCCGTTAATGACGGGGGTCCGGGGGCAGCGCCCCTGGTAGCGGGGTCCAAGGGGCAGAGCCCCTGGCTGGGGTCGAGCTTGGAAAATTTTTATTTCTACTATATTGCTTTGGTGAAAAACGCATCTGGACTTGAATTTGGGTGAAATGGGGGGTCAAATTCGGGCCTCAATACTTAGTGTAAAATTAGTTTGAAACCTTCTGTTTTATGCATCACTTATAGCGTCACTTAGGGGCTTAGGCGTCACTTAGGAAGTGACGCATGAAGTGACGCATGAAAAGGCAGAATCAGAGTGAGGGCGTCACTAACGGAAGTGACGCATACTGAGGCGTCACTAAGGTAGCTTGGGCGGCACTTAAGAAGTGTCGCATAAAATTGGAAATTCTGAGTTTAGGGCGTCACTTAGGTAAGTGACGCATAAGGTGGCGTCACTCCATTAGTGTCGGGTATGAGTGTCGGTTAAGGCTTCTAGGTGTCACTAAACAAGTGACGGAGGTAAGTGTCGGGAAAAGGGGTTTTATGCGGCACTTCTGCAAGTGACGCATGATTAGGGCTTTTAGCGACACTCAATGCGTCACTTAAGTGACGCATGAAGTGACGCTATGCTGCACCTTCGTTGCGACACTTAAGGCTGTTAACGAATTTTTGAGCCAAAAATGAGTTTTCGGGTTTCCGTTTGGTCTGATTCTTTTACCCAACCCTTATAGGGACATTCTAAGCTTAAAGAAACAACTAAAACCTAAAAACACTTAAAATCGAGAGGTTTCGAGTTTTCGTCGGAAACTTACAAGTTAATGAATCAAGATTCCGGAAAGGTAGGAGTGTAGATCGTTGTGTGGTGATTATTTTTCTCCAAAGAACTTCAGTGATTTAAAGCCGTTTGGTGGTGTTATTAGCTAGATTTATGTGATGGTGGTGGTGATGTAGTTTGAGAGAAAAAGGTGAGAGAGAGAGAAGAAAGAAAGAATGTGGGTGGAAATGAAGAAGAATGGAGGAGGGAGTGGGGTTTTGTTGAAATCCTCACTTCCTCAGCTCCTGCAGTCGTGCTCCGTGCGATGTTCGTTTTCTCGTTCGTTTAAACTTTAAATAATTATCTAAAATATTTAATTGTACATTTTTAAAGAGCAATTAATTACTCGATATTTATGTTGAAGTATTTTATCAAAATACTTAATACTTGGATTATAAATCATGACTTTAATTTATTTTGTTTTGTTTGCGCGTTTACGTTTTAACTGCGTAAGTTGTTAATTATACGAAATGAATATGAAATATTATTAGAGTAATATTTTGGATATAAGGTCGTCATTAAATAATTTTTTTCTTATTCAATAAAATTGTTCACCAATGTCCGTATTTAAGTGAGTCGTATTACATTCGATTTAGAGACGCGTGCGATTTAATCAAATCGCATATTCGTATATATTCGACAATATATATTTCGATACATTAATTAGCCTAATTACATGTATTAATAGTTAACTAGGAACTAATTACTAGTCCTAATTTGGCGGGTGTTACACCACAACACTTGTACCAGCACCAGCACCACTTACACCAACACATGCAGACTCCCCCTGAATAATAGCTTGCTCACCAGTCTTTAAAGGACCAGTCGGCTCACCATCTTTCTGAGCATCGGGATCATCATCTTTATCATCTCTTCTCTTCTTAGCTAACTCATCCTCTTTGAAAGCTTCATGATATATCATTATCTCCCCCTGAGCAGACTGTCCTGAATGCACTCTCAACACCAAACGTTCTAAGTGTTCAAGCTTCAGTCGCTGGGCAGTAAAATCAGCAAGCAAAGTATCATGAGTCTTCAGCAGAGTCAAATGTGATTCACTGATATGAACCATCTGCTGAGCAAGAGAAACATTCTCAGCTAACAACCCTTGAATCATGGATGTACTCTGTTCCAATTCCTTAACTCTTGACTCTAAGGATGTAATCCTTTCAGCATCAGTCGTCGGAATGACAGAAATTGTTGATGGTCCAGGCGGTGTCACTGAAGCAATGTAAGATTCACGTGTGAGTGGTGGAATAGCTTGAGATAATGCTTCCTTGAGAAGACTAGCTGCAAATCTACTAGCTTTATTGGTCGGAAACTGAGCATCATGCACCAGTTTTGCAACTCCCTCCTCAATAGTCTTGGAGACCATTTCTGGTTCCACTGACTCAAGCAGTTTCTCAGCCTATAAAGTTAGATATAATTAAATAAGTAATTGTTACAGATAACTCTGTCTCAATCTCTAATTAAATATTTATAATACTCGTAGTACTAAACGTTTATCTCATACCTCAGATGGTACAGATACTGGTTCAGTAACCACCAGTATCATCATCTCTACCTGGGATGTATCTTGAGCAACTGTCACAGAACTAACTGTCTCAGTTTAACTCCTGATAAACAACAAGTGAAGATTTTCTAACTCTAAATAAAACATACCATCCTGAATGATCAATGTCCTGGAATGCTTACGGCGTTGAGGAATAAGAGGTAGATCCTCTTCCTCAGGACCTTCTTCAATAATACTGAAGTCTGGGTCGACTTCCTTAGCCTTTCTCTTTTCCTTCAGTGCTGGATCTGGAATCATCCGAGATCGGTATCTAATATAACCAGCATCTAGAGGTGGAGAAGGAGTACTATCATCATCATCTGAAGCCGATTGACCATCACGGCCTCCAGATGGACCAACATCAGAATCCTAAACAGTAAATATATTCAACATATATGATTAGCTAAAAGCTCTATCATACAAGTTCTATATATTTATGATTAATTTGATAAATACCTGAGAAGGTAAACCCTCAGATCTATCAAGCTGTCCCTGCTCACCCTCAGGTCGAGTGACCTCTGGGTCTGCATTCTCAGCTCCCTCAGGTTGTTCAACATAACTATCAATATCCCGTAACAAGGGATCTGTATCATCATCAATCTGTACCAAAACCTCATGAAGAACCTCAGCTGCTAGCTCAGGCACAACTTGTTGGCCTTGATGTTTAGCCTGATGTAAAACATCCTCAATGAGCTCCTGTGACTCTGCTACTGGTTGAGGTTGAGGTGAAACTTGTTGTTGTTGTTGAGCTTGAGCTTGACCATGAGCTCCGGCATCCATCCAACCATTGTTTGGTGGAGCAACATAATCAGCATCAAGAAGATGCCCAAAAAGATCAGCTGCCTCAGGCTTAATCTCATCTTTACGCTTGGATAGCAAAAAGCAAGCATTGTAACCACGCAATCCGATGGTCTCAACTTGAAAATCAGCTGCATAAGCT
Organism: Pseudognaphalium luteoalbum; assembly: GCA_963422505.1. Classification (NCBI taxonomy): domain Eukaryota; kingdom Viridiplantae; phylum Streptophyta; class Magnoliopsida; order Asterales; family Asteraceae; genus Pseudognaphalium; species Pseudognaphalium luteoalbum. The sequence goes on from OY730195.1 coordinate 80,467,731, forward strand.
AGCAAGTGTGGAACTTGAGCTCGAATCAGGAGCATGCAGAATCTAGGATAAAGAATAAACAATGTCCTAGCAGCTCCGGTGATCTGTCCTCTGAATGACTGAAAGATATACGAAGAAAAACTGTATGGTTTATTGTAAACCAGTGACAGTACAACTGACATCAACTCAGGACTAAGCTCGTCTAATCCTGACTTCTTGTTTCCAAAAATAGATAATATAACAGTAAAGAGAAATCTTCACTGTCCTAGTACGAATGCCTTGACAAACTGGCATCCTCTCCTAGGTCCTGAATAACCTGTACGACCTAGAGCTCCTTCGATAAAGTCAGCTGAATAAGCAGCCGGACCAGCTTCTTGCTCAGAAGTTCCTAGCTGCAGTAGCCATCGTAAATCATCAGCAGTAAAAGAAATTGGATGCTGATTTACCGTCGTACGTATTGTAGGCGGATTAGCAGCACCATCATAGACAATGTTCATCCAAAACTGCGTTAGAAGATCTTTGTTCAGTGGAGGTGACTCAGTGATAGCAAATCGAATTCTCGAACGTGCTAAATATGTCAAAATCTGCTCAAAACGCTCAGCACCACGCTCGTTGACATCTAAATTCACCAAGATGTTGTGACCCTTATCAAAAGATCTGTTAGCCATATCTGTAATTCAAAATTACACAAATAGCAAAAAGGTTAAGTTAACGAGCATTAGATAATTTACACTTTAACGTATTATGATCAAAAAGATCATCAAACGTCTAAGTATACTATCAACTAATAACATAAGTCACTGAAACTTAATTGAATTAACTTGTTCAATTATATTCTATAAATTATATATAAAGCCCGTTAGCTATGACAAACAATTTGAGTTGTTGAACATCATTTGAACCCCTGGATGCTCTCTCCCTGGACGATTTTGGTGACTCTCTTCTGAATCTTTCAATCGATTTTTCTAACAGGTTTTGATCATCTAACTTGTTATCGAATCTGTTATCATCATTGAAACACTTCTGTGTCCCTCTAATGATTGATACGAACTTCAATAACAGGCCAAGATGTTAGAATCTGATTTAGGATGTCGTATTGTTAGGGTTTTTCTTTCTGAAAATCGTTTAGGGTTTTATCTTCTTGTTACTTGTGGACTATGTTTTGTTTGATTTTGTATCTTTAGTTCCTTTTAATTCGATTTCTTGGTGATTACTCATAAGATTGTGGCTGGATTTCTTGGTGACTACTCATAAGATTGTGGCTGAATTTTAGTTTATAAATTCTGAATTGTGTATTGGTGGTTTCCGAATTCTGGTTTCTGGTTTTAGGGTTTTAATTTTCTGAATTCGTGGTTTGTTAATTATTGCTTGATTTGCTGGTTCAAATATTGTTAAAAGTGGAGTTGTAGGTGAGTAGGTGTATCATGAAATGGGGTAAGGGAGCTTCGGATAACAAGATTGCTCAGAAGCACCAAACTGTTGAGGTTAAAGCTAGCCTACTTGGGGGTGGTAAACCTGTTCTAAAATTGATTCTTAAGGACAAGATGGGTTCGAAAGAGGATGCTTTGGATAAAACTGAGTCATCACAAGCTGGGTTGGATGATAAGGTTCATAGCCCTCATAAGGACTCAATTTATGCTGAGCATGTGGATGGTTGTAATCTTTTTATGCCGAGTGTTGATAATCAGGTTGGTGCTTTAAGTGCTCATAAAATCCCTGATGTACACTCATCGATTGGTGATGAAGATCAGGTTGGGATTGAAACTGATGTTGAGACGTTTTTGGATGGCCAGGAAGGTCGAGCAGATCCTAAGGTTAGTGATATAGCTCAGGTTGGTGATGCTGATCACTTTAAAATCCCTGAGTTATACTGTGACCCATTGGTTAAGGGGATCGATAGGTTGAAGGCTGTTACACATGAAGTGCAAGACTTACTTCAGCAACCAACTAAGTTCCCACAAGTAACAAAATATGGAATATCATTTGCTAATGTGGTTTCTAAGGAACCTGTAACTAATAAGGTGAACTTTAGGACCATGGAAGCTACTGTTCCGGATAATGCTGATTTTGAGGTTGGTATTCCATTGTCGTCTGTTGAAGAAGTAAATAATCGTCTTACTAATTCACTTTATGGCTATTTTATTGAGAAGAGGCTAGCATATCCGGTGGTAGAGAATTATGTTTGGAATGCATGGCGTAAGTTTGGCATCCAGAAGATCATGATGAATGCCACTGGTTTTTTCTTCTTTAAATTCTCGACTATGAAAGGTGTTGATGATGTCTTGGAGAATGGCCCTTGGATGATCTGAGGGATTCCTGTAATCTTGAATAAATGGAACCCTTCGGTAAGTCTAAAGAAGGAGGATTTGTCTAAAGTTCCTGTTTGGGTTAAAATGCATGATGTTCCTATAACGGCTTTTACTGCTGATGGGCTGAGCTTGATTGCTACAAAAGTGGGTAAACCCATGATGTTAGATACTTATACGAGCAATATGTGTATGGATTCATGGGGACAAAGTAGTTATGCGCGAACTATGATAGAATTAGATGCTGATAAGGAGCTGAAGGAGGATATAACGATTGGTGTTCCTAATCTTTATGGGTCAGGTTATTTACGGGAAACAATTCGCATTGAGTATGAATGGAAACCTCCTAGGTGTGAAAATTGTAAAATATTCGGGCATACCTGTGTGAGTTGCCCTAGGATGGTTAAAGAAGTAACAACTGTACAACAAAATGATGTGAATGATGGGTTCAAAGTGCCAAGAAAATCGCAAAAAGTTGCTGGAAATTTTAAAGGATTCACATTGAATAAGCCTAAACCAAGATTTGAGTATAAGCCTATTAGTAGGAATAATGAGAAGACAAATGCAACTGTAGAAAAGGTCTCAACCTCTAATGCATTCTCGGCATTAGAAATAGAAGATGATGTTGTTATTAAGGAGGTTAAGGGTGCACAAATGGGAGGCCAAAAACTGAATGGGAAAGGGCAGATTTTTGAAGAGGATGATGAGGAAGTGGAAGATGTTTACGATGAAACGGCTTTATTTATGGATCTTCCAAAATATTCTATTCCACCTAGAACATTTTCTATCCATATTTCTGAGGGGGCAAGCACTCCCGATGGTAATGTTTCCAATGTTTAGTTTCGCATCCTAGAATATAAGGGGCTTGAACCGTGCCCCAAAACAGGAAGAGGTTCGACAGGTGATGTCTGAAAATCACCTGAATATGTGTGCAATTTTGGAATCCCATGTTGATGTATCTAGTTTGCAGGGAATATGTCAATCTGTGTTTCGTAATTGGAACTGGACTTCGAATGGTAATTTTTGTTGTAAAGGTTCTCGTATAATTCTGGGTTGGAATCCGGATATCATGGATTTAATGGTTATTGACATGTCTAATCAGGTTATGCATGTCCAAGCTCATATGAAAACTATTAATAAGGATTTCTTTTGCTCGTTTGTGTATGCGGATAATTTATATACCCGTCGAAGAGAATTGTGGCATAACCTTGGTAAACATAAGTTGTTTGTGAAAGATAAACCTTGGGTTCTTCTAGGAGATTTTAACACGGCTCTGAATCTTGAGGATCACCTTCATGGTGCTCAATATTCTATAGCTATGCGTGAATTTAAGGAATGTGTAGAGGACATTGAAGTTATGGATGTTAACAGTATTGGTTTACACTTTACTTGGAACCAAAAGCCTAAAGGGTATGGTGGTATTATGAAGAAGATAGATCGAGTAATGGGTAATCTGAAATTTGTTGATGAGTTTCCGGGCACATTTGCAAGGTTTCATCCATACCGTATTTCGGATCATTCTCCTGGTGTTTTGAATATTCCAATGGACATTGTGAAGAAGAGAAAGCCTTTCAAATTTTCAAATTTTCTGGTTTATAAAGAGGGGTTTAAGGAGGTGGTTGCAAGGGTATGGTCTCACTCGATTGTTGGCCATAATATGTTTAAGTTAGTGAAAAAGCTGAAATTACTTAAATCTCCTTTGAGAAAGTTGTTGTTTGAGCAAGGCAATCTGCATTCCCGTGTGGTTAAGCTTCGTAAGGAGCTTGATGAAGCTCAAATTGCCCTTGATAAGGACCCTAAAAATCTGATTTTACAACAAGAGGCTGCTATTTACTTAACTGTGTATCAAAATGCGGTTCTTGATGAGGAGTGGTTCCTGAAACAAAAAGCTAAAGTAGATTGGCTGAAGCTTGGTGATGCTAATTCAGCCTACTTTCATAAAGTGGTTAAAGGGAGACATCATAGATCACGTATAGAAATGCTTATGGATAATTCCGGGGCTATTGTTGTTAATGATGATGTCCCAAAGGCCTTTGTCAACCACTACGAGAATTTTTTGGGGGTTAATGGCGGTTCTACCATTCTCCCGGATATGGGGCTGTTTTATAAACGTCTAGATGAGTGGAAAGCTGATCATATGATACGTTTTATCACTAATGATGAAATAAAATCTGCTATGTTTTCTATAGGTGATAATCAAGCTCCGGGTCCTGATGGTTTCTCCTCAGCTTTCTTTAAAAATGCATGGGATGTAGTGGGCAATGATGTATGTTTGGCGGTTAGAGATTTTTTCAGCAATGGTAAACTTCTCAAAGAAATCAATCATATAATTATTGCTCTTGTGCCAAAGGTTACAACCCCTTCTGGAATTAATGATTATCGGCCTATATCCTGTTGTAATGTTATATATAAGTGTATTAGCAAGCTCATTGCTAACCGTATTCAAGAAGGATTGGGGGATATAGTTAGTATAAATCAATCTGCTTTTGTTCCTGGTAGGAAGATTTCTGATAATATTTTGCTTACACAAGAGCTTATGCGTAATTATCATCTGGATCGTGGCCCTCCTAGATGTGCTTTCAAAGTTGATATTCAGAAGGCTTATGATACTGTGGATTGGAGATTTCTTAGTATTATTCTGGAAGGGTTTGGTTTTCATTCAACTATGGTGTCTTGGATAATGGCTTGTGTATCTAGTGTCTCGTTCTCTATTAGTATCAATGGAGTTCTTCATGGTTATTTTAAAGGTAACCGAGGTCTTCGACAAGGGGATCCAATGTCTCCTTACTTGTTTACTTTAGTTATGGAAGTCTTAACTCTGATTTTGCAGTGTAAAGTTCGGGAGGAGGAGAGTTTTGGTTTCCATAGATATTGCGAGGCACAGAAGATTATTAATCTCTGTTTTGCAGATGATCTGTTCTTGCTTGCTCGGGGGGATTGCAATTCAGCTCGTGTTTTGATGGAAGGTCTGAATGATTTTAAGAATATGTCAGGGCTTGTTCCTAGTATCCCGAAAAGTACAGCATTCTTTTGCAATGTAATTTCTTCTATTAAATGTTCTATTATGGATTCTATGCAGTTTGAGGAAGGTAAATTACCTGTTAAATACCTTGGAGTTCCTCTTATTTCAACAAGGCTAACTTATAAGGATTGCAAGGTATTAGTTGAGAAAGTCAAAAATCGAATTTGTGATTGGAGGAATAAGTGTCTTACCTTTGCAGGAAGGCTTCAACTTGTTGTCTCTGTTTTATCTACATTACATGTGTATTGGGCCTCAGTATTTATTCTTCCTGACCGTATTATTCAAGAGATAGAGCAGATTTTGCGAGGATTTCTATGGTGTCAAGGAGAAATGAAGAAAGGGAAAGCTAAAGTGGCGTGGGATATGGTGTGTATCCCTAAACTTGAAGGTGGTCTTGGTATACGGAGATTAGATACTTTTACTATTGCGCTTATGTCATCGCATATTTGGAGTATTATTACCCATAGGGAATCTCTTTGGGTTAAATGGATACACTCATACAAGTTAAAAGGAAGAAGTTTCTGGGATATAAAACCGAGGGGAGTTATGAGTTGGAGTTGGAGGAAACTCCTTCAAATCAAAGACCTAGTTCGGCCATTTGTTTGGTCTCAAATTGGGAATGGTTTGTTGACAAATGTTTGGTTTGATAGGTGGAGTTATTGTAGCCCTTTAGGTAATTTCATCTCTGCTAGAAGAATTACCAATGCAGGATTTTCGATCAAAGACAAGATTGCTGATTTAGTGCATGAAGGGGGGTGGAAATGGCCGAATGAGTGGAATATTATGTTCCCTGTTTTAAATCAGCTTATTGTCCCTGATTTTTCAAATCGGAATGATAAGTTTCTTTGGATTGATAGAAATGGAAATCAGCGAGAGTTTTCTGTTACTCTTGTTTGGGATTCACTTCCTGATTGTCATGTTGAGGTTCCATGGGCTAATATTGTTTGGTTTTCTCATTGTATTCCGAGACATGCTTTTCACATGTGGCTTGTTACGCGAAGGAAGTTGAAGACACAAGACATGTTAAAGCAATGGGATGTTGGTCCTTCGACTGACTTAAACCTGCTTAGATGTCCCTTGTGTAATCTGGTGCCAGATTCTCATAACCATCTCTTTTTTGAATGTAATTTCTCTTTACAGGTTTGGTCTTTGATTAAACATTCGGTGAATATGCAAATAATCCCAGATCGTTTGGATGATATTATCAATTATATTCAGCCTATTTCTCGATCAAGGAATGCTAGAAGTATTGTCACTCGAGTTCTCTTTGCAGCTGCTTCTTATTATATTTGGCAAGAGAGGAATAATCGTCTCTTTCACAAGACTAATAGAGTTGTGGGCCAAGTGCGGGACATTGTTGTATCTACTGTTCGTCTGAAATTGCTCTCATTCAGATTTAAGAAGACATCTCAGGTGTTGAAGATGATGGATGCTTGGAACTTGCCGAATTCATGTGTGCTTAATGGATGATCGAGAAGATTTATTAATTAGTTGCTCTTTTATTCTATATTGGTTATTCTTTATGTTTATTTATGAGCTTTGTTTGTTTTATGTGTATGGCATGTCATACTCATATAGGTAGCTTTGTTAGTAGGCTGTCTTTGTGTGTTGGTAGTGGTTGAGCCTAGTTATGTAGTGTTCTTTAGCCTATCTAACGGGCAGTGGTGTGAGACTCACTTACACCCTTTGTACTTAAACGTTTATTTTTTGGAGTAATATATTCACCGGGTGAAAACCCTTTACCCAAAAAAAAAAACAATTCGAGTTATCATACCGCCGATAAATATCAGGACACGCTGCACGACTACGCTATGAGTCGGAAGACTTTCGATATGAAATAACTTAAATTGTTAAGATATTACACATATTTTAACTTATAAACAAAAGTTCTTAAGTCTATATGTATAAAAACGGATAACTTGTTAATTATTTGTAACCAAACGATTCTCAAATCGATAACAAGTTATAATTGAAAAATTATAAAATTTACTTAATTTTACATAATCAACTGAAGTCAACAAAGTTAATTCAGTTCTCAAAGTCAAATTAAGTCAATTTTTTTAAAAAAATAAAAATAAAATTAATTAAAAATTTTCAACTCGTTTCGCAGAAACCCTGCGAGTTGAATTCAAGTCATTGTGGTCAACCCTAGTCAAACAAGGTGAACTCGTCTCGCTTCGATCAACTCAATTCAAACGAGGTGAACTCGTTTCGCTTCGGTCAACTGAAGTCAAACGAGGTGAACTCGTTTCGCTTCGGTCAACTGAAGTCAAACGAGGTGAACTTGTTTCGCTGCGGTCAACTGAAGTCAAATGAGGTGAACTCGTCTCGCTTCGGTCAACTGAAGTCAAACAAGTTGAAGTCGTCTCGCTTCGTTCAACTCATCATCTCAGTTCATTGGAGCGGGCTGCGAAGCGAGATAGATCTTGGTTCGCAGGACCATCTGCTCAACGAATTCAAACATCAAATTTTCAACCTAATATGTTTCGAAGCAATTAATCGATTATAACATGTTCATTAACCATCGATTAAGCATTGTAAGCATGTTTTAGATTTTCTAAATCACTAATTGGTCAAAATCCGTGATAAACTAAACCAAAACATTCAAAAACATAAACCGATTGATTTCTCACAAAATACACGGTGAAAAACCATGAATCTTACTTCAATAGATGCGTAATGAAAAGTTGTTAAAGGTTCACGGATTGAAAAACTCCTTCCTTGTACGTAAAACAGAAAATCAACCAAAAAAAATGAATTCGGTTCGTTTCGCCAAAATTCGAGTCGCAGAGGTGTGTGGATTCGGTTCGCAGAGTGAATAGAAAAGTGTGGGTCGGTTCGTTGGACTTGTTTCTTTTATACTATTTACTCGATTCGCATGTTTCAACTCGGCTCGCAAAGTTTGACTGGTCAAACTCGCAATATTAGTTTAAAATACGAATTAAATAAAAAGTATAAATTAAAACGTAATTAAATAATTATGTTCGTAATTATGTAGCCAAAACAATAAATGTTTTTGCATAGTTGAATTATACCACTATTAAAATGGCCTTAAGTCAAGATTCAAGTCAAAAATAAACAAATCGTTTTTCACTTGAAGTTGAGACATTTATTCAACACGGATATAAGAATATCATAGTATAAAGTAAATCCAAAGGGTAAACACAAAATAAAACAAGAATAATAAGTAAAACTTTTATTGATTAATTCTAAGAAATAATTACAAAACTTAAAACTTAAAATAAAATAATAAAACTACTAACATTCTAAGAAAATAAACTAACTTAATATGAAACGCTTAAAGTTTTAACTGCTTAGGGATCATATTAGAAAGAATAAGCGGTACTTATTAGATTGTAATAAGCTTAAGACTATTGTTAGTATACATACCTCATGAAATTCATATAAGCACAATAAAATCACAACGTTAACTAGTAATAAACTTATATTTATAAAATTATATCTTATGTACCTTTATCCACATGATATATCACTTTATTGATAAATAACTTATTATTTCTTATAATTCACAAAAGTGAATATTCAAATATCATAGACAGTTCAAGACAATTACCGATATTATGATCCACATAAACAAATTACACACAGATTTCTGAGCAAAACTTTTATTGTTAATGTGCACAATATCTAGTGTTTTCTACTATACAACATACTGAAGAATTCAAGTACAACACATAACATTGTATCTTGTATTAGCAAGGTAGAGATTACTAAATGATGTTCGTTAGAAGCATATAACATACACTTGACACGAGATACTTTGTATCTTTCATCTGTAAGGTAGAGGTTACTAAATGATGCTCTTTCGAAACATATAACTCACCTTTTGACATTATGATACTTTGTATCATTTCAATTTTTTTATTTTAGATCACAGTGCACGGCAATACTATCATTCAACAATTAAGACATATGTCATACGTTATATAACAGATCACATAAGATACAACACATGAAATTTATACTTCTTAACTGCTCAGAAATCTTAGCATAACCTGCCTACCAATAAATCGTATGATGAAGCTGACTAGACTTAAGTTATTCTTATCACTTGTTAAGTAAAAGGACAAGTTATAATCAGTGGATATAGGTGTATAATAAGATAAATATAAGTGTAATCCTAGTTAAAAATCGTTATTTTAGTGCAACTTATAAGAATCTACTAACACATCATACTTAATACTTAAGGTTATTATTCTTAGCCTTATTCTCCTAATGTACTATCATTTCCCAAGTTTTTACACCTAAAAACTTAAAGCTTTTTCTAAAAGAACTTCTTTTGTTCTTTTATTGGAGGCGATTCCCCGCAGGTAACAAGCAATTGAATGCTATACGCCCCCCCCCCTTTTTTTTTTAGGTACTAACAATAACTACTAACTATTACTAAAATACCCTTGGAAGACTAATCACTCTGGATTTCTCATTCCATTCAGTTGAACTAATGTCTCAAATCTTGCTCTGTCGAACGCCTTTGTGTAGAGGTCTACTAAGTTATCCGCAGTCGAAACCTTAACTAACCTTATCATTTTCTTTTTAGCACAGTCTCTAATAAAATGATGTCGAATATCAATGTGCTTAGTTTTACTGTGCTTCACAGGATTGTTGGTGATCGACATAGTAGATTCGTTGTCAATCATCATAGGAGTATTGGTTATATTTAACCCGTAATCCCACAGTTGCTGTTGTATCTAAAGAACTTGAGAACAACAGCTCCCAGCTGCAACATACTCAGCTTTACATGTAGAGATGGCTACTGAGCTTTGCTTCTTGCACTGCCAAGATACTAATCTACCTCCTAAGAATTGACATCCTCCAGTCGTAGATTTCCTATTTTGATTGCATCCTCCATAATCCGAATCAGTATATGCTACTAGATCTAAGTTTCCATCAATTGGATACCAAAGTCCCAGCTTCGGTTGCCCTTTGAGGTACGAAAGATCCGTTTAACAGCCTGCATATGTGATTCTTTCGGATTGGCATGATATCTTGCGCAAAGACAAACAGCAAACATAATGTTAGGTCTAGAGGCAGTCAAATACATTAGTGATCCAATCATGGCCCTATATAGAGTAGGATCCACATCCTGATCACTCGATGTATCCGGACCTAGTTTGTGATTAACTAGAATCAGAGTATTGTAGACTTTACTGTCATCCATGTTAAAGCGTTCTAATAACTCATAAACATATTTAGATTGATGAATAAAGAATCCATCCTTCTTTTGGTCAACTTGTAACCCTAAGAAGAATTTCAACTCTCCCATTGCAGACATCTCAAACCTTTTTCTCATGACTTTCTCAAATTCTTGACACATCTTTTCATCAGAAGATCCAAAGATAATGTCATCAACATAAACTTGTACTAATAGAAAGTCTTTATTGTTCCATTTTACAAACAGTGTACTATCAATTGCTCCTCTTGTAAATCCATTATCAAGTAGATACGTTGATAGAGTTGCATACCACATCCTCGGTGCTTGATGTAATCCATATAGAGCCTTATTCAAACGATATACTCTATCTGCATACTCATGATCAGCAAACCCTGGAGGTTGAGTAACATACACCAATTCTTCCACTTTGCCATACAAAAAGGCACTCTTAACATCCAACTGATAAACCTTGATATCATAAAATGATGCAAATGCTAAGAATACTCTGATTGCTTCAAGCCTAGCAACTGGTGCAAACACTTCGTTGTAATCTATGCCTTCTTGTTGATTAAAACCTTGAACAACTAGACGTGCTTTATTGCGAGTAATGACTCCCTGGTCATCTCTCTTACACTTAAGTACCCATCTAGTTCCAATTGGATATTCTCCTTTTGGAAGGTCAACCAACTCCCAAACTTGTAATTTTGAGAACTGTTGCAGTTCTTCTTGCATAGCTTCAACCCACGAGCTTTCTTTGAGAGCCATTTGTACATTTTTAGGCTCAACTTGTGAGATAACGCATGAATATAGACATTGATTAGGAATCCCTGTCTCTTTCATAGCAGTATACAAGCTTTCTAAATTTTCAGAAGTACTAGCTTTAGATTGAGTCCTAGTTTGAACATGAGTATTAATATCATCGATGATGTTTTCAACGGGATGATTCTTACTCATTCTTGTAACCAGTATAGGATCAACTATTAACTCATCTCCTAAGTTAGTACCAATCTCTTCTAATGAAGGCATTTCTTCTGAATTTGCTGAAGAGATATTTAAATGGTTCAAAGAAGTAAGCACATAATCAAACGTTGTTTGAAGATCCTCTTCGGAATCTTCTGTTTCTTGATACTTATCCTTTGAAAATTGTTGAGACCCACTTGAAGAAGCTTCATTTGAGTCATCTGTTGTCCTGATTCCAGATTTCGGAACACTCGATGTTGAAGACGAACCATTGTCCAAGTCTCCATTCAATAAGTGCTGTGAAGTCTCTGAATCGCTGACAAAGTCACTTATGGGAACCTTAAATGACTGAAAGAGATCGGAATAGTCAAATTGCCAATCTAATCCCTTATGCACATCTGGTGTATAGCTTGTAACTTCAATGTTATAAACTATCTCCATACGACTAGTGACCTTATTGAAAACCCTTTTATTTGGAGAATTAGGCATATAACCCAAGAAAAATCCTTCGTCAGCTTTCTCACCAAATTTAGCTTGATTCCCAGTTTTCAATATTGTACAAGCAACTCCAAAGGGTTCAAATCCTTTTAAGTTTGGTTTCTTATTGTACAAAAGCTCATAACAAGTCTTGTTATGCTTTTTCACCGTAAGAACTCTATTCAGAACATGACATGCTGTATTCAGTGCTTCTGCCCAAAAGATGACCGGAAGCTTTGAATCTGCAAGCATTGTTTTAGCAGCTTCAATCAACGTTCTATTCTTCCTTTTAGCCACACCATTCCGTTGAGGTTCATATGGTGCACTGAATTGATGAATTATCCCTTTGCTTATGCAATAGATATCTAACGTCGAATTCTTGAATTCTGTTCCATTATCACTACGAATACGCTTAACTCTCATTTTGTATACATTTTCAATTTGATCTAAAAACTCAATTAGAAGACCTGGAGTTTCATCCTTAGATCCTAAGAAAAATACCCACGAGAATCTAGAGTAGTCATCTGTGACAACTAGACAGTACCATTTGCCACCTATGCTTCTTTTGCTTATTGGGCTGAAGAGATCCATGTGTAGCAAATCAAATGGTAAGGAGATTGAGTTCTCAGTCTTAGATCTGTGTGGTTTCTTATGCTGCTTTCCTTTCATACAAGGAATACACTTATCCTCAGACTCGAAACGTTTTTGCAGTACACTCAAAACTAAACCATTTTTGATTATGTAGTTCATTTTTCTCCAGTTTAGGTGTGCCATTCTCCTATGCCATAGTAGCGCGTCTGCTTCTGAAGCCTTGGATAGTAAACATGTAGATACCATTGAAGAATTAGGAACACCCATGTTTATTGCATAGATATCCTTCTTCCTTGGTGCCCTCATCAATATCCATTCTTCAGGGATTGTGAAGCCTGGCTTCAGGACTAAAGCCTCCTTTTCATTAAAATGAACTGGATGACCTTTATCGCAGACTTGGGAAACACTCACTAGGTTATGAGTTAGTTCTTCAACATAATTCACATCCTCTAGAGTCAAAGTTCCATTTGAAACTTTTCCTTTCCCAGTAATTACTCCTCCTTTGTCTCCTGCAAAATTTACTTTTTGCTTGAAACCTTCTCTGAAGTCCTTCAGTAGACTTCTTTCACCTGTCATGTGTCTTGAGCATCCACTGTCTACATACCACCAGCTATCCTTGTTCATAGTCTTCTCCTACACATAACAAATGGTACACAGTTAGTTATCAAGAGGGACCCAAGCCATTACGGTCTTGGATTGTCCCTGATCATCTACAATCTGAACCTCCTTAAAGTAACCATAACTATTCCCATCAGGAGTCTTGGTAACCTTCACAGGAGTTTGAGATTGTTGATGATCTGTAGTCTTAGGCCTATGAGGAGAGTGAGTAGAAAACCTCCTAGGCACATATTTAGTTCCCTGTGCACTCGAAGTAGAACCATTCTCAAATTAACTATGGTTTCTACTTGGGGTCCTAAACCTCAAAGGTGTCTTATCTCTTGGCTTATTGAAAGTATTTTCGTTTAGAGTATAAGCCCTTTTAGGTTTAGGTGGAGAGACACTATGATTACTATCTCTTTTCAAAATGTTTACAGGTTTGCTTCCTAATCCCGGTTTGGAGCCTAACCTATCTACAATCGAACTAGAAATAGTCGGTGTCTTTTCAGTATTCACTAACTTATGTGATGCTTCCAACTTCTTATTTGGGCAACAAGAAGCTACGTGTCCTTTTTGGTGACACTTGAAGCAAGACATCTGTTTACGTGACTTACTAACTTTTGCATCCGCTACCGGAATTTTAGGCACTAAAGGTTCAATGACATGTTCTTTATTAACCACTTCATCAGTCTTAGTATCATTAATTACTCCACCCGGTACAAAATGTACTTTGGTGTGAGAAATTTTCTTACTATCATCAGATGAAGGGTTCTTAATAACACTCTTCTGTGCCTCTAACTTTTCCGGTTTATTAGTTTCTTTCATCTCAGGGTTAACATCCGCCATCTCAATATCTACAGGAGTTTTAGTGTAATTTGAATTGAATGGGTGAGGCATATCATTATAACCTAAACCAGACATATCCTTCACACTACGATGAGCACCTAACATTTTATCCATTTCAGATGTTCTATAGCTCTCAAGCTTACGATTCTGAGCTACAAGTTTTGTTTTGCAATCAGCTAACTCCTTATCCTTATTAGCAATGGACAGATTCAGGTCATTTATGTTCATATAGAGACCGTCTATGATAATTAATTTCTCATTCACTGTATCTCTAAAAGCTGTCTTGTCAGCCGCATCTGCCTTAATCTTATCCTTTAAGGCTTGTTTATCATCACTTAACCTACATATATCTAACTTAGCTAGGTCAAGTTCAGATCTTACAGCCTCACTGGATTTACTAAGTGTGCTAAGTTGAGATGACAGGGTATTATTAGTTTCAATCAAAGTCTTATAGGAATCAGCATAAGCACTAACTTGGGACTGTAAACTAGAAACTAACTGACAAAGATCAACAAGAGAGACAAGATCTAGGCATACCCAATTTTTATCAGTTTGCAGTTCAGCCATCTTAGCTACAAAATCTACAGGATCCAAATCTTCAGTTGAACCCAAGTCTAACAGATCATCAACATTAGCTTTAACAGGAGTCTCAGGCACCTTTATTTCAAAAACTGGATCAGTGGGCATATAGGATAATGACTCAGCTACAATCTCTTGATCGTCAATCTCAGCCATCAAAGCTTCCTCTGACTGAGTTTTCCAATCATAAGACCCATCTAGCTGTTTCACTACTAAGGCTTTGGAATGCAAAGTATTTCCCGAGCCTTGTTTCCCTTCACCAGTCTCTACCTTAGGTCTTTGGCATTCTCTAGCAAAGTGTCCGTAACTTTTACAGTTATAACACTTGACCTTGGTTTTATCAAACCCTGATCTGTTGCCAACAACCTTTCTTCCATTTTTCTTTAAGAAATTTTTAACTCTCCTTGAAAACAAAGCAAGTTAGTCCTGGAGATCTATTTCTTCAAGATAATCAGGATCTATCTGATCATAGTCTTCATCAAAAAGAATTGGATCATTAATCTTACAATCAATATAATTCTCATATGAAGCTACAAATGAAGCAAGAACAGACAGTTGCTGCTCAGCAGATTTCACACTCATAGGCATCTTTTGATGTTCTTGAGGTGACTTCTAAGAAGGTTTCCCTTTAGCTTCATTTCCAGATGATGTAATGAAACACAGTTCATCAGTTATCATTTCACCCTTTCCATCAGCATTACCAACAAACAAAGCAGTGGTCGAACTTGATGAAGCAGTCGAGATAGTAGTTTTTCCATGATACAGTCCTGGATCCTGAACATGATCAGAATCAGTATCTTTCGACTTCTTAGTGAAATCATATCCTTTGAGCTTGTCAATGACCTGCTCAAGAGTCATGGTTGCATATCTGGTTTCATTGTCTGTAATCATCACAACATACATCTCCCATTTAGAAGGTAAACCCTCAAGAAACTTGTCGGTTTTCTCTACCTCCTCAATAGTGATTTCATGGTTTTCAATCTCAGATAACAAATAGTAGAAACGAGTAACATAAGCATCAAGAGTTTCTCCTTTAAAAGCTTTAAACAAAGTAAACTGCTTTTTCAGAAGCTTCTTCTTGCTAGCTTGCACTTGTGGACTTCCCTCACATCTTTTCTCAAGCGCTTCCCAGAGTGCTTTAGCAGTATGAAAAGATTTTAACTGATGATTAATTTCCTTAGATAAGTACATCTTGATACAAGAATGAGCTTTATTCTCATTTTCATAGTCTTTTTTTGTTGTTCACTCATCAGATTATAGGATACCACAACAACAGCATTTTGAACAGTTTGGGTAGGTGCCGTGTATCCTCCTTTGATACACATCCAGATTGAGAGATTATGGAATCTACAGTAAGATTCAAACCTATCTCTCCAACTGTAATAGTCTTCAACTCGTAACAACTTAGGTGGAGTATTAGATTTTCCAACCTCGTGCTCCATCTCAATCATTTTACTAATGTCAGACATTTTAAAAGTTTCGGGAATTAACAATCAGAAAATTCACTTCGCAAAAACTCGACTCCTAGGA
Source organism: Pseudognaphalium luteoalbum (assembly GCA_963422505.1). Classification (NCBI taxonomy): domain Eukaryota; kingdom Viridiplantae; phylum Streptophyta; class Magnoliopsida; order Asterales; family Asteraceae; genus Pseudognaphalium; species Pseudognaphalium luteoalbum. Next base: position 80,483,791 of record OY730195.1, read on the forward strand.
CAGGAACTCGGTTCGTAGGGGGAACTCAGTTCGCAGGAGAACTCGGTTCGCATGGGGAACTCAGTTCGCAGGAGAGCTCGGTTCGCAGAATCGGCTGAAAAACCCTAAAACGAAAATTTTAGTTTTCTAATCGATTAAACCCTAAGATTTCGGTCGATTACGAAACCAAACTCTTCCAGAGACTGATTTTGGTCGTTTTTACGAAGATTAAACGTAACAACAACCCTAAATCTATCGTTATTATCCAAATAACCTCGAACTAACTAAGTATTTAGCCCGAAAGCTCTGATACCAATTGTAAGTCCCTAGTACGTGGATCGATAACGATGTTATCTTAGGTATTAAGGTGCGGAATTCCTCAATACTTGGTTCACAGTATGTGAATGATTTATTTCGCAAGATAATAGCGAATTGGTTAATCAACAAGGTTTTGTATCGATTAATTAATGTTAATCGATCAATACCTAACCTTATGAATGCTTAAAATTGTTTTAGTTCTCTGGAAAAACGAATTGACCAAAATTTTTTACGGATTAAACCTAATTGAGTATTTATAGGTTTTAGTCAAACTCGATTCGCAGGTCGATGAGCTCTGCGAGTCGAGTTCAACTCGCAGCCCACGACCAAGCCCATCTCGACTCGGTTCGCAGCTTTGCGAGCCCAGATCTCATTTCGCATGACTAAACTCTGCGACTTGAGATCTCATCTCACAGACTTTAGTTTGTAACATCGTATTCGATATTCGTCTAACACTTTAACATACTAATATATTTAACGAATATTAATACCAAACTAATATCATTTACAAATCCAAATCAATTGTACAAACTTGATCACAATAATCACTAGTACTATTACAAGCTAGATCTGTTGTCACACATACATGTCCCAACACAATATCGTGGATTTAAACTACTTTTCAAAAACATACAAGGTTTCATTCTTTATGTTTTCAACTAACAATCCTATGAACTCACCAGCTTTATAGCTGACTTGTTTTAGCATGTGTTCTCACGTGCCCAGCAGGATTAGGATTGCTACAAGCTTTGCTAGCTCGAGCACATGTTTTCAAACAAATGGATTTCTCTGCATAACCTTTGTATTACAAATTATGTAATGAAATTTCTTTGCGAACTCGCAACAATGTAAACAGTTATTTTGGGTATGTAACAACTGCTTTTTCAAACGTCTCATTTAGAGGTCATTTGCTATATCTTGGTGTTGTGATATTTGATTTGGTAACACCCGACCCGACCGCTTTCGCAACCCGAAATTTGGGGGTGTTACAACTTACCTTCCTCAAAACAACTTTTATCAGATTTTCTGCGTGAACAAACCATTATAAACAAAAGAGCAACTAAATTTCAAGATAACATTGACGTCATGATAAAAATTTCAGACAAATTGATTTCTAACATGGAATATATTTTGAAAAACTTAAATTTTATTGAGGAAAGTATGTCGGTAATCACTATTGACACCACTCATCCACTAAGTGATGATGTGTTAATTGTTACTAGAGGAGTAAAAGTAACCAAAGTTGATCCACCACCACCAGATAATACCCCCGAAGACCCTTCTTTGCTCACACCTACACCTAGTGAAAATGTGTCAATTGACATCCCTGTCACAAAACCTGACCCATCACCAGCTAAACCTCCAGATAATGTACCTCGAACAAGGATACCTTATCCTGGTAGACTTGAAAAGGAAAAGCAAGAGGCTCAATTCGGTAAATATCTAGAAATATTTAAAGGCCTACACTTAATTGTTAGACTATTAGATGCTTTATTAGAAATGCCCTTGTATGCCAAATTCTTTAAAGAACTCCTTTCAAACAATGAAAAACTTAGGCAAATAGTTAGTTTACCCCTGGATGTTGAATGTTCTTTGATTGTACAACAAGGTCTCCCACCTAAATTAGGCGATACTGGACGCTTTACCATACCCTATTTCCTCTAGCATATCCAAATTAGTAACGCCTTAGATGACCTAGGTGCTAGTGTTAATCTTATGCCTTATTTCCTCTATAAGAAATTTGGATTAAATGACCTATTACCGACTCCTATGACCATCCAATTAGAAGACAGATCAGTTAAACTCCCTTGAGGAATTGCTGAAGATGTCATGGTCAAAGTCGATAAGTTCATTTTTCCAGTAGACTTCGTTGTCATGGACATAGAAGAAGACACCCATATCCCGCTCATCCTTGGCAGACCTTTCCTAAATACTGCCAAGGCCGTAATTGACGTTAACGAAAAATCTTTAAAATTGAGAGTTGGGAAAGTGGAGGTCACCTTTAATGTCGATCGATTAATGAAGGAGCCTCTAGAAGAGGACCTTGGTTTGTGTGATACCATGCATGATATTTTTGATGAACATCTCCATGAAGTACTAGCATTATCTGGCAAGGATCCGATACCCAACACCATAATCACCGTTCGGAAGCTATATAATGAGGACCCTGGACTACATTCCGCAATCACTTCACCAACAACATCCGACGAACTGCTATTTCCCCTGTTTTAAAAGAAATTTCCTCGCACCGATGGCAAAACAATTGTTGTTCCATTAGGATGCGGTACATCGCTACCTTGGCTGAAAAGAGATAAAACCATACGCAACACATTAAACCCATTCCCTACAATTAAAGGAATCCTAGATTCATTCAAGGGAATGAGTGTTGATCCTATTGGGACATGTTTGTGTGATAACAGTTCTAGCTTGTAATAGTGATCAATTTGTAATTAGGTTTTGTATATTGACATTACTTAAATATATATATTAGTTTGATATTAATATTTGTTAAACATATTATTGTGATTAAAGTGTTAGACAAATATAGAATTAAGCTAATATGATAAATGTTATTAGTTTTGTGGTTAATATATTTATTACATATAAGAATACGATAAATATATAGATTGCGAAATGAAGACTGCAATGCGAACTGAGTTCAGTTCGCAAGGTGGTTAGCGAGATGAGTCAGTTCGCAGGACTCATGGGCTGCAAACTGAGTCAGTTCGCAAGGCCCAGACCTGCGAACTGAAACGAGAATATATATGTTTTCGGTTTAGAAAAACCCTAACACTTTTACAATCTGCGAATTTAGCTTCTGCAAACAAACCCTATGCAATTCTAAGTATATTGTGCTTGATTCTTGATAGGTTAACATTATTATCAATCAAGATTAAAGCTAGATATTATTCCTAATCACGAACAAATCGTGATACCAAAGTTATATTCGTATAACTAAGATATTGAGGGATTCCGCACCTAAATATCAAGATTACCTCGTTATCGATCCACAAGAACTAGGGACTTACAATTGGTATCAGAGCTTTCGGGCTTAATATGTTGTGGTTCGAGGTTATTTGGATTAAATAACTAACAATTTCGGGTTGTTTTACGTAAGTTTTACGACCAAAAGTTGTTTCTGGACATTTTTAGGTTGATTTACGTTCGAAATCTTTAGGTTTAAACGTAAAAACACTTAGAATTTTCATTTTTAGGGTTAACAGTCGTATTTGCGAACTGAAACTTATATTGCGAGCCTAACTGAACTTTGCGAACTGAGATTTGCGAAGTGAGCTGAGCTTGCGAATTGAATTGAGTTTGCAAACTGAACTGCATTTGCGAACTGAGTTTCTGTGAAGTGAAGTTAGAGTTGCGAACTGAGCTGTGATTTGCGAACTGAACTTTCTGAGTTCGCAATTTCGACTGATTTTTCATCTTTTTGACCAAATTTAAGATGTCTAATCTTAGCCGAATGATAGAGATGGACCACGAGGTGGGAAAATCAAATGTTCCACCTAAGTTACTCACCCTTGATGACTATTATGGGTGGCGAGACCGTTTTGAGTCCTATTATCATTTTCATGACCTTATGATCTCGTATTACTCATGGATACACCACTCCAACTCAACAGGTACAGGGAACTTCCAAATCTGTGGTTCTTCAATATAATCGTATGAATGAAGAACAGAAGGAAAGTTACAAAAATGAAAATAGAGCACATTCATGCATTAAAATGTGTCTACCTAGGAAGTCAATCATCTGTTTAAATCCTTTCACAATGCTAAAGAGTTATGGTTAGCTCTAGAGAAGAGGTGCGATGGAAGTCCTCAGATGAAGGAAGGCAAAAAGGATTTGTTGAAGAAACAATTTGTCATCTTTAAGGCTTTCAAAGGAGAGGAACTTGATGCTTATATCACTAGATATTATCATCTTCTGAGTGAGCTAGATAACCATAAAATTGCAGTAAGTGATCAAGAGAAAATAAACAAGTTTCTTGAAGGTTTACGGCAAAGCTGGGAAATGTATGGAGTGATGATCAAGGACAATGAGGATCGCTATGCATCTATGACTCTGGAAGATGCAATAGACAAACTCAGAGGATATGCATTCACTAAGAAAACTAGGGATGCTGATAATGATCAGGTTCAAGATCCTAAGCTATACTTTGGTAAGGCTAGTACCTCTGATGCGTCTACAAGATCCAATACTGCATTGTTAGTTGGTGATATTACTGAAAACAATGTTGAACTTGTCTCTGAAGATTAGTGCTATATTGCTGCTGGAAGTGAAAAACAAAGCAAAGCAACTAAGAAGTCCACTCAAGAGCATCAAAAGATGCCTATGACTGTGAAATCTGCTGAGCAGCAACTGTCTGTTCTTGCTTCATTTGTTGCTTCATATGAAAATTACATCCAGGGAAAAATTAATGATCCAGCCACTTTTGATGTTGATTATGATTAAATTGATGATGATTTAGAAGAAATGGATCTCCAGTGGCAACTTGCTATGGTGTCAAGGAGAGTCAAGAAATTTCTAATTCGAACTAGTAGAAAACTAGTTGGTAATAAAGTTGAGTTTGACAAATCCAAAGTAAAATGTTTTAACTGCCAAGGTTATGGACATTTTGCTAGGGAATGTCAAAGACAAAAAGCTGATCAAAATGGTGGGAATAACCAAAGCTCGGGTAAGAGTCTAGCTTCCAAGGCTTTGGTAGTTCAACAGTTGGATGAGTCATATGATTGGAAAGCTTTGTCTGAAGAAGCACTAATGGCTGAGATTATTGATGATGAAAAGACTGCTGAATCAACATCTTATATGCCTGATGCTTAAGATTCTAAATTTCAAGTACTAGACATGCAAGAAAAGTCTATTGAAGATATTGTGCTCTACATGGATTCAACTGAGCATTTGAGTCCAGAAGACTTTGTTGCTCAAATGGCTGAAATCAACACTGATAAAAAGAGGTTATGTCTTGATACTTCTACTCCTGCTGATGTTTGTTACTTAGTCACTAATTTACAGTCATAGGTTAATGTATTTTTAGAATCTAATTTATCTATGAAATCTGAAATAGACACATTAAAAGGTGATGTCCGAATTCTTAATGAGGACAAACTAGCTCTAAAAGCTAAGATTAAGTCTGATGTAGCAGATAAGACCACATTAAAAGATACAATAAATGAGCAGATTGTTAAAATAGATGGTCTTTATCAGGTTATAATAGACTTAAAGACAGACTTAGCTAGTAGAGATAGTGAATTAGCTGTTTGCAAGTTACAGGTCTTAGAGCTTAATCGTAAGTTAGAAAGTTATGCTACTTCTAAGCTAAATTTAGACTCAATGATTAGCTCTGCAAGAAGAGTAACTGATAGTACTGAAATAGGTTATAATCATGTAGCTCCTCCATTTAATGCTAATTACTCTGAAACAGTTGATTTAGATATGCCTGATGTGTCCAAAGATTCTGAAAATATACTAACTGGTAAGTCAGAGGCTCCATAGATAGAGAAGCCTGTTGTTAATGACTTACGATCTGAAGACCATGATATGGTATCAGATGATAAGGATATTAAGCAACAGATACCTTCAGTGTCTAAAAGGCAAACTGACTTAGGGAAAGCAAAAGAGTCTAGTCATCGCAAACAGATGCCATGTTTTAAATGTCATCAAAAAGGGCATGTGGCTTTTTGTTGTCTAAATAAGAAGTCTGAAGCATTGCATAAGTCTACGAGTAAAGAAAAGTTAGTTGCTACTCCAAATGTGAATGTAGACAGGGTAAATCCTAGACCGGGTTTGACAAGTAAACCAGCTACTAAACCAGTAAATATTTTGAAACGTGAGGGATCACATAGTGTTTCCCCTCCTAAACCTAAACGGCCTTATGGACAAAATGAAAATTCTTTCATTAAACCAAGAGATAAAACACCGTCGAGGTTTAGGACCCCTAAAAGAAACCATAGTCACTATGAAAATGGTTCTTCTTCATTTTCACATGGGAGTAATAAAATTCAGAATTTTGGGAAAATTTCCCAAGGTTATGTGCCTAAGAGGTTGTCTATTCAATCTCCTCATAGGCATAGAACTGCTGATCATCAACAACCTCAGACATCTTTGAAAATAACCAAGACTCCCTGATGAAAATAGTTATGGTTATTTTAAAGAAATTAAGATTGTTGATGATGAGGGACACACCAAGACCGTTATGGCTTGGGTCCCTCTTGATAACTGATCTTTGCTATCTGTCATGTGCAGGAGCAGGCTGTGAACGTAGATAGCTGGTGGTATGTGGACAGTGGATGCTCAAGACACATGACAGGTGAAAGAAGTCTTCTAAAAGACTTTAAAGGAGGATTAAAACAGCGTGTTAATTTCGCTGGTGAAAAGGGAGGTGTAATAACTGGGAAAGGAAAAGTTTCTAACGGAACTTTGATTCTTGAGGATGTGAACTATGTTGAAGAACTGGTTCACAACCTAGTGAGTGTGTCCCAAGTCTGTGATAAAGGTCATCCAGTTCATTTTAATGAAAATGAGGCTTTAGTTCTGAAGCCAGGATTTAAAATTCCTGAAGATTGGATACTAATGAGGGCACCAAGGAAGAAGGACATTTATGCCATAAACATGGGTGTTCCTAACACTTCAATGGAGTCGACATGTTTGTTATCCAAAGCTTCAGAAACAGACTCATTATTATGGCATAAGAGGATGGCACACCTGAACTTTCGCAAAATGAATTAAATAACCAAAAATGGTTTAGTTCTATGTGTTCCACAAAAACGTTTTGAGTTAGAAGTCAGGTGTGTTCCTTGTAAGAAAGGAAAGCAGCACAAGAAAGCACACAAGTCTAAAACGGAAAATTCTATATCCTCGCCATTTGAACTGCTACATATGGATCTCTTTGGCCCAATAAGCAAAAGAAGCATAGGTGGAAAGTGGTACGGTTTAGTTGTTACCGATGATTACTCTAGATTCTCTTGGGTATTCTTTTTGGAATCTAAGGATGAAACTCCTAGAATACTTATGGAATTATTAGATCTAGTAGAGAATACTTATAGAACACGGGTGAAGAGTATTGTTTGAGCAAAGGAATCAATCATCAATTCTTAGATCTAGTAGTGATAATGGAACCGAGTTTAAAAACTCAACTCTCAATGTTTATTGTTTGAGCAAAGGAATCAATCATCAATTCAGTGCACCATATGAGCCACAACAAAATGGTGTTGCTGAAAGGAAAAATAGAACATTGATAGAAGCTGCTAGAACAATGATTGCAGAGTCAAGGCTTCCAGTCATTTTTTGTGCTGAAGCAGTGAATACAACATGTCACATTTTAAATAGGGTTCTTACGGTAAAAAGGCTTAATAAAACATGTTATGAGCTTTTGAACAATAAGAAACCTAACTTGAAAGGATTTGAACCCTTTGGAGTTAAGTGCACGATATTGAAAACACAAACTCAACCAAAGTTTGGTGAAAAAGCTGACGAAGGATACTTCCTAGGTTATGTTGCTAATTCTCCAAATAAGCGTGTCTTTAATATCGTCACTGGATGTCTTGAGATAGCTTATAACATTGAAGTTACTAGCTATTCCTACGATACTCATAAGGGACTGGATTGCCAGTTTAATTACTCAGATCTATTTAAATCTTTTAACATTCCTCTCAGTGACGAAGTAATTAGTTCGTAATGTGATGACAAAAGTTATGTGGATGAAGAAATCGGCCATATTCCTAGGTCGAATATTCCTATCACTGTTAAAGAAGAGACTACTGTTGACACTGAAACAGAGGATATTCCTCAAAATTCGGATCAGCATATTGATGAACATGTTGATGAGAATAGTGAGATACCGCCTCTGGAGGAAATCAATACTAATCTGGAAGATGAGATAGTAGTTGAACCCATTTCTACATCACGTATAAATAAGGATCATCCAACGAGTCAGATTATTGGTGATCTGGATTTAGGTGTAAAAACGAGAAATGAGTTATCTAGAAGTACTAGTTTGTTTACTTCTATAGTTGAAGCTGGAGAATATCATCAGTATATTACTCTTGCTTTATCTCACAAGATGTGACAACCGTCAAAATTTCAAGTCATTACCGCACTTGAATATTAAACTACGCTTACAACATTCCTTAAATCCTAGTGAAAATTCTAGGTTCTGACTCCATAGGCTTACCAAAGTCGTAGAACGTCTAGGAGATTGCTTAGTGAATATTAAGTTCCTTTAGACGTGCTAAATTAGATTATTAAGTGCCAAAAAAAAAAGAATGAAAAATCTATCCCTTTTATGTCCTCGCAAAATCCTTAAATCACAAAACCGAAATTTCCGGTAACTCAACAAGAAAATTCAATCGAACATTACCCGACTTAACACGAACGTTGGTGAAAACATTTCTATAAATAACTTAAATCTATTTTTAGAAGTTATTTATCATATATTATTTTTTTTTAATAATACGCGAAAAACATATACGTTTTGCTTAAAACGTCTTAAACGCAACGAAAACACGCGAATCGAATTTGACAACCAAACGAAAGTCAATAAATAGTTTGACAACTCAAGATAATGATCAAATTGATGATGATTTAGAAGAAATGGATCTCCAGTGGCAACTTGCTATGGTGTCAAGGAGAGTCAAGAAATTTCTAATTCGAACTAGTAGAAAACTAGTTGGTAATAAAGTTGGGTTTGACAAATCCAAAGTAAAATGTTTTAACTGCCAAGGTTATGGACATTTTGCTAGGGAATGTCAAAGACAAAAAGCTGATCAAAATGGTGGGAATAACCAAAGCTCGGGTAAGAGTCTAGCTTCCAAGGCTTTGGTAGTTCAACAGTTGGATGAGTCATATGATTGGAAAGCTTTGTCTGAAGAAGCACTAATGGCTTAGATTATTGATGATGAAAAGACTGCTGAATCAACATCTTATATGCCTGAAGCTGAAGATTCTAAATTTCAAGTACTAGACATGCAAGAAAAGTCTATTGAAGATATTGTGCTCTACATGGATTCAACTGAGCATTTGAGTCCAGAAGACTTTGTTGCTCAAATGGCTGAAATCAACACTGATAAAAAGAGGTTATGTCTTGATACTTCTACTCCTGCTGATGTTTGTTACTTAGTCACTAATTTACAGTCACAGGTTAATGTATTTTTAGAATCTAATTTATCTATGAAATCTGAAATAGACACATTAAAAGGTGATGTCCGAATTCTTAATGAGGACAAACTAGCTCTAAAAGCTAAGATTAAGTCTGATGTAGCAGATAAGACCACATTAAAAGATACAATAAATGAGCAGATTGTTAAAATAGATGGTCTTTATCAGGTTATAATAGACTTAAAGACAGACTTAGCTAGTAGAGATAGTGACTTAGCTGTTTGCAAGTTACAGGTCTTAGAGCTTAATCGTAAGTTAGAAAGTTATGCTACTTCTAAGCTAAATTTAGACTCAATGATTAGCTCTGCAAGAAGAGTAACTGATAGTACTGAAATAGGTTATAATCATGTAGCTCCTCCATTTAATGCTAATTACTCTGAAACAGTTGATTTAGATATGCCTGATGTGTCCAAAGATTCTGAAAATATACTAACTGGTAAGTCAGAGGCTCCATAGATAGAGAAGCCTGTTGTTAATGACTTACGATCTGAAGACCATGATATGGTATCAGATGATAAGGATATTAAGCAACAGATACCTTCAGTGTCTAAAAGGCAAACTGACTTAGGGAAAGCAAAAGAGTCTAGTCATCGCAAACAGATGCCATGTTTTAAATGTCATCAAAAAGGGCATGTGGCTTTTTGTTGTCTAAATAAGAAGTCTGAAGCATTGCATAAGTCTACGAGTAAAGAAAAGTTAGTTGCTACTCCAAATGTGAATGTAGACAGGGTAAATCCTAGACCGGGTTTGACAAGTAAACCAGCTACTAAACCAGTAAATATTTTGAAACGTGAGGGATCACATAGTGTTTCCCCTCCTAAACCTAAACGGCCTTATGGACAAAATGAAAATTCTTTCATTAAACCAAGAGATAAAACACCGTCGAGGTTTAGGACCCCTAAAAGAAACCATAGTCACTATGAAAATGGTTCTTCTTCATTTTCACATGGGAGTAATAAAATTCAGAATTTTGGGAAAATTTCCCAAGGTTATGTGCCTAAGAGGTTGTCTATTCAATCTCCTCATAGGCATAGAACTGCTGATCATCAACAACCTCAGACATCTTTGAAAATAACCAAGACTCCCTGATGAAAATAGTTATGGTTATTTTAAAGAAATTAAGATTGTTGATGATGAGGGACACACCAAGACCGTTATGGCTTGGGTCCCTCTTGATAACTGATCTTTGCTATCTGTCATGTGCAGGAGCAGGCTGTGAACGTAGATAGCTGGTGGTATGTGGACAGTGGATGCTCAAGACACATGACAGGTGAAAGAAGTCTTCTAAAAGACTTTAAAGGAGGATTAAAACAGCGTGTTAATTTCGCTGGTGAAAAGGGAGGTGTAATAACTGGGAAAGGAAAAGTTTCTAACGGAACTTTGATTCTTGAGGATGTGAACTATGTTGAAGAACTGGTTCACAACCTAGTGAGTGTGTCCCAAGTCTGTGATAAAGGTCATCCAGTTCATTTTAATGAAAATGAGGCTTTAGTTCTGAAGCCAGGATTTAAAATTCCTGAAGATTGGATACTAATGAGGGCACCAAGGAAGAAGGACATTTATGCCATAAACATGGGTGTTCCTAACACTTCAATGGAGTCGACATGTTTGTTATCCAAAGCTTCAGAAACAGACTCATTATTATGGCATAAGAGGATGGCACACCTGAACTTTCGCAAAATGAATTAAATAACCAAAAATGGTTTAGTTCTATGTGTTCCACAAAAACGTTTTGAGTTAGAAGTCAGGTGTGTTCCTTGTAAGAAAGGAAAGCAGCACAAGAAAGCACACAAGTCTAAAACGGAAAATTCTATATCCTCGCCATTTGAACTGCTACATATGGATCTCTTTGGCCCAATAAGCAAAAGAAGCATAGGTGGAAAGTGGTACGGTTTAGTTGTTACCGATGATTACTCTAGATTCTCTTGGGTATTCTTTTTGGAATCTAAGGATGAAACTCCTAGAATACTTATGGAATTATTAGATCTAGTAGAGAATACTTATAGAACACGGGTGAAGAGTATTGTTTGAGCAAAGGAATCAATCATCAATTCTTAGATCTAGTAGTGATAATGGAACCGAGTTTAAAAACTCAACTCTCAATGTTTATTGTTTGAGCAAAGGAATCAATCATCAATTCAGTGCACCATATGAGCCACAACAAAATGGTGTTGCTGAAAGGAAAAATAGAACATTGATAGAAGCTGCTAGAACAATGATTGCAGAGTCAAGGCTTCCAGTCATTTTTTGTGCTGAAGCAGTGAATACAACATGTCACATTTTAAATAGGGTTCTTACGGTAAAAAGGCTTAATAAAACATGTTATGAGCTTTTGAACAATAAGAAACCTAACTTGAAAGGATTTGAACCCTTTGGAGTTAAGTGCACGATATTGAAAACACAAACTCAACCAAAGTTTGGTGAAAAAGCTGACGAAGGATACTTCCTAGGTTATGTTGCTAATTCTCCAAATAAGCGTGTCTTTAATATCGTCACTGGATGTCTTGAGATAGCTTATAACATTGAAGTTACTAGCTATTCCTACGATACTCATAAGGGACTGGATTGCCAGTTTAATTACTCAGATCTATTTAAATCTTTTAACATTCCTCTCAGTGACGAAGTAATTAGTTCGTAATGTGATGACAAAAGTTATGTGGATGAAGAAATCGGCCATATTCCTAGGTCGAATATTCCTATCACTGTTAAAGAAGAGACTACTGTTGACACTGAAACAGAGGATATTCCTCAAAATTCGGATCAGCATATTGATGAACATGTTGATGAGAATAGTGAGATACCGCCTCTGGAGGAAATCAATACTAATCTGGAAGATGAGATAGTAGTTGAACCCATTTCTACATCACGTATAAATAAGGATCATCCAACGAGTCAGATTATTGGTGATCTGGATTTAGGTGTAAAAATGAGAAATGAGTTATCTAGAAGTACTAGTTTGTTTACTTCTATAGTTGAAGCTGGAGAATATCATAAGTATATTACTCTTGCTTTATCTCACAAGATGTGACAACCGTCAAAATTTCAAGTCATTACCGCACTTGAATATTAAACTACGCTTACAACATTCCTTAAATCCTAGTGAAAATTCTAGGTTATGACTCCATAGGCTTACCAAAGTCGTAGAACGTCTAGGAGATTGCTTAGTGAATATTAAGTTCCTTTAGACGTGCTAAATTAGATTATTAAGTGCCAAAAAAAAAAAGAATGAAAAATCTATCCCTTTTATGTCCTCGCAAAATCCTTAAATCACAAAACCGAAATTTCCGGTAACTCAACAAGAAAATTCAATCGAACATTACCCGACTTAACACGAACGTTGGTGAAAACATTTCTATAAATAACTTAAATCTATTTTTAGAAGTTATTTATCATATATTATTTTTTTTTAATAATACGCGAAAAACATATACGTTTTGCTTAAAACGTCTTAAACGCAACGAAAACACGCGAATCGAATTTGACAACCAAACGAAAGTCAATAAATAGTTTGACAACTCAAGATAATGATCAAATTGATGATGATTTAGAAGAAATGGATCTCCAGTGGCAACTTGCTATGGTGTCAAGGAGAGTCAAGAAATTTCTAATTCGAACTAGTAGAAAACTAGTTGGTAATAAAGTTGGGTTTGACAAATCCAAAGTAAAATGTTTTAACTGCCAAGGTTATGGACATTTTGCTAGGGAATGTCAAAGACAAAAAGCTGATCAAAATGGTGGGAATAACCAAAGCTCGGGTAAGAGTCTAGCTTCCAAGGCTTTGGTAGTTCAACAGTTGGATGAGTCATATGATTGGAAAGCTTTGTCTGAAGAAGCACTAATGGCTGAGATTATTGATGATGAAAAGACTGCTGAATCAACATCTTATATGCCTGAAGCTTAAGATTCTAAATTTCAAGTACTAGACATGCAAGAAAAGTCTATTGAAGATATTGTGCTCTACATGGATTCAACTGAGCATTTGAGTCCAGAAGACTTTGTTGCTCAAATGGCTGAAATCAACACTGATAAAAAGAGGTTATGTCTTGATACTTCTACTCCTGCTGATGTTTGTTACTTAGTCACTAATTTACAGTCACAGGTTAATGTATTTTTAGAATCTAATTTATCTATGAAATCTGAAATAGACACATTAAAAGGTGATGTCCGAATTCTTAATGAGGACAAACTAGCTCTAAAAGCTAAGATTAAGTCTGATGTAGCAGATAAGACCACATTAAAAGATACAATAAATGAGCAGATTGTTAAAATAGATGGTCTTTATCAGGTTATAATAGACTTAAAGACAGACTTAGCTAGTAGAGATAGTGACTTAGCTGTTTGCAAGTTACAGGTCTTAGAGCTTAATCGTAAGTTAGAAAGTTATGCTACTTCTAAGCTAAATTTAGACTCAATGATTAGCTCTGCAAGAAGAGTAACTGATAGTACTGAAATAGGTTATAATCATGTAGCTCCTCCATTTAATGCTAACTACTCTGAAACAGTTGATTTAGATATGCCTGATGTGTCCAAAGATTCTGAAAATATACTAACTGGTAAGTCAGAGGCTCCATAGATAGAGAAGCCTGTTGTTAATGACTTACGATCTGAAGACCATGATATGGTATCAGATGATAAGGATATTAAGCAACAGATACCTTCAGTGTCTAAAAGGCAAACTGACTTAGGGAAAGCAAAAGAGTCTAGTCATCGCAAACAGATGCCATGTTTTAAATGTCATCAAAAAGGGCATGTGGCTTTTTGTTGTCTAAATAAGAAGTCTGAAGCATTGCATAAGTCTACGAGTAAAGAAAAGTTAGTTGCTACTCCAAATGTGAATGTAGACAGGGTAAATCCTAGACCGGGTTTGACAAGTAAACCAGCTACTAAACCAGTAAATATTTTGAAACGTGAGGGATCACATAGTGTTTCCCCTCCTAAACCTAAACGGCCTTATGGACAAAATGAAAATTCTTTCATTAAACCAAGAGATAAAACACCGTCGAGGTTTAGGACCCCTAAAAGAAACCATAGTCACTATGAAAATGGTTCTTCTTCATTTTCACATGGGAGTAATAAAATTCAGAATTTTGGGAAAATTTCCCAAGGTTATGTGCCTAAGAGGTTGTCTATTCAATCTCCTCATAGGCATAGAACTGCTGATCATCAACAACCTCAGACATCTTTGAAAATAACCAAGACTCCCTGATGAAAATAGTTATGGTTATTTTAAAGAAATTAAGATTGTTGATGATGAGGGACACACCAAGACCGTTATGGCTTGGGTCCCTCTTGATAACTGATCTTTGCTATCTGTCATGTGCAGGAGCAGGCTGTGAACGTAGATAGCTGGTGGTATGTGGACAGTGGATGCTCAAGACACATGACAGGTGAAAGAAGTCTTCTAAAAGACTTTAAAGGAGGATTAAAACAGCGTGTTAATTTCGCTGGTGAAAAGGGAGGTGTAATAACTGGGAAAGGAAAAGTTTCTAACGGAACTTTGATTCTTGAGGATGTGAACTATGTTGAAGAACTGGTTCACAACCTAGTGAGTGTGTCCCAAGTCTGTGATAAAGGTCATCCAGTTCATTTTAATGAAAATGAGGCTTTAGTTCTGAAGCCAGGATTTAAAATTCCTGAAGATTGGATACTAATGAGGGCACCAAGGAAGAAGGACATTTATGCCATAAACATGGGTGTTCCTAACACTTCAATGGAGTCGACATGTTTGTTATCCAAAGCTTCAGAAACAGACTCATTATTATGGCATAAGAGGATGGCACACCTGAACTTTCGCAAAATGAATTAAATAACCAAAAATGGTTTAGTTCTATGTGTTCCACAAAAACGTTTTGAGTTAGAAGTCAGGTGTGTTCCTTGTAAGAAAGGAAAGCAGCACAAGAAAGCACACAAGTCTAAAACGGAAAATTCTATATCCTCGCCATTTGAACTGCTACATATGGATCTCTTTGGCCCAATAAGCAAAAGAAGCATAGGTGGAAAGTGGTACGGTTTAGTTGTTACCGATGATTACTCTAGATTCTCTTGGGTATTCTTTTTGGAATCTAAGGATGAAACTCCTAGAATACTTATGGAATTATTAGATCTAGTAGAGAATACTTATAGAACACGGGTGAAGAGTATTGTTTGAGCAAAGGAATCAATCATCAATTCTTAGATCTAGTAGTGATAATGGAACCGAGTTTAAAAACTCAACTCTCAATGTTTATTGTTTGAGCAAAGGAATCAATCATCAATTCAGTGCACCATATGAGCCACAACAAAATGGTGTTGCTGAAAGGAAAAATAGAACATTGATAGAAGCTGCTAGAACAATGATTGCAGAGTCAAGGCTTCCAGTCATTTTTTGTGCTGAAGCAGTGAATACAACATGTCACATTTTAAATAGGGTTCTTACGGTAAAAAGGCTTAATAAAACATGTTATGAGCTTTTGAACAATAAGAAACCTAACTTGAAAGGATTTGAACCCTTTGGAGTTAAGTGCACGATATTGAAAACACAAACTCAACCAAAGTTTGGTGAAAAAGCTGACGAAGGATACTTCCTAGGTTATGTTGCTAATTCTCCAAATAAGCGTGTCTTTAATATCGTCACTGGATGTCTTGAGATAGCTTATAACATTGAAGTTACTAGCTATTCCTACGATACTCATAAGGGACTGGATTGCCAGTTTAATTACTCAGATCTATTTAAATCTTTTAACATTCCTCTCAGTGACGAAGTAATTAGTTCGTAATGTGATGACAAAAGTTATGTGGATGAAGAAATCGGCCATATTCCTAGGTCGAATATTCCTATCACTGTTAAAGAAGAGACTACTGTTGACACTGAAACAGAGGATATTCCTCAAAATTCGGATCAGCATATTGATGAACATGTTGATGAGAATAGTGAGATACCGCCTCTGGAGGAAATCAATACTAATCTGGAAGATGAGATAGTAGTTGAACCCATTTCTACATCACGTATAAATAAGGATCATCCAATGAGTCAGATTATTGGTGATCTGGATTTAGGTGTAAAAACGAGAAATGAGTTATCTAGAAGTACTAGTTTGTTTACTTCTATAGTTGAAGCTGGAGAATATCATCAGTATATTACTCTTGCTTTATCTCACAAGATGTGACAACCGTCAAAATTTCAAGTCATTACCGCACTTGAATATTAAACTACGCTTACAACATTCCTTAAATCCTAGTGAAAATTCTAGGTTATGACTCCATAGGCTTACCAAAGTCGTAGAACGTCTAGGAGATTGCTTAGTGAATATTAAGTTCCTTTAGACGTGCTAAATTAGATTATTAAGTGCCAAAAAAAAAGAATGAAAAATCTATCCCTTTTATGTCCTCGCAAAATCCTTAAATCACAAAACCGAAATTTCCGGTAACTCAACAAGAAAATTCAATCGAACATTACCCGACTTAACACGAACGTTGGTGAAAACATTTCTATAAATAACTTAAATCTATTTTTAGAAGTTATTTATCATATATTATTTTTTTTTAATAATACGCGAAAAACATATACGTTTTGCTTAAAACGTCTTAAACGCAACGAAAACACGCGAATCGAATTTGACAACCAAACGAAAGTCAATAAATAGTTTGACAACTCAAGATAATGATCAAATTGATGATGATTTAGAAGAAATGGATCTCCAGTGGCAACTTGCTATGGTGTCAAGGAGAGTCAAGAAATTTCTAATTCGAACTAGTAGAAAACTAGTTGGTAATAAAGTTGGGTTTGACAAATCCAAAGTAAAATGTTTTAACTGCCAAGGTTATGGACATTTTGCTAGGGAATGTCAAAGACAAAAAGCTGATCAAAATGGTGGGAATAACCAAAGCTCGGGTAAGAGTCTAGCTTCCAAGGCTTTGGTAGTTCAACAGTTGGATGAGTCATATGATTGGAAAGCTTTGTCTGAAGAAGCACTAATGGCTGAGATTATTGATGATGAAAAGACTGCTGAATCAACATCTTATATGCCTGAAGCTTAAGATTCTAAATTTCAAGTACTAGACATGCAAGAAAAGTCTATTGAAGATATTGTGCTCTACATGGATTCAACTGAGCATTTGAGTCCAGAAGACTTTGTTGCTCAAATGGCTGAAATCAACACTGATAAAAAGAGGTTATGTCTTGATACTTCTACTCCTGCTGATGTTTGTTACTTAGTCACTAATTTACAGTCACAGGTTAATGTATTTTTAGAATCTAATTTATCTATGAAATCTGAAATAGACACATTAAAAGGTGATGTCCGAATTCTTAATGAGGACAAACTAGCTCTAAAAGCTAAGATTAAGTCTGATGTAGCAGATAAGACCACATTAAAAGATACAATAAATGAGCAGATTGTTAAAATAGATGGTCTTTATCAGGTTATAATAGACTTAAAGACAGACTTAGCTAGTAGAGATAGTGAATTAGCTGTTTGCAAGTTACAGGTCTTAGAGCTTAATCGTAAGTTAGAAAGTTATGCTACTTCTAAGCTAAATTTAGACTCAATGATTAGCTCTGCAAGAAGAGTAACTGATAGTACTGAAATAGG
The DNA here is from genome assembly GCA_963422505.1 of Pseudognaphalium luteoalbum. Lineage (NCBI taxonomy): Eukaryota > Viridiplantae > Streptophyta > Magnoliopsida > Asterales > Asteraceae > Pseudognaphalium > Pseudognaphalium luteoalbum. The sequence continues at coordinate 80,501,821 of OY730195.1, forward strand.
TTATAATCATGTAGCTCCTCCATTTAATGCTAATTACTCTGAAACAGTTGATTTAGATATGCCTGATGTGTCCAAAGATTCTGAAAATATACTAACTGGTAAGTCAGAGGCTCCATAGATAGAGAAGCCTGTTGTTAATGACTTACGATCTGAAGACCATGATATGGTATCAGATGATAAGGATATTAAGCAACAGATACCTTCAGTGTCTAAAAGGCAAACTGACTTAGGGAAAGCAAAAGAGTCTAGTCATCGCAAACAGATGCCATGTTTTAAATGTCATCAAAAAGGGCATGTGGCTTTTTGTTGTCTAAATAAGAAGTCTGAAGCATTGCATAAGTCTACGAGTAAAGAAAAGTTAGTTGCTACTCCAAATGTGAATGTAGACAGGGTAAATCCTAGACCGGGTTTGACAAGTAAACCAGCTACTAAACCAGTAAATATTTTGAAACGTGAGGGATCACATAGTGTTTCCCCTCCTAAACCTAAACGGCCTTATGGACAAAATGAAAATTCTTTCATTAAACCAAGAGATAAAACACCGTCGAGGTTTAGGACCCCTAAAAGAAACCATAGTCACTATGAAAATGGTTCTTCTTCATTTTCACATGGGAGTAATAAAATTCAGAATTTTGGGAAAATTTCCCAAGGTTATGTGCCTAAGAGGTTGTCTATTCAATCTCCTCATAGGCATAGAACTGCTGATCATCAACAACCTCAGACATCTTTGAAAATAACCAAGACTCCCTGATGAAAATAGTTATGGTTATTTTAAAGAAATTAAGATTGTTGATGATGAGGGACACACCAAGACCGTTATGGCTTGGGTCCCTCTTGATAACTGATCTTTGCTATCTGTCATGTGCAGGAGCAGGCTGTGAACGTAGATAGCTGGTGGTATGTGGACAGTGGATGCTCAAGACACATGACAGGTGAAAGAAGTCTTCTAAAAGACTTTAAAGGAGGATTAAAACAGCGTGTTAATTTCGCTGGTGAAAAGGGAGGTGTAATAACTGGGAAAGGAAAAGTTTCTAACGGAACTTTGATTCTTGAGGATGTGAACTATGTTGAAGAACTGGTTCACAACCTAGTGAGTGTGTCCCAAGTCTGTGATAAAGGTCATCCAGTTCATTTTAATGAAAATGAGGCTTTAGTTCTGAAGCCAGGATTTAAAATTCCTGAAGATTGGATACTAATGAGGGCACCAAGGAAGAAGGACATTTATGCCATAAACATGGGTGTTCCTAACACTTCAATGGAGTCGACATGTTTGTTATCCAAAGCTTCAGAAACAGACTCATTATTATGGCATAAGAGGATGGCACACCTGAACTTTCGCAAAATGAATTAAATAACCAAAAATGGTTTAGTTCTATGTGTTCCACAAAAACGTTTTGAGTTAGAAGTCAGGTGTGTTCCTTGTAAGAAAGGAAAGCAGCACAAGAAAGCACACAAGTCTAAAACGGAAAATTCTATATCCTCGCCATTTGAACTGCTACATATGGATCTCTTTGGCCCAATAAGCAAAAGAAGCATAGGTGGAAAGTGGTACGGTTTAGTTGTTACCGATGATTACTCTAGATTCTCTTGGGTATTCTTTTTGGAATCTAAGGATGAAACTCCTAGAATACTTATGGAATTATTAGATCTAGTAGAGAATACTTATAGAACACGGGTGAAGAGTATTGTTTGAGCAAAGGAATCAATCATCAATTCTTAGATCTAGTAGTGATAATGGAACCGAGTTTAAAAACTCAACTCTCAATGTTTATTGTTTGAGCAAAGGAATCAATCATCAATTCAGTGCACCATATGAGCCACAACAAAATGGTGTTGCTGAAAGGAAAAATAGAACATTGATAGAAGCTGCTAGAACAATGATTGCAGAGTCAAGGCTTCCAGTCATTTTTTGTGCTGAAGCAGTGAATACAACATGTCACATTTTAAATAGGGTTCTTACGGTAAAAAGGCTTAATAAAACATGTTATGAGCTTTTGAACAATAAGAAACCTAACTTGAAAGGATTTGAACCCTTTGGAGTTAAGTGCACGATATTGAAAACACAAACTCAACCAAAGTTTGGTGAAAAAGCTGACGAAGGATACTTCCTAGGTTATGTTGCTAATTCTCCAAATAAGCGTGTCTTTAATATCGTCACTGGATGTCTTGAGATAGCTTATAACATTGAAGTTACTAGCTATTCCTACGATACTCATAAGGGACTGGATTGCCAGTTTAATTACTCAGATCTATTTAAATCTTTTAACATTCCTCTCAGTGACGAAGTAATTAGTTCGTAATGTGATGACAAAAGTTATGTGGATGAAGAAATCGGCCATATTCCTAGGTCGAATATTCCTATCACTGTTAAAGAAGAGACTACTGTTGACACTGAAACAGAGGATATTCCTCAAAATTCGGATCAGCATATTGATGAACATGTTGATGAGAATAGTGAGATACCGCCTCTGGAGGAAATCAATACTAATCTGGAAGATGAGATAGTAGTTGAACCCATTTCTACATCACGTATAAATAAGGATCATCCAATGAGTCAGATTATTGGTGATCTGGATTTAGGTGTAAAAACGAGAAATGAGTTATCTAGAAGTACTAGTTTGTTTACTTCTATAGTTGAAGCTGGAGAATATCATCAGTATATTACTCTTGCTTTATCTCACAAGATGTGACAACCGTCAAAATTTCAAGTCATTACCGCACTTGAATATTAAACTACGCTTACAACATTCCTTAAATCCTAGTGAAAATTCTAGGTTATGACTCCATAGGCTTACCAAAGTCGTAGAACGTCTAGGAGATTGCTTAGTGAATATTAAGTTCCTTTAGACGTGCTAAATTAGATTATTAAGTGCCAAAAAAAAAGAATGAAAAATCTATCCCTTTTATGTCCTCGCAAAATCCTTAAATCACAAAACCGAAATTTCCGGTAACTCAACAAGAAAATTCAATCGAACATTACCCGACTTAACACGAACGTTGGTGAAAACATTTCTATAAATAACTTAAATCTATTTTTAGAAGTTATTTATCATATATTATTTTTTTTTAATAATACGCGAAAAACATATACGTTTTGCTTAAAACGTCTTAAACGCAACGAAAACACGCGAATCGAATTTGACAACCAAACGAAAGTCAATAAATAGTTTGACAACTCAAGATAATGATCAAATTGATGATGATTTAGAAGAAATGGATCTCCAGTGGCAACTTGCTATGGTGTCAAGGAGAGTCAAGAAATTTCTAATTCGAACTAGTAGAAAACTAGTTGGTAATAAAGTTGGGTTTGACAAATCCAAAGTAAAATGTTTTAACTGCCAAGGTTATGGACATTTTGCTAGGGAATGTCAAAGACAAAAAGCTGATCAAAATGGTGGGAATAACCAAAGCTCGGGTAAGAGTCTAGCTTCCAAGGCTTTGGTAGTTCAACAGTTGGATGAGTCATATGATTGGAAAGCTTTGTCTGAAGAAGCACTAATGGCTTAGATTATTGATGATGAAAAGACTGTTGAATCAACATCTTATATGCCTGAAGCTTAAGATTCTAAATTTCAAGTACTAGACATGCAAGAAAAGTCTATTGAAGATATTGTGCTCTACATGGATTCAACTGAGCATTTGAGTCCAGAAGACTTTGTTGCTTAAATGGCTGAAATCAACACTGATAAAAAGAGGTTATGTCTTGATACTTCTACTCCTGCTGATGTTTGTTACTTAGTCACTAATTTACAGTCACAGGTTAATGTATTTTTAGAATCTAATTTATCTATGAAATCTGAAATAGACACATTAAAAGGTGATGTCCGAATTCTTAATGAGGACAAACTAGCTCTAAAAGCTAAGATTAAGTCTGATGTAGCAGATAAGACCACATTAAAAGATACAATAAATGAGCAGATTGTTAAAATAGATGGTCTTTATCAGGTTATAATAGACTTAAAGACAGACTTAGCTAGTAGAGATAGTGAATTAGCTGTTTGCAAGTTACAGGTCTTAGAGCTTAATCGTAAGTTAGAAAGTTATGCTACTTCTAAGCTAAATTTAGACTCAATGATTAGCTCTGCAAGAAGAGTAACTGATAGTACTGAAATAGGTTATAATCATGTAGCTCCTCCATTTAATGCTAATTACTCTGAAACAGTTGATTTAGATATGCCTGATGTGTCCAAAGATTCTGAAAATATACTAACTGGTAAGTTAGAGGCTCCATAGATAGAGAAGCCTGTTGTTAATGACTTACGATCTGAAGACCATGATATGGTATTAGATGATAAGGATATTAAGCAACAGATACCTTCAGTGTCTAAAAGGCAAACTGACTTAGGGAAAGCAAAAGAGTCTAGTCATCGCAAACAGATGCCATGTTTTAAATGTCATCAAAAAGGGCATGTGGCTTTTTGTTGTCTAAATAAGAAGTCTGAAGCATTGCATAAGTCTACGAGTAAAGAAAAGTTAGTTGCTACTCCAAATGTGAATGTAGACAGGGTAAATCCTAGACCGGGTTTGACAAGTAAACCAGCTACTAAACCAGTAAATATTTTGAAACGTGAGGGATCACATAGTGTTTCCCCTCCTAAACCTAAACGGCCTTATGGACAAAATGAAAATTCTTTCATTAAACCAAGAGATAAAACACCGTCGAGGTTTAGGACCCCTAAAAGAAACCATAGTCACTATGAAAATGGTTCTTCTTCATTTTCACATGGGAGTAATAAAATTCAGAATTTTGGGAAAATTTCCCAAGGTTATGTGCCTAAGAGGTTGTCTATTCAATCTCCTCATAGGCATAGAACTGCTGATCATCAACAACCTCAGACATCTTTGAAAATAACCAAGACTCCCTGATGAAAATAGTTATGGTTATTTTAAAGAAATTAAGATTGTTGATGATGAGGGACACACCAAGACCGTTATGGCTTGGGTCCCTCTTGATAACTGATCTTTGCTATCTGTCATGTGCAGGAGCAGGCTGTGAACGTAGATAGCTGGTGGTATGTGGACAGTGGATGCTCAAGACACATGACAGGTGAAAGAAGTCTTCTAAAAGACTTTAAAGGAGGATTAAAACAGCGTGTTAATTTCGCTGGTGAAAAGGGAGGTGTAATAACTGGGAAAGGAAAAGTTTCTAACGGAACTTTGATTCTTGAGGATGTGAACTATGTTGAAGAACTGGTTCACAACCTAGTGAGTGTGTCCCAAGTCTGTGATAAAGGTCATCCAGTTCATTTTAATGAAAATGAGGCTTTAGTTCTGAAGCCAGGATTTAAAATTCCTGAAGATTGGATACTAATGAGGGCACCAAGGAAGAAGGACATTTATGCCATAAACATGGGTGTTCCTAACACTTCAATGGAGTCGACATGTTTGTTATCCAAAGCTTCAGAAACAGACTCATTATTATGGCATAAGAGGATGGCACACCTGAACTTTCGCAAAATGAATTAAATAACCAAAAATGGTTTAGTTCTATGTGTTCCACAAAAACGTTTTGAGTTAGAAGTCAGGTGTGTTCCTTGTAAGAAAGGAAAGCAGCACAAGAAAGCACACAAGTCTAAAATGGAAAATTCTATATCCTCGCCATTTGAACTGCTACATATGGATCTCTTTGGCCCAATAAGCAAAAGAAGCATAGGTGGAAAGTGGTACGGTTTAGTTGTTACCGATGATTACTCTAGATTCTCTTGGGTATTCTTTTTGGAATCTAAGGATGAAACTCCTAGAATACTTATGGAATTATTAGATCTAGTAGAGAATACTTATAGAACACGGGTGAAGAGTATTGTTTGAGCAAAGGAATCAATCATCAATTCTTAGATCTAGTAGTGATAATGGAACCGAGTTTAAAAACTCAACTCTCAATGTTTATTGTTTGAGCAAAGGAATCAATCATCAATTCAGTGCACCATATGAGCCACAACAAAATGGTGTTGCTGAAAGGAAAAATAGAACATTGATAGAAGCTGCTAGAACAATGATTGCAGAGTCAAGGCTTCCAGTCATTTTTTGTGCTGAAGCAGTGAATACAACATGTCACATTTTAAATAGGGTTCTTACGGTAAAAAGGCTTAATAAAACATGTTATGAGCTTTTGAACAATAAGAAACCTAACTTGAAAGGATTTGAACCCTTTGGAGTTAAGTGCACGATATTGAAAACACAAACTCAACCAAAGTTTGGTGAAAAAGCTGACGAAGGATACTTCCTAGGTTATGTTTCTAATTCTCCAAATAAGCGTGTCTTTAATATCGTCACTGGATGTCTTGAGATAGCTTATAACATTGAAGTTACTAGCTATTCCTACGATACTCATAAGGGACTGGATTGCCAGTTTAATTACTCAGATCTATTTAAATCTTTTAACATTCCTCTCAGTGACGAAGTAATTAGTTCGTAATGTGATGACAAAAGTTATGTGGATGAAGAAATCGGCCATATTCCTAGGTCGAATATTCCTATCACTGTTAAAGAAGAGACTACTGTTGACACTGAAACAGAGGATATTCCTCAAAATTCGGATCAGCATATTGATGAACATGTTGATGAGAATAGTGAGATACCGCCTCTGGAGGAAATCAATACTAATCTGGAAGATGAGATAGTAGTTGAACCCATTTCTACATCACGTATAAATAAGGATCATCCAATGAGTCAGATTATTGGTGATCTGGATTTAGGTGTAAAAACGAGAAATGAGTTATCTAGAAGTACTAGTTTGTTTACTTCTATAGTTGAAGCTGGAGAATATCATCAGTATATTACTCTTGCTTTATCTCACAAGATGTGACAACCGTCAAAATTTCAAGTCATTACCGCACTTGAATATTAAACTACGCTTACAACATTCCTTAAATCCTAGTGAAAATTCTAGGTTATGACTCCATAGGCTTACCAAAGTCGTAGAACGTCTAGGAGATTGCTTAGTGAATATTAAGTTCCTTTAGACGTGCTAAATTAGATTATTAAGTGCCAAAAAAAAAGAATGAAAAATCTATCCCTTTTATGTCCTCGCAAAATCCTTAAATCACAAAACCGAAATTTCCGGTAACTCAACAAGAAAATTCAATCGAACATTACCCGACTTAACACGAACGTTGGTGAAAACATTTCTATAAATAACTTAAATCTATTTTTAGAAGTTATTTATCATATATTATTTTTTTTTAATAATACGCGAAAAACATATACGTTTTGCTTAAAACGTCTTAAACGCAACGAAAACACGCGAATCGAATTTGACAACCAAACGAAAGTCAATAAATAGTTTGACAACTCAAGATAATGATCAAATTGATGATGATTTAGAAGAAATGGATCTCCAGTGGCAACTTGCTATGGTGTCAAGGAGAGTCAAGAAATTTCTAATTCGAACTAGTAGAAAACTAGTTGGTAATAAAGTTGGGTTTGACAAATCCAAAGTAAAATGTTTTAACTGCCAAGGTTATGGACATTTTGCTAGGGAATGTCAAAGACAAAAAGCTGATCAAAATGGTGGGAATAACCAAAGCTCGGGTAAGAGTCTAGCTTCCAAGGCTTTGGTAGTTCAACAGTTGGATGAGTCATATGATTGGAAAGCTTTGTCTGAAGAAGCACTAATGGCTGAGATTATTGATGATGAAAAGACTGCTGAATCAACATCTTATATGCCTGAAGCTTAAGATTCTAAATTTCAAGTACTAGACATGCAAGAAAAGTCTATTGAAGATATTGTGCTCTACATGGATTCAACTGAGCATTTGAGTCCAGAAGACTTTGTTGCTCAAATGGCTGAAATCAACACTGATAAAAAGAGGTTATGTCTTGATACTTCTACTCTTGCTGATGTTTGTTACTTAGTCACTAATTTACAGTCACAGGTTAATGTATTTTTAGAATCTAATTTATCTATGAAATCTGAAATAGACACATTAAAAGGTGATGTCCGAATTCTTAATGAGGACAAACTAGCTCTAAAAGCTAAGATTAAGTCTGATGTAGCAGATAAGACCACATTAAAAGATACAATAAATGAGCAGATTGTTAAAATAGATGGTCTTTATCAGGTTATAATAGACTTAAAGACAGACTTAGCTAGTAGAGATAGTGAATTAGCTGTTTGCAAGTTACAGGTCTTAGAGCTTAATCGTAAGTTAGAAAGTTATGCTACTTCTAAGCTAAATTTAGACTCAATGATTAGCTCTGCAAGAAGAGTAACTGATAGTACTGAAATAGGTTATAATCATGTAGCTCCTCCATTTAATGCTAATTACTCTGAAACAGTTGATTTAGATATGCCTGATGTGTCCAAAGATTCTGAAAATATACTAACTGGTAAGTCAGAGGCTCCATAGATAGAGAAGCCTGTTGTTAATGACTTACGATCTGAAGACCATGATATGGTATCAGATGATAAGGATATTAAGCAACAGATACCTTCAGTGTCTAAAAGGCAAACTGACTTAAGGAAAGCAAAAGAGTCTAGTCATCGCAAACAGATGCCATGTTTTAAATGTCATCAAAAAGGGCATGTGGCTTTTTGTTGTCTAAATAAGAAGTCTGAAGCATTGCATAAGTCTACGAGTAAAGAAAAGTTAGTTGCTACTCCAAATGTGAATGTAGACAGGGTAAATCCTAGACCGGGTTTGACAAGTAAACCAGCTACTAAACCAGTAAATATTTTGAAACGTGAGGGATCACATAGTGTTTCCCCTCCTAAACCTAAACGGCCTTATGGACAAAATGAAAATTCTTTCATTAAACCAAGAGATAAAACACCGTCGAGGTTTAGGACCCCTAAAAGAAACCATAGTCACTATGAAAATGGTTCTTCTTCATTTTCACATGGGAGTAATAAAATTCAGAATTTTGGGAAAATTTCCCAAGGTTATGTGCCTAAGAGGTTGTCTATTCAATCTCCTCATAGGCATAGAACTGCTGATCATCAACAACCTCAGACATCTTTGAAAATAACCAAGACTCCCTGATGAAAATAGTTATGGTTATTTTAAAGAAATTAAGATTGTTGATGATGAGGGACACACCAAGACCGTTATGGCTTGGGTCCCTCTTGATAACTGATCTTTGCTATCTGTCATGTGCAGGAGCAGGCTGTGAACGTAGATAGCTGGTGGTATGTGGACAGTGGATGCTCAAGACACATGACAGGTGAAAGAAGTCTTCTAAAAGACTTTAAAGGAGGATTAAAACAGCGTGTTAATTTCGCTGGTGAAAAGGGAGGTGTAATAACTGGGAAAGGAAAAGTTTCTAACGGAACTTTGATTCTTGAGGATGTGAACTATGTTGAAGAACTGGTTCACAACCTAGTGAGTGTGTCCCAAGTCTGTGATAAAGGTCATCCAGTTCATTTTAATGAAAATGAGGCTTTAGTTCTGAAGCCAGGATTTAAAATTCCTGAAGATTGGATACTAATGAGGGCACCAAGGAAGAAGGACATTTATGCCATAAACATGGGTGTTCCTAACACTTCAATGGAGTCGACATGTTTGTTATCCAAAGCTTCAGAAACAGACTCATTATTATGGCATAAGAGGATGGCACACCTGAACTTTCGCAAAATGAATTAAATAACCAAAAATGGTTTAGTTCTATGTGTTCCACAAAAACGTTTTGAGTTAGAAGTCAGGTGTGTTCCTTGTAAGAAAGGAAAGCAGCACAAGAAAGCACACAAGTCTAAAACGGAAAATTCTATATCCTCGCCATTTGAACTGCTACATATGGATCTCTTTGGCCCAATAAGCAAAAGAAGCATAGGTGGAAAGTGGTACGGTTTAGTTGTTACCGATGATTACTCTAGATTCTCTTGGGTATTCTTTTTGGAATCTAAGGATGAAACTCCTAGAATACTTATGGAATTATTAGATCTAGTAGAGAATACTTATAGAACATGGGTGAAGAGTATTGTTTGAGCAAAGGAATCAATCATCAATTCTTAGATCTAGTAGTGATAATGGAACCGAGTTTAAAAACTCAACTCTCAATGTTTATTGTTTGAGCAAAGGAATCAATCATCAATTCAGTGCACCATATGAGCCACAACAAAATGGTGTTGCTGAAAGGAAAAATAGAACATTGATAGAAGCTGCTAGAACAATGATTGCAGAGTCAAGGCTTCCAGTCATTTTTTGTGCTGAAGCAGTGAATACAACATGTCACATTTTAAATAGGGTTCTTACGGTAAAAAGGCTTAATAAAACATGTTATGAGCTTTTGAACAATAAGAAACCTAACTTGAAAGGATTTGAACCCTTTGGAGTTAAGTGCACGATATTGAAAACACAAACTCAACCAAAGTTTGGTGAAAAAGCTGACGAAGGATACTTCCTAGGTTATGTTTCTAATTCTCCAAATAAGCGTGTCTTTAATATCGTCACTGGATGTCTTGAGATAGCTTATAACATTGAAGTTACTAGCTATTCCTACGATACTCATAAGGGACTGGATTGCCAGTTTAATTACTCAGATCTATTTAAATCTTTTAACATTCCTCTCAGTGACGAAGTAATTAGTTCATAATGTGATGACAAAAGTTATGTGGATGAAGAAATCGGCCATATTCCTAGGTCGAATATTCCTATCACTGTTAAAGAAGAGACTACTGTTGACACTGAAACAGAGGATATTCCTCAAAATTCGGATCAGCATATTGATGAACATGTTGATGAGAATAGTGAGATACCGCCTCTGGAGGAAATCAATACTAATCTGGAAGATGAGATAGTAGTTGAACCCATTTCTACATCACGTATAAATAAGGATCATCCAACGAGTCAGATTATTGGTGATCTGGATTTAGGTGTAAAAACGAGAAATGAGTTATCTAGAAGTACTAGTTTGTTTACTTCTATAGTTGAAGCTGGAGAATATCATCAGTATATTACTCTTGCTTTATCTCACAAGATGTGACAACCGTCAAAATTTCAAGTCATTACCGCACTTGAATATTAAACTACGCTTACAACATTCCTTAAATCCTAGTGAAAATTCTAGGTTATGACTCCATAGGCTTACCAAAGTCGTAGAACGTCTAGGAGATTGCTTAGTGAATATTAAGTTCCTTTAGACGTGCTAAATTAGATTATTAAGTGCCAAAAAAAAAGAATGAAAAATCTATCCCTTTTATGTCCTCGCAAAATCCTTAAATCACAAAACCGAAATTTCCGGTAACTCAACAAGAAAATTCAATCGAACATTACCCGACTTAACACGAACGTTGGTGAAAACATTTCTATAAATAACTTAAATCTATTTTTAGAAGTTATTTATCATATATTATTTTTTTTTAATAATACGCGAAAAACATATACGTTTTGCTTAAAACGTCTTAAACGCAACGAAAACACGCGAATCGAATTTGACAACCAAACGAAAGTCAATAAATAGTTTGACAACTCAAGATAATGATCAAATTGATGATGATTTAGAAGAAATGGATCTCCAGTGGCAACTTGCTATGGTGTCAAGGAGAGTCAAGAAATTTCTAATTCGAACTAGTAGAAAACTAGTTGGTAATAAAGTTGGGTTTGACAAATCCAAAGTAAAATGTTTTAACTGCCAAGGTTATGGACATTTTGCTAGGGAATGTCAAAGACAAAAAGCTGATCAAAATGGTGGGAATAACCAAAGCTCGGGTAAGAGTCTAGCTTCCAAGGCTTTGGTAGTTCAACAGTTGGATGAGTCATATGATTGGAAAGCTTTGTCTGAAGAAGCACTAATGGCTTAGATTATTGATGATGAAAAGACTGCTGAATCAACATCTTATATGCCTGAAGCTTAAGATTCTAAATTTCAAGTACTAGACATGCAAGAAAAGTCTATTGAAGATATTGTGCTCTACATGGATTCAACTGAGCATTTGAGTCCAGAAGACTTTGTTGCTCAAATGGCTGAAATCAACACTGATAAAAAGAGGTTATGTCTTGATACTTCTACTCCTGCTGATGTTTGTTACTTAGTCACTAATTTACAGTCACAGGTTAATGTATTTTTAGAATCTAATTTATCTATGAAATCTGAAATAGACACATTAAAAGGTGATGTCCGAATTCTTAATGAGGACAAACTAGCTCTAAAAGCTAAGATTAAGTCTGATGTAGCAGATAAGACCACATTAAAAGATACAATAAATGAGCAGATTGTTAAAATAGATGGTCTTTATCAGGTTATAATAGACTTAAAGACAGACTTAGCTAGTAGAGATAGTGAATTAGCTGTTTGCAAGTTACAGGTCTTAGAGCTTAATCGTAAGTTAGAAAGTTATGCTACTTCTAAGCTAAATTTAGACTCAATGATTAGCTCTGCAAGAAGAGTAACTGATAGTACTGAAATAGGTTATAATCATGTAGCTCCTCCATTTAATGCTAATTACTCTGAAACAGTTGATTTAGATATGCCTGATGTGTCCAAAGATTCTGAAAATATACTAACTGGTAAGTCAGAGGCTCCATAGATAGAGAAGCCTGTTGTTAATGACTTACGATCTGAAGACCATGATATGGTATCAGATGATAAGGATATTAAGCAACAGATACCTTCAGTGTCTAAAAGGCAAACTGACTTAGGGAAAGCAAAAGAGTCTAGTCATCGCAAACAGATGCCATGTTTTAAATGTCATCAAAAAGGGCATGTGGCTTTTTGTTGTCTAAATAAGAAGTCTGAAGCATTGCATAAGTCTACGAGTAAAGAAAAGTTAGTTGCTACTCCAAATGTGAATGTAGACAGGGTAAATCCTAGACCGGGTTTGACAAGTAAACCAGCTACTAAACCAGTAAATATTTTGAAACGTGAGGGATCACATAGTGTTTCCCCTCCTAAACCTAAACGGCCTTATGGACAAAATGAAAATTCTTTCATTAAACCAAGAGATAAAACACCGTCGAGGTTTAGGACCCCTAAAAGAAACCATAGTCACTATGAAAATGGTTCTTCTTCATTTTCACATGGGAGTAATAAAATTCAGAATTTTGGGAAAATTTCCCAAGGTTATGTGCCTAAGAGGTTGTCTATTCAATCTCCTCATAGGCATAGAACTGCTGATCATCAACAACCTCAGACATCTTTGAAAATAACCAAGACTCCCTGATGAAAATAGTTATGGTTATTTTAAAGAAATTAAGATTGTTGATGATGAGGGACACACCAAGACCGTTATGGCTTGGGTCCCTCTTGATAACTGATCTTTGCTATCTGTCATGTGCAGGAGCAGGCTGTGAACGTAGATAGCTGGTGGTATGTGGACAGTGGATGCTCAAGACACATGACAGGTGAAAGAAGTCTTCTAAAAGACTTTAAAGGAGGATTAAAACAGCGTGTTAATTTCGCTGGTGAAAAGGGAGGTGTAATAACTGGGAAAGGAAAAGTTTCTAACGGAACTTTGATTCTTGAGGATGTGAACTATGTTGAAGAACTGGTTCACAACCTAGTGAGTGTGTCCCAAGTCTGTGATAAAGGTCATCCAGTTCATTTTAATGAAAATGAGGCTTTAGTTCTGAAGCCAGGATTTAAAATTCCTGAAGATTGGATACTAATGAGGGCACCAAGGAAGAAGGACATTTATGCCATAAACATGGGTGTTCCTAACACTTCAATGGAGTCGACATGTTTGTTATCCAAAGCTTCAGAAACAGACTCATTATTATGGCATAAGAGGATGGCACACCTGAACTTTCGCAAAATGAATTAAATAACCAAAAATGGTTTAGTTCTATGTGTTCCACAAAAACGTTTTGAGTTAGAAGTCAGGTGTGTTCCTTGTAAGAAAGGAAAGCAGCACAAGAAAGCACACAAGTCTAAAACGGAAAATTCTATATCCTCGCCATTTGAACTGCTACATATGGATCTCTTTGGCCCAATAAGCAAAAGAAGCATAGGTGGAAAGTGGTACGGTTTAGTTGTTACCGATGATTACTCTAGATTCTCTTGGGTATTCTTTTTGGAATCTAAGGATGAAACTCCTAGAATACTTATGGAATTATTAGATCTAGTAGAGAATACTTATAGAACACGGGTGAAGAGTATTGTTTGAGCAAAGGAATCAATCATCAATTCTTAGATCTAGTAGTGATAATGGAACCGAGTTTAAAAACTCAACTCTCAATGTTTATTGTTTGAGCAAAGGAATCAATCATCAATTCAGTGCACCATATGAGCCACAACAAAATGGTGTTGCTGAAAGGAAAAATAGAACATTGATAGAAGCTGCTAGAACAATGATTGCAGAGTCAAGGCTTCCAGTCATTTTTTGTGCTGAAGCAGTGAATACAACATGTCACATTTTAAATAGGGTTCTTACGGTAAAAAGGCTTAATAAAACATGTTATGAGCTTTTGAACAATAAGAAACCTAACTTGAAAGGATTTGAACCCTTTGGAGTTAAGTGCACGATATTGAAAACACAAACTCAACCAAAGTTTGGTGAAAAAGCTGACGAAGGATACTTCCTAGGTTATGTTGCTAATTCTCCAAATAAGCGTGTCTTTAATATCGTCACTGGATGTCTTGAGATAGCTTATAACATTGAAGTTACTAGCTATTCCTACGATACTCATAAGGGACTGGATTGCCAGTTTAATTACTCAGATCTATTTAAATCTTTTAACATTCCTCTCAGTGACGAAGTAATTAGTTCATAATGTGATGACAAAAGTTATGTGGATGAAGAAATCGGCCATATTCCTAGGTCGAATATTCCTATCACTGTTAAAGAAGAGACTACTGTTGACACTGAAACAGAGGATATTCCTCAAAATTCGGATCAGCATATTGATGAACATGTTGATGAGAATAGTGAGATACCGCCTCTGGAGGAAATCAATACTAATCTGGAAGATGAGATAGTAGTTGAACCCATTTCTACATCACGTATAAATAAGGATCATCCAACGAGTCAGATTATTGGTGATCTAGATTTAGGTGAAAAAACGAGAAATGAGTTATCTAGAAGTACTAGTTTGTTTACTTCTATAGTTGAAGCTGGAGAATATCATCAGTATATTACTCTTGCTTTATCTCACAAGATGTGACAACCGTCAAAATTTCAAGTCATTACCGCACTTGAATATTAAACTACGCTTACAACATTCCTTAAATCCTAGTGAAAATTCTAGGTTATGACTCCATAGGCTTACCAAAGTCGTAGAACGTCTAGGAGATTGCTTAGTGAATATTAAGTTCCTTTAGACGTGCTAAATTAGATTATTAAGTGCCAAAAAAAAAGAATGAAAAATCTATCCCTTTTATGTCCTCGCAAAATCCTTAAATCACAAAACCGAAATTTCCGGTAACTCAACAAGAAAATTCAATCGAACATTACCCGACTTAACACGAACGTTGGTGAAAACATTTCTATAAATAACTTAAATCTATTTTTAGAAGTTATTTATCATATATTATTTTTTTTTAATAATACGCGAAAAACATATACGTTTTGCTTAAAACGTCTTAAACGCAACGAAAACACGCGAATCGAATTTGACAACCAAACGAAAGTCAATAAATAGTTTGACAACTCAAGATAATGATCAAATTGATGATGATTTAGAAGAAATGGATCTCCAGTGGCAACTTGCTATGGTGTCAAGGAGAGTCAAGAAATTTCTAATTCGAACTAGTAGAAAACTAGTTGGTAATAAAGTTGGGTTTGACAAATCCAAAGTAAAATGTTTTAACTGCCAAGGTTATGGACATTTTGCTAGGGAATGTCAAAGACAAAAAGCTGATCAAAATGGTGGGAATAACCAAAGCTCGGGTAAGAGTCTAGCTTCCAAGGCTTTGGTAGTTCAACAGTTGGATGAGTCATATGATTGGAAAGCTTTGTCTGAAGAAGCACTAATGGCTGAGATTATTGATGATGAAAAGACTGCTGAATCAACATCTTATATGCCTGAAGCTTAAGATTCTAAATTTCAAGTACTAGACATGCAAGAAAAGTCTATTGAAGATATTGTGCTCTACATGGATTCAACTGAGCATTTGAGTCCAGAAGACTTTGTTGCTCAAATGGCTGAAATCAACACTGATAAAAAGAGGTTATGTCTTGATACTTCTACTCTTGCTGATGTTTGTTACTTAGTCACTAATTTACAGTCACAGGTTAATGTATTTTTAGAATCTAATTTATCTATGAAATCTGAAATAGACACATTAAAAGGTGATGTCCGAATTCTTAATGAGGACAAACTAGCTCTAAAAGCTAAGATTAAGTCTGATGTAGCAGATAAGACCACATTAAAAGATACAATAAATGAGCAGATTGTTAAAATAGATGGTCTTTATCAGGTTATAATAGACTTAAAGACAGACTTAGCTAGTAGAGATAGTGAATTAGCTGTTTGCAAGTTACAGGTCTTAGAGCTTAATCGTAAGTTAGAAAGTTATGCTACTTCTAAGCTAAATTTAGACTCAATGATTAGCTCTGCAAGAAGAGTAACTGATAGTACTGAAATAGGTTATAATCATGTAGCTCCTCCATTTAATGCTAATTACTCTGAAACAGTTGATTTAGATATGCCTGATGTGTCCAAAGATTCTGAAAATATACTAACTGGTAAGTCAGAGGCTCCATAGATAGAGAAGCCTGTTGTTAATGACTTACGATCTGAAGACCATGATATGGTATCAGATGATAAGGATATTAAGCAACAGATACCTTCAGTGTCTAAAAGGCAAACTGACTTAGGGAAAGCAAAAGAGTCTAGTCATCGCAAACAGATGCCATGTTTTAAATGTCATCAAAAAGGGCATGTGGCTTTTTGTTGTCTAAATAAGAAGTCTGAAGCATTGCATAAGTCTACGAGTAAAGAAAAGTTAGTTGCTACTCCAAATGTGAATGTAGACAGGGTAAATCCTAGACCGGGTTTGACAAGTAAACCAGCTACTAAACCAGTAAATATTTTGAAACGTGAGGGATCACATAGTGTTTCCCCTCCTAAACCTAAACGGCCTTATGGACAAAATGAAAATTCTTTCATTAAACCAAGAGATAAAACACCGTCGAGGTTTAGGACCCCTAAAAGAAACCATAGTCACTATGAAAATGGTTCTTCTTCATTTTCACATGGGAGTAATAAAATTCAGAATTTTGGGAAAATTTCCCAAGGTTATGTGCCTAAGAGGTTGTCTATTCAATCTCCTCATAGGCATAGAACTGCTGATCATCAACAACCTCAGACATCTTTGAAAATAACCAAGACTCCCTGATGAAAATAGTTATGGTTATTTTAAAGAAATTAAGATTGTTGATGATGAGGGACACACCAAGACCGTTATGGCTTGGGTCCCTCTTGATAACTGATCTTTGCTATCTTTCATGTGCAGGAGCAGGCTGTGAACGTAGATAGCTGGTGGTATGTGGACAGTGGATGCTCAAGACACATGACAGGTGAAAGAAGTCTTCTAAAAGACTTTAAAGGAGGATTAAAACAGCGTGTTAATTTCGCTGGTGAAAAGGGAGGTGT
Source organism: Pseudognaphalium luteoalbum (assembly GCA_963422505.1). Lineage (NCBI taxonomy): Eukaryota > Viridiplantae > Streptophyta > Magnoliopsida > Asterales > Asteraceae > Pseudognaphalium > Pseudognaphalium luteoalbum. The sequence goes on from OY730195.1 coordinate 80,519,289, forward strand.
AATAACTGGGAAAGGAAAAGTTTCTAACGGAACTTTGATTCTTGAGGATGTGAACTATGTTGAAGAACTGGTTCACAACCTAGTGAGTGTGTCCCAAGTCTGTGATAAAGGTCATCCAGTTCATTTTAATGAAAATGAGGCTTTAGTTCTGAAGCCAGGATTTAAAATTCCTGAAGATTGGATACTAATGAGGGCACCAAGGAAGAAGGACATTTATGCCATAAACATGGGTGTTCCTAACACTTCAATGGAGTCGACATGTTTGTTATCCAAAGCTTCAGAAACAGACTCATTATTATGGCATAAGAGGATGGCACACCTGAACTTTCGCAAAATGAATTAAATAACCAAAAATGGTTTAGTTCTATGTGTTCCACAAAAACGTTTTGAGTTAGAAGTCAGGTGTGTTCCTTGTAAGAAAGGAAAGCAGCACAAGAAAGCACACAAGTCTAAAACGGAAAATTCTATATCCTCGCCATTTGAACTGCTACATATGGATCTCTTTGGCCCAATAAGCAAAAGAAGCATAGGTGGAAAGTGGTACGGTTTAGTTGTTACCGATGATTACTCTAGATTCTCTTGGGTATTCTTTTTGGAATCTAAGGATGAAACTCCTAGAATACTTATGGAATTATTAGATCTAGTAGAGAATACTTATAGAACACGGGTGAAGAGTATTGTTTGAGCAAAGGAATCAATCATCAATTCTTAGATCTAGTAGTGATAATGGAACCGAGTTTAAAAACTCAACTCTCAATGTTTATTGTTTGAGCAAAGGAATCAATCATCAATTCAGTGCACCATATGAGCCACAACAAAATGGTGTTGCTGAAAGGAAAAATAGAACATTGATAGAAGCTGCTAGAACAATGATTGCAGAGTCAAGGCTTCCAGTCATTTTTTGTGCTGAAGCAGTGAATACAACATGTCACATTTTAAATAGGGTTCTTACGGTAAAAAGGCTTAATAAAACATGTTATGAGCTTTTGAACAATAAGAAACCTAACTTGAAAGGATTTGAACCCTTTGGAGTTAAGTGCACGATATTGAAAACACAAACTCAACCAAAGTTTGGTGAAAAAGCTGACGAAGGATACTTCCTAGGTTATGTTGCTAATTCTCCAAATAAGCGTGTCTTTAATATCGTCACTGGATGTCTTGAGATAGCTTATAACATTGAAGTTACTAGCTATTCCTACGATACTCATAAGGGACTGGATTGCCAGTTTAATTACTCAGATCTATTTAAATCTTTTAACATTCCTCTCAGTGACGAAGTAATTAGTTCATAATGTGATGACAAAAGTTATGTAGATGAAGAAATCGGCCATATTCCTAGGTCGAATATTCCTATCACTGTTAAAGAAGAGACTACTGTTGACACTGAAACAGAGGATATTCCTCAAAATTCGGATCAGCATATTGATGAACATGTTGATGAGAATAGTGAGATACCGCCTCTGGAGGAAATCAATACTAATCTGGAAGATGAGATAGTAGTTGAACCCATTTCTACATCACGTATAAATAAGGATCATCCAATGAGTCAGATTATTGGTGATCTGGATTTAGGTGTAAAAACGAGAAATGAGTTATCTAGAAGTACTAGTTTGTTTACTTCTATAGTTGAAGCTGGAGAATATCATCAGTATATTACTCTTGCTTTATCTCACAAGATGTGACAACCGTCAAAATTTCAAGTCATTACCGCACTTGAATATTAAACTACGCTTACAACATTCCTTAAATCCTAGTGAAAATTCTAGGTTATGACTCCATAGGCTTACCAAAGTCGTAGAACGTCTAGGAGATTGCTTAGTGAATATTAAGTTCCTTTAGACGTGCTAAATTAGATTATTAAGTGCCAAAAAAAAAGAATGAAAAATCTATCCCTTTTATGTCCTCGCAAAATCCTTAAATCACAAAACCGAAATTTCCGGTAACTCAACAAGAAAATTCAATCGAACATTACCCGACTTAACACGAACGTTGGTGAAAACATTTCTATAAATAACTTAAATCTATTTTTAGAAGTTATTTATCATATATTATTTTTTTTTAATAATACGCGAAAAACATATACGTTTTGCTTAAAACGTCTTAAACGCAACGAAAACACGCGAATCGAATTTGACAACCAAACGAAAGTCAATAAATAGTTTGACAACTCAAGATAATGATCAAATTGATGATGATTTAGAAGAAATGGATCTCCAGTGGCAACTTGCTATGGTGTCAAGGAGAGTCAAGAAATTTCTAATTCGAACTAGTAGAAAACTAGTTGGTAATAAAGTTGGGTTTGACAAATCCAAAGTAAAATGTTTTAACTGCCAAGGTTATGGACATTTTGCTAGGGAATGTCAAAGACAAAAAGCTGATCAAAATGGTGGGAATAACCAAAGCTCGGGTAAGAGTCTAGCTTCCAAGGCTTTGGTAGTTCAACAGTTGGATGAGTCATATGATTGGAAAGCTTTGTCTGAAGAAGCACTAATGGCTGAGATTATTGATGATGAAAAGACTGCTGAATCAACATCTTATATGCCTGAAGCTTAAGATTCTAAATTTCAAGTACTAGACATGCAAGAAAAGTCTATTGAAGATATTGTGCTCTACATGGATTCAACTGAGCATTTGAGTCCAGAAGACTTTGTTGCTCAAATGGCTGAAATCAACACTGATAAAAAGAGGTTATGTCTTGATACTTCTACTCTTGCTGATGTTTGTTACTTAGTCACTAATTTACAGTCACAGGTTAATGTATTTTTAGAATCTAATTTATCTATGAAATCTGAAATAGACACATTAAAAGGTGATGTCCGAATTCTTAATGAGGACAAACTAGCTCTAAAAGCTAAGATTAAGTCTGATGTAGCAGATAAGACCACATTAAAAGATACAATAAATGAGCAGATTGTTAAAATAGATGGTCTTTATCAGGTTATAATAGACTTAAAGACAGACTTAGCTAGTAGAGATAGTGAATTAGCTGTTTGCAAGTTACAGGTCTTAGAGCTTAATCGTAAGTTAGAAAGTTATGCTACTTCTAAGCTAAATTTAGACTCAATGATTAGCTCTGCAAGAAGAGTAACTGATAGTACTGAAATAGGTTATAATCATGTAGCTCCTCCATTTAATGCTAATTACTCTGAAACAGTTGATTTAGATATGCCTGATGTGTCCAAAGATTCTGAAAATATACTAACTGGTAAGTCAGAGGCTCCATAGATAGAGAAGCCTGTTGTTAATGACTTACGATCTGAAGACCATGATATGGTATCAGATGATAAGGATATTAAGCAACAGATACCTTCAGTGTCTAAAAGGCAAACTGACTTAGGGAAAGCAAAAGAGTCTAGTCATCGCAAACAGATGCCATGTTTTAAATGTCATCAAAAAGGGCATGTGGCTTTTTGTTGTCTAAATAAGAAGTCTGAAGCATTGCATAAGTCTACGAGTAAAGAAAAGTTAGTTGCTACTCCAAATGTGAATGTAGACAGGGTAAATCCTAGACCGGGTTTGACAAGTAAACCAGCTACTAAACCAGTAAATATTTTGAAACGTGAGGGATCACATAGTGTTTCCCCTCCTAAACCTAAACGGCCTTATGGACAAAATGAAAATTCTTTCATTAAACCAAGAGATAAAACACCGTCGAGGTTTAGGACCCCTAAAAGAAACCATAGTCACTATGAAAATGGTTCTTCTTCATTTTCACATGGGAGTAATAAAATTCAGAATTTTGGGAAAATTTCCCAAGGTTATGTGCCTAAGAGGTTGTCTATTCAATCTCCTCATAGGCATAGAACTGCTGATCATCAACAACCTCAGACATCTTTGAAAATAACCAAGACTCCCTGATGAAAATAGTTATGGTTATTTTAAAGAAATTAAGATTGTTGATGATGAGGGACACACCAAGACCGTTATGGCTTGGGTCCCTCTTGATAACTGATCTTTGCTATCTGTCATGTGCAGGAGCAGGCTGTGAACGTAGATAGCTGGTGGTATGTGGACAGTGGATGCTCAAGACACATGACAGGTGAAAGAAGTCTTCTAAAAGACTTTAAAGGAGGATTAAAACAGCGTGTTAATTTCGCTGGTGAAAAGGGAGGTGTAATAACTGGGAAAGGAAAAGTTTCTAACGGAACTTTGATTCTTGAGGATGTGAACTATGTTGAAGAACTGGTTCACAACCTAGTGAGTGTGTCCCAAGTCTGTGATAAAGGTCATCCAGTTCATTTTAATGAAAATGAGGCTTTAGTTCTGAAGCCAGGATTTAAAATTCCTGAAGATTGGATACTAATGAGGGCACCAAGGAAGAAGGACATTTATGCCATAAACATGGGTGTTCCTAACACTTCAATGGAGTCGACATGTTTGTTATCCAAAGCTTCAGAAACAGACTCATTATTATGGCATAAGAGGATGGCACACCTGAACTTTCGCAAAATGAATTAAATAACCAAAAATGGTTTAGTTCTATGTGTTCCACAAAAACGTTTTGAGTTAGAAGTCAGGTGTGTTCCTTGTAAGAAAGGAAAGCAGAACAAGAAAGCACACAAGTCTAAAACGGAAAATTCTATATCCTCGCCATTTGAACTGCTACATATGGATCTCTTTGGCCCAATAAGCAAAAGAAGCATAGGTGGAAAGTGGTATAGTTTAGTTGTTACCGATGATTACTCTAGATTCTCTTGGGTATTCTTTTTGGAATCTAAGGATGAAACTCCTAGAATACTTATGGAATTATTAGATCTAGTAGAGAATACTTATAGAACACGGGTGAAGAGTATTGTTTGAGCAAAGGAATCAATCATCAATTCTTAGATCTAGTAGTGATAATGGAACCGAGTTTAAAAACTCAACTCTCAATGTTTATTGTTTGAGCAAAGGAATCAATCATCAATTCAGTGCACCATATGAGCCACAACAAAATGGTGTTGCTGAAAGGAAAAATAGAACATTGATAGAAGCTGCTAGAACAATGATTGCAGAGTCAAGGCTTCCAGTCATTTTTTGTGCTGAAGCAGTGAATACAACATGTCACATTTTAAATAGGGTTCTTACGGTAAAAAGGCTTAATAAAACATGTTATGAGCTTTTGAACAATAAGAAACCTAACTTGAAAGGATTTGAACCCTTTGGAGTTAAGTGCACGATATTGAAAACACAAACTCAACCAAAGTTTGGTGAAAAAGCTGACGAAGGATACTTCCTAGGTTATGTTGCTAATTCTCCAAATAAGCGTGTCTTTAATATCGTCACTGGATGTCTTGAGATAGCTTATAACATTGAAGTTACTAGCTATTCCTACGATACTCATAAGGGACTGGATTGCCAGTTTAATTACTCAGATCTATTTAAATCTTTTAACATTCCTCTCAGTGACGAAGTAATTAGTTCATAATGTGATGACAAAAGTTATGTGGATGAAGAAATCGGCCATATTCCTAGGTCGAATATTCCTATCACTGTTAAAGAAGAGACTACTGTTGACACTGAAACAGAGGATATTCCTCAAAATTCGGATCAGCATATTGATGAACATGTTGATGAGAATAGTGAGATACCGCCTCTGGAGGAAATCAATACTAATCTGGAAGATGAGATAGTAGTTGAACCCATTTCTACATCACGTATAAATAAGGATCATCCAACGAGTCAGATTATTGGTGATCTAGATTTAGGTGAAAAAACGAGAAATGAGTTATCTAGAAGTACTAGTTTGTTTACTTCTATAGTTGAAGCTGGAGAATATCATCAGTATATTACTCTTGCTTTATCTCACAAGATGTGACAACCGTCAAAATTTCAAGTCATTACCGCACTTGAATATTAAACTACGCTTACAACATTCCTTAAATCCTAGTGAAAATTCTAGGTTATGACTCCATAGGCTTACCAAAGTCGTAGAACGTCTAGGAGATTGCTTAGTGTATATTAAGTTCCTTTAGACGTGCTAAATTAGATTATTAAGTGCCAAAAAAAAAGAATGAAAAATCTATCCCTTTTATGTCCTCGCAAAATCCTTAAATCACAAAACCGAAATTTCCGTTAACTCAACAAGAAAATTCAATCGAACATTACCCGACTTAACACGAACGTTGGTGAAAACATTTCTATAAATAACTTAAATCTATTTTTAGAAGTTATTTATCATATATTATTTTTTTTTAATAATACGCGAAAAACATATACGTTTTGCTTAAAACGTCTTAAACGCAACGAAAACACGCGAATCGAATTTGACAACCAAACGAAAGTCAATAAATAGTTTGACAACTCAAGATAAAGTATTTTAATAATATTTCAATGAAAATTTATTTCAAAAATATCGTTAATTTAAACGATTCAAAATAACGTTACGCGATTTAACGTTTTAACATGAAAATAACGGGTAAACGAACACGGTACATAACGTAAACCTAAAAGACAAACTTTAAACATTTCCACCATCTTTTGGAACCCCCAAATCTGCAGCCCCACATGGTCACCACCCTTTTTGGTCCAATTAAACTTCATGCAAATGAAAGACTTCATCATTTCACTTTACACTCCACCAAGTATTCTCTCTAGCTTCTCTCTAGAATCAATTCTCTCTCTCTCTCTAAAGTCTGAAAACTCCAGCCCTTTTCATCTCCACAACACCACCATATAACCACCTACAACCACCATAAACCACCATTGAACCACCACTAAATTCTTCAAGCTTTTGCAAAACTACTTCAAGATTTCAAGACCACTAGTCCTTCTCATCTAAAATCTGCTCTAGAATCTTCATTAACACCATTTTAAGGATCTTTCCTAGTTCATTTTACTCTTATTAACATTTTCAAACACTCACTCATCTTGATTATGTCCAAAAATCTTGTTAACACTACTTTTCGCAACATAAAACTCAAGAAAATACATCATGCATAATCTGTCCAGAATGTTGTTGTCATTTCCACGATTTTTATAAAAATTATTTCTTCATGAAAATGGATATTTTTATAGTCAAAAATCAATTTCAGAAAGTTATCTTTCCAACCCCGAAAACCTCATATTTTTCTGAGCTAGTTTACTATTTTTAATATTTTTTGTGAGATTACATAGATAATCTGTCCTATAATGTCAGAAAGTTTAGTCTTGTTGTTTTGACCATATCTAGAGCTACACACCTCCAAATGACTTGAAACCAATGCCAAAAGTTTAAAAATTGAGTTTCCTAAAAATGTTGTCTCGATCACTTTTTACTAAAAGGTTTTATATTTTGTTCAATAATTCAATCTTCATGCATGTGTACAGATTGGTCAACTGTTGGACCTCAGAGGACACATGTAATTTTCAAAAATACTTGGCCTACTCTAAAATTCATGAAAAAATTACTGGAAGTATTTAACTTATGAAGGAATAACTGGTATTTGTATTGGGAATTAATTCTGAATTTACGATTTTAGAAAAATTCGACAAACAGGTGCATTATCTGAAAAATTAGGATTGTGGACTGATTTTAGCGAAAGATGAAAACTGACACTTTTGGACTTGCTATTCAGGGAAAGAATAACTTATAGTGACTTATAAACATATTTTAGGTTTGGGTAAAAGTCTCGGTTCAAACCGAGAAGGTTTGACCAAGTCAACGAAAATGGAGTTCGGTTTCGAAAACGTCAAACTTTCTATTTCTAGAAACTTACTATTTTTGGAAAGAATTATAAACTAAATGGGTTTGGGTAATTTACTATAGAACCTGAACCAAAAACGAGACTTAAAAATATAATCTTCACTAAGTACCAAATTCGCGCAACAATCGATAACTACATATGAAAGACCACTCGATAACACTCGACAAATACTTTTATAAGTATACAAGGAAACAAACTTAATAGTAATATCTTTGAGAATTATTATTACAAAACCTTCACCAATGGGTTGTGCATGCTTTTGAAAATGAAACACTTTAAGATATACTAGCTGAGTGAACAACTAGCATAAGTAAACATTAACTTCCATTTACACACGACCTTATGCTTTTAGGGCGCTAGGAGGTTGCATTTGGAACACACATACTTGCAAATTGCTATATTTGCCTGCTAAACTCCGGTGAATATTCACAGCCCCTCTTTTTACGGTTTTTACTAAATGTTTTGGGGTGAAAAGTATGACTACTTGTTTATTAAACCGTTCTTAAATGTGTACTATTGGTGAAACTGATCTTGTTTATTGAAACTGTTCTTGAACTTGTACATAAACTATATCTTACTGTGAAACTATTCAGGATTGAACATTTACTATTTTGATACTAAAAACTGCTCTGGAAATGTACACATGCTATCTTTTTTGCTAAAAATATTTTTTGTGTGTACATATACTATTTATACGCTCTTATTGTATGTGCTTGTGACTCTATCGCATCTTAAGTCCCGGGTTTCTTTTACACAACCTATTAACTCATTATTGAGCCGATGTGATATCGTGTAAAAAGTCACATTTTTACTACCGATATTTCTCTCATTCTAGAATGATTCTTGGCATTTGAACTCAAATAACACTCAAATCAACGAGAATCTACCAAGAAGGTCAAAACAAGGTTGCACGATAAAAATCAAGCAAAACGGATGAAAAATAAAGATTTCACGCACATTTGAAGATTCAAGGCATCAAAACAAGATTTAAAGACTAAATTGCCCATCATCAACATCCATCTTATCCAAGATGTTCTTTTTCAAAATACGAGCCTAACAGAAGAAGAATCAACAAAAACGGATAAAGAATGAAGATTCTACGCTCGCCGGAAGATTCAAATAATTCATACTCAATATCTAGATATAGGAAACTCAATTTTGGGATTACTTTTCATCAAGGTCTTCGTTTTTGAAAAAAAGAATCCAACAAAAAAAGAATCGACGAAAATGGACGCATAACGAAGAAAATACGCACGAACTAAGAAACGGAGCGAAAGACAGCGGACCGGGGCGGGTGGCAGCCAGCCGCCGCCGGCCTACAGGTCGGCGGCGCCGGCCTCCCCTCCCCTGTCTCGTTTCCGCTTTTTGGTCCTTTCATGTACCCGGTGCCATACCTTTACGCGATTGTACGTACCCGGTGCCACACCTTTGCGCGATTGTACGTACCTGGTGCACCATCTTTTCCACCTTTTGCTAAAGTGCTCCTCAAGTTTCTAACGTAAGCCGGATTTCACCTATAAATAGGAGGGCTTTGGTTCATTTGAAAACACACTCTTTTCAACACAACTTACAAATCTTACACACTTTCTTTAGAAAATCTCTAATATTCTTTAGTCTTTCTCATTCTAGGATTATTGTAATTAATCTACGGATTAATATAGAAGCTAGGGCGAATGCTAGGGATTCGGATATCAATCTTTGTACGTGCAAAAGAGTTGTCAATCATAATAATACACTGCTACGCATTTATTTTCGGGTTATATCTAAACTTTTATTTTACTTGTCTCATTTCATATATTAATATGTATTATTGCCTGGTATGTGATTTATTTGTTGCCATGAATTACGAGTAGCTTATTATTGTGATTGTTGATGACGTAGATAATTATGAGTAGGGATGACATTATATAATTAGTGCACGACAATCGTAGAGTGATATGATGGCCCTTATTCGACTGTTTATTCGATATAGTACTGGATATGCTTTCGAGCAAAGTACAAATGTATGGAAGTCATAAACGACCGAAGGTAGTCATATCACTGGAATAAGCTCTGGTTTAACAATTGGAATTCCAAAAGGATAATACAACTTCACAACTAACTGGTATATCCTACGAAAGTCAATGCATCACAAAGTAATGTTCATAAAATACGTTCAGACAAAATAGGAATTAATAACCCTTGTAATGTTAAGACCTTATGAACTCAAGTTTAATCTATGGAGTACCCTTTCTGGTTATCCACGTGACTGCAACCTAGTAATTAGGACCTGATCAACCTTAATTATGGTAAGTAGTTATCTGTGCCCATGAGATGCAATAAGTAAGACACAGTGAAACCACTCGTTGTATATATTAGGTTTACATTTCTGCACTTCTTTACATTTAATTAGCTTAGAGTGTCGTTTTCACTGTTAATTACTCTTGACCACATGTTGGACGTAAGAAGCCGTGAAATTACCATGTAAAGTACACGGTCTAATTACTGAAAGGCATGGTCTGCATATGAAACACGTTTTTAACAAACTGTGCATAATTCAGGGATGTATAACTGTTTGAAAAGGAGAGATTTAAGTCATAAGTCGAAGAAACCGGAATCTAATCAATTATAAATAAGATTTAGGAATGAAAGTGAAAGTCCAAGTTACTTAGGATACTAAAACCTCTAGGTCTTATAAAATCGGCGGTCTAAACATACAAAGTTATTAATCTGCATGTTAATAGAGCAGTAAACTATCTTAGGGGTTAAGAACGGTCGGACCTATGAGACGATATGCCACTGATTCATGCACCTCGGTATATAACCAAAATAGGTTGCTTATCTCTCATCCAGACAGGTATTGGAAGTTGGCGTATTGCTCCGATCAGAATCATGATAACCTAGTTCCTAGTGACATGCCAATGGGAAATTTAGTTGGCAGGGTTCTAGAGTTTACACCTAATAGTTTACTTATTATATTAAGTTTTGTCCCTATTTAGTTTGTCATCCTGAAACATTAATTATCAAAATCTCAGCAATCACATCTCTATCTTTATCTGCTCCCTGCAACTTACTTTCCTGCATTTTAATTACTTGTCGTTAGTTTAAAAAACCCCAAACCTACCTACTTTGTTCCATCCTAAATACTTCCCTATCAAAAGTGCCAACTTTAATCACCACACATTTGGATTCATAGAACGATCTTAGGTTATACTTACAGCTTACTAACCAGAGTAGGTAGTACATATAATTTAAGCCCCGCTAAATATAAATTTTAAAACCCCTGGTGGCGCCCGATTAGTTACCATCAACGACACCGACGCTTTCTGGTGCCATCACGATGGTTGATATGGATAGTACTATTTTGAAGGAGGCCACCTTCCCACTCTCTCGTGCATGTGAGTGCATACCACCAACTCTAAATGTTCACGATAGGACATGTCTTTGGTGCGTTGTTCTCGGGCCAGTAGGTTTGGTTGTGGACTCAAGCTATACATGTCATTTTTATATGAATTCTAATTTGCGTATAAACAACTACTTACGTAGCAACGTAAATCTTTCAAATGGGGTTTTGATAACTTCTAGATGACTTTCGCATTTATATACTAAACAACTATTTATGTAGCAACGTAAATTTTTCAAATGTGATTTTGAATACTTTTAAATGGCATTCGCACTTATTCTAAAACCTATGAACTCACCAACTATATTATTGTAGTTGACCCTCATTTTTACATGCTTTTTAGGAAACAATCATTAGTTATGAAAATGAAGCTACGGTTACCCTTATGAATGTTGAAGTCATTAGTGGAGCCTTGTGCTTGTGCTATTATATCTCGTGTTTCCGCTTTAGCGGGGTGTGACACAAGAAGAACCAAAGAATGTACAAATGGCCTTAAAAGATAACTCATGGGTAGAAGCCATGCAAGAAGAACTATCCCAATTCAAGAAACTTGAAGTTTGGGAATTAGTTGATCTTCCACCTGGTGAATACCCGATTGGTACTAGATGAGTATTTAAGTGTAAGAGAAACGATCGGGGAATTGTGACTCACAATAAAGTTCGTCTAGTGGTTCAAGGTTTTAACCAAGAAGAAGGCATTGACTATAATGAAGTGTTTGCACCTGTTGCTAGACTTGAGGCAATTAGGCTATTCTTAACTTTTGCAACATTCAAAGGAATTAAAGTTTATCAATTGGATGTTAAAAGTGCATTTTTGTATGGCAATATTAGAGAGAAGGTGTATGTTTCTCAACCACCTAGTTTTACTAATCCAACATATCCTGGTAAGGCTCTATATGGATTACATCAAGCACCCAGGATGTGGTATGAAACACTATCATCGTATCTACTTGAGAATGGATTTACAAGGGGATCAATTGATAGTACACTTTTTTGTCAAATGGAAGAAGAATGACTTTCTTGTACAAGTATATGTTGATGACATTATCTTTGGATCGTCTGATGAAAAGATGTGTCAAGAATTTGAGAAAGTCATGAGGAAACGTTTTGAAATGTCTGCAATGGGAGAGTTGAATTTCTTCTTAGGATTAAAAGTTGATCAAAAGAAGGATGGTTTCTTTATTCATCAATCCAAATATACTACAGAGTTATTAGAGAAATTCAAGATGGATGAAAGTAGAATCTATTATACTCCCATACTAGTCAATCATGGACTTGGTCCAGGTACATTGAGTGATCAGGATGTGGATCCTACTCTTTATAGGGCCATGATTGGATCACTAATGTATCTTACTGCATCTAGACCTGATATAATGTTTGCAGTGTGTATATGCGCAAGATATCAAGCCACTCCTAAAGAATATCATATGCAAGCTGTAAAACAGATTTTTCGTTATCTTAAGGGGAAGCCTAAGCTGGGACTTTGGTATCCTTCTGATGGAAACTTAGGTCTTGTTGCTTATACAGATTCCGATTATGGAAGATGCAATCTAAATCGAAAGTCAACAACCGGTGGATGTCAGTTCTTAGGAGAAAGATTGGTGTCGTGGCAGTGCAAGAAGCAAACCTCAGTAGCCATTTCTACATGTAAAGCTGAGTATGTTGCAGCTGGCAGCTGTTGTTCTCAAATTCTTTGGATACAACAGCAACTGCGAGACTGTGGTTTAAATTTGAAAAACACTCCTATGATGATAGACAATGAATCAACGATATCCATCACTAACAATCCTGTCAAGCACAGTAAGATGGAGCATATTGATATTCAACATCATTTCATTCGTGATTGTGCAGAGAAAAAGATGATACTATTAGTTAAGGTTCCGACTGCGGATAACTTAGCAGACCTGTATACGAAGGCTTTTGGTAGAGCATAGTTCGAGACCTTAGTTCAGCTAAATGGAATGAAGAATGCAGAGTTACTAGTATTCCAGGGGTATTTCAGTAATTGGAATAGTTAGTAGTATTTCTATATTTATAATAAAAAAAAGTGGGGTAGGCGTATGGCATTCATTTGCTTGTTACCTGAGGGGAATTACCGCCTAATAAAAATACAAAAACAGAAGTTTAAGTTTTTGTTTGCATAAGGGAAATAATAGTACATTAGGAGAATAAGCTTGATTATAATAAGTTTGAGTACTTAAGATTGATATGTTAGTAGGTTCATTTAAGGTTATGGCTATTTTACTAAATATATATCTATATTTATTTTATTATACACCTTTTTCCACTTGAAATAATTTTTATTTCTTAAAATTTAGATAGCTTCTTCATACAATATACTAGTAGGCATTTTATATACAAATTTTTAAAGCTTTTAAGAAGTCTTAAGATACATGGGTGTTATCTGGTATGACTATTATGTGATGTATGACAATCGTCTTAGTTGTTGAAGGATAGTATTTCCATGCACTGTGAATATGAAGAAAATGAAAAATGATATGAAAAATATATGGTTATTAACTTAGCTAATGATTTCTCTGTTGTACATGAGTACAGACCTGAAGCTATTAGCTAGGTCAATAATCTCAAACATGTAGTGGATATACTAAGGGATCCTCTGTTGTATGTCAGTATAGACCTTGAACCACTAGTATCTTCACTATGAGTTAAATATTTGTCTAAATATAAATAATATAAGTGTACTTAGTGTACCTTAGTTATAAATTCAGTGTTATGTGTTTTACTTGAATTTACAGTATATCATGTAATGGAAAACAGTAGGTTATACTCATACTAATAATAATAAAGTATGCTTAGAAATTTGAGTATAAATTGTTTATGTGAATCATAATACCAGTAATTGTCTAGAACTATCTAATAAGTGATTCACAAATGTGAATAGACGGTTTTTAATTATACTGTGTGGATAAAGGTAACTAAAATATAATATTATAAATATAAGTACGTAAATGGTGAAATAACTGGTATTTATATGAACTTCTTAAGGTAAGTATACTAACAATCATCTTAGACTTTAAAATATTAGGATTTTAGAGCTTATTCTTACTTATATGATCCCTTAGCAAATAAAATTTTAATTTTCATATATCGGTACTTGTTTAGATTTTCTTTGTGTATTCTTATGATGATTTATAAAAGGGTACTCAATACCACTTTTTGTATATATTTTGTCTTCTCTTTATATTTTAAATTTTATCTTTATGTTTAATAAAGTTTTTATTTTTCTCTCCTTGGAATTAAGTTAAACTGGTATTAATCATTTAAATTTTATAAAAATAAGTTGCAAATAATATTTTGTGTTTCGATTTATACAAAGTGCACAATTTTCATGTTTGGCCAAAATTGCGAAGTTTGACTGGTCAAAGTTGCGAATTGAGATTAGGGTATAAAAGGGAACAGTGAGTTGCGAACCGAACTCACTTTCCCACACACATTGCGAGTTGAGATCTAGTGCGAAGCGAACAGAATTATCGATTTTCATCTTTTTCGATTATATACACACTAGGAACTGATTTTTTACTCTGAGGACTTTGATCATTCTGTCATTACGTACATTTTGAGGTACAATACATTGATTTTAACCGTGTATTTAATGAGTAATCAGAGTATATATGTTTCTAAACCTTCGACCTCATATTCGATCGATTAAACTAGGATTTAATGGACTAAAAGCCATAGAAATCTAGGTTTAACTTATTTGAATAACGTCGAACACGTTTATACCAATGGATTGTGTTGAAAGTTAACGAAATTTGATTTTGAATCGATTTTCACTCCGCAGGAGCATCTGCAAAGTGAGTTCAATCTCACTTCACAACTCCCTGATGCGAAGTGAAGTTTGTTGATTTGTTGACTTTGCGAGACGAGTATGCGAATTTGACCTTCGTTGACTCAAAGGTTGCGAAGCGAAGTTCGACTTGCCTTGCGAGTTGAGATGTTTTGCGAACTGAGTTGCGAACTCAGCTACTTGAGAGATGAGTTGCGAACTTCGCAAATTGCGAACTGAAACTTTTAAAATAAAAATAAAAAATGTGTATCGTTTTCGACTTGCGATAAATTTTTACAAGTTATTTAATACATGTTATTTTTATGACTTAAAATTATTTATAGAAATTTTTGACTTGAGATTTTTAAAATAACAAGTTATATTTTTGTAAAATCTTTGTAAGTAATAAACATATTTTAGAAGTTAAGTAGTTTATTTAGTCGAAAGTCTTCCGACTCATTAAGTAGTCGAGCGGCGTGTCCTGATTTTTATTGGCGGTCAAATTTTCTAATATAACTTACTTTGTTTAACTTGCGAATTCTATATTAACAAGTTAATTTGTTTTGATACGTTTGAAACTTGAGATACATATATAACAAGTCACAAAGCGTATTACTTATGATTATAGAATATGGTTAATAATTAAGTACTTTGTATTTAATTGTTTAATTATGTTAGATAAATTATAATTTCAATTGTCATTTGTGTATGTATTTACAGATATAGAAAATAGGGTTTTCGCTCGTTCCCACATTATTCTTGTGGATTTAGATTTAACGAGGCCATGAGCTTAGAGAGTTGCGGATATTCTCACTTTCTTAGCACGGTCTCATATTAAACATGCTATTTCATCCTCTCCGCCACTCTCTATGACTCATCTAACGGATTTTTGGACGGATATTATTTATGATCCTTCAGTTAACCCACCAGTTATTCGTACAACTGTGGGTGGACGTCCAATTGTTTTCTTTGCTGCTGATCTGTGCGAGATATTACATCTAGGTGCAGAGGAGCAAGAAGATGGTCCGGTTGAGTTTCCCTTGGATTTCATTGAGGGAGCTATTAGTCGTAAGGGGTACGTAGGCCCTACAAGAGGTCGTCAGTTGTTAAACCCAGAATAATCTAATAAACAATTCAATAAGCCTTGAATTATTATTGAGAAGTTGCGGAATCACACTCAATAATATTAAGAAGATCAAGAATTATAACAATATATAATACACAATTAATTATCAAAAGCTTCAATCTTATTAATGGTATAAGACGAATACACTTAAGTATTAGGGTTACAGAAAACCTTGAAGCTGCGTAAAACTATCTTAACCTAATCTAGGTCTGAGGATCTCTATTTATAATGCATAAAGTCCTATACAATCTCTAGTTATTATGGTATTCGAATCTATCCGATAAATAACTCTAACCGACTTATAAACACCAAAGTGGGAGTAACTTACTTTACACCAACAGTGGTAGTAAGTTCCCATTACAGACACCAAGTATAATTACATTAACAGTGGCACTGCTGCTACAAATACACTAGCAGTGGCTAGTTCTTCAATCTTTCTAGCAGTGGCTATCATTAAAGCGAACAGTGGCAAGACTTCAACACTTGATCAATTCTGCTTAGATCCCAACAATCTCCCCCTAAACTTAATCAATCTTGCATTGCATTAAGATTCTATCTTTTCTTGCTTGATTGAACTCTCTTACTGTATTGATTGATAATCGAGTAGATAATATCTTTTCCTTTGTCAGTCTTCACAGCCACTTGTAATTTCTTCTAAATCAGTTGCTTTAACAATACTATGCTCAAAATGTATTCTCTTTCTTCCAACATATACACATGTTTACCATTCTTAAGAGAAATACAATGCACTCCTGCTCTAGCAAAATGTCTCCGGTAAGCAACCAACTCAGCACATAAAAATATATCACCATACAACTCTGGTTCAAACATCATCTGCAACCATTCCCATATATGCCTTTCAAGAGCAAATTTCATCTTATTTACATCCTTCTCCAAACCAAGTTTGTACATGTCATATACATCAAATTTGTGAACTCTTTTCAGTATATCCTGCATTGACTTGTGAAAGCTTACAACTCTATTCTTTCTTTCAATCCTTATTTCAGATGACTCAATACTGGATCCAAAACAAATTCCTTCCCATTTAATAATCTCAGAAAAATCTTCATCAATTACATTAGTATTCTCAGTTCTATCAATCTTTTCCACAAACATTTTTTCTAGCACTTCTTCTTCTCTATCCAAATCATCTATTTGATTATCTAACTCCTGAAACTTAGAAAATGACCTTTTAATTCCTTCAACTTTCAATCTCAGTTCCTTTTCTTTCTCCAACTCCTCATCAATTTGATCATATCTTTCTTGCAACCTTTTCTGAATCTCTGCATCTTCTCTCTTTTTCTTTTCCAATCTTTGTCTTGCTTCAGGATTCACAAATGGATCATTGTTGTATATCTCTTGCAATCTTTCCAATGACATCCTTCTCAATTTCAAAGTGGGAATCCTACCTCCTCTAAGTTTACACACCAGATCATTTTTCAATTCAGTTTTGGTTGGTTTCTTTGCTCTCCTCCTAGCAGCTTCTCTATCATGTTTTTCTTTCTTTTCCTTTTCAATTTTCTTTTCTAAAGCCACCTGCAGAGGATTACCCTTTTTCTTTTCTTCATATACTTGATACACAGTATCATCATTCAACCCCTTTGCTTTCATATCTGCATACACTTTGCTGGCTTCTTTGGTCATCTTCACAATCTGACCATTTTCAAGCATTACATCCACTTCATCAACTTCAGATGTAGGCACTGACCTCTGTGTAGGCACTGACCTCTGTACCTCAGGAGCTTTCTTTTCTGTTTTTACCCTCTCCTGCTCATCCAACTCTGCTTGCAACCTCAATGCATATTCATGATCATGTTCAATGCTCCTTTGTACCAGTTTGACCTTTGATTTTGGCTTTTCTACCAATTTACCCTTACCTTTGTCTTTTGGATCAATCTTTGGAAGCTTAGACTCAGGTTTGTCCACTCTAGATTCTTTGATGACAAAATGTACTTCTGGAGTTCTAGCAGTGGTTGATGTTCTAGCAGTGGTTGGTGGGTTTGTAGTAGTTGTAGCGGTGGGTTATTGAGTTGTGGTAGCAGTGGTAGCAGTGGTAGCAGTGGTAGCCACTTTAGCAGTAGGATTACTTGACTTGGCTTTTCTAAGCTCTTCCATCTTTATAGCTTTGATACTGAACAATGGTACTGATTTCTTCCTGCCATATGTAAGTTTAGGATCTGATCTTGGCTTTGACTCCCCCTCTGCCTTTGCATCATCACCATCACCTTCCATCTGTTCAGTTTCCATACTCACCAAATCATCCACTGGTTGTACCACCTCTTCACCATCTTCTACATCAATAATTACCTCTGTTTCATCATCAACCCTCTCCACAGTCTTTTGCATAACACTTTCAACAATTTCAGTTTGCATATCATCTTCCAAAACTTCAGTGTTAGCATTAGACATAGCATATGTTTCACCCACAACCTCATCCTCATTATCATACATAAAAACATTGTCATTGAACTCCTCCTCTGCATTATTCTCCCCCTTATTGGAAGTGTTCTTCACCAATAAAGCTTCTAACACAGCAAGCCTTTCTTTGAGATCATCAATTTCTTTCCCCTGCTCAACAATCTTAGCAGCCTGCTCTGCAATTTTAGCATCTTGAGGTTTATTCACTCTTTTCTCCTTTACCAATTTCTCCCAAAGTAAATCCACTGCCTCTGTCAATTGTACATTCGTCAATTCAATGTGAGATCTAGTCTCATCTGTAACACCCCCAAAATCACTGTTCAGCGGAAGCAAGCTTTGGGTGCTACTAATCGAATATCACAGCACAAAAGTAAAGCAAACGACATCTATATGCAACGTTTGTAAAATAGTTATATTTCCATACATAAAATGTTTGGAAACATAGAGTTTTTGGTTGCAAAATGAAGTTCCCTAGAGTCCGCGCGTATAGCGGGAGATTCTATTACATAATCATAATAAATACAAAAGATAATGCTAAGAATCTCCGTTAAATGCAGTGTAGAAATCATGCGACTCTAGCTAGTATCCTGAGGGAATCCTACTCCGTCTGTGTACCTGAGATACAAAGCTAAAAAGGTCAACACGAATGTTGGTGAATCTCACAGGTTTGTAAATGATATTAGTATTTGAACACAAGATTTCATCAGTAATGCCCGCAGGCGTAAATCAGGTATTTGCAATCCCATAAATGTAAAGTAAGTAAGTTATATCGTTGCCATGAGGCTCATAATCGAAGCTTAACCCGTTAGTAATAAGTTGCTCCCATGACATGCTCGTAACTGAGCAAGCATAAGTAACGAATAATAGTCGCCCGTTTATACGGTACAGTTCGTGGTAGCGCTACTACCCCGGGCGGGGAGGGTCATTTCCCTAATGGATCCATTAACTAGTGTTCGCGCTTATGTCCATAACTAACGATATATGATGGAGAGACTTCAGTAAAAGTAAGTAACTCATGCAATCCCATATAGTAAAATGAGTTGTTCGTACTTGTGTTCAAGAAAAGTAAGCAATGTATCTCACCCCATATGTATAAAACAGTAAAAGTGGGGCTGTAAGACTCACCTGAGTCTAGTAAGTATGAAGGTGTAATCAAGTAAGTAAAGCGTATGTAAGTCCGTACGTGGTTCTCCGAACCCTGCAACCCTCTGGCGTCCAAAACGCACAAGGTCGTAAGTAAGCAAGTAATCAAATAAGTAGGTATCTCAAAAGATCACCCATGCTAGTTGTCCACTCAACTAGGAAAATGTCCAAGGGTTTGTTTAGTATTTCGTTTGTAGTTTTGAAAAACAAGTATGGCCCGTTGGTGACGGTTTGTAATAATAATCCAAAAGTGTTATTATTATATGTATCATTGTATCAGGTTTCGTTATCTTGAAGTGTTTGACACTTAGTGTGAAAAGTATTTATAAGTTCCTGGATGACGGGGGTCCGGGGGAAGCGCCCCTGGTAGCGGGGTCCAAGGGGCGGCAGACCCTGGCGGGGTCCAAGGGGCAGAGCATCTGGAATTTAAATTCGGGAAATTGGTCAAGTCTGGTTGCGGACTGAAATAGTGGTGCGAAATGAGTTCGCAGTGCGAGCTGAGTTCGGCTCGCAAGGCAGTAGGCTGCGAACCGAGTTGGGTTCGCAGCACAAGGTTCGGCTCGCAAGTCAACTCGCAAGTCAACTCGTAGTTCAGTTCGCAGGTCGGGTCGGTTTGCAGGTCAATTTCGGTTCGCAGTTTGGGTTTTTGCGAGTCGAGATTTCGGTTCGCAGTTTGGGTTTTGCGAGTCGAGATTTCGGTTCGCAGTTTGGGTTCGTCTCGCAGGACGAACAGATCTCGGTTCGCAGGACGAACTGCTCGAATACTTATCTTGAAAAATGCATTTTCAAGTCGATTTTTGGGCAAATCTTCGTTGAGTAAACATTCTAGCATGTAAATAAAAGCTTTCTAAGTAATTTAATCGAGTTTTGAAGCGTTTCTTACCAAGAATTGAAAATGGAGATGGTGAAGATGAGATAGAAGATGATGGTGGTCCTTGTGCTTTTTCTTGATGATTATGAACGATTTTGATGATGATGGTGTTGATGTTGCTGCTGATTTGAAGAAGAAAGAGGGGAAAGAGAAGAGAGGGTTTTGAGATGTAAGTGTGTGTGTTTGTGAAAAATTGGAGAATTGAAGGAAAGAGGGGGGTTTAAAAGGAGGTGGGTCATGGGTCGGGTTAGGGCTTGGATCCGCGGGTTTGGGGCTGACCCATTTGGGCCTCGGTCTCGTGAACTCGTTGCTCAAATTTTATGTTACGTTTCGCGATTGTCTAAATGTTTTTCCGTGTTTCGTGCTTAAGTATATCCAAAATATTTTAACTGAAATATTTTATCAAAACACTAAATAATGAGTTATAGAAATATAATTTGAATTATTTTCGCTTGACTGACGCGCTTCGCGCGTGTTTGTCGTGTACAGAGTGTTTTTATCAATAAGTAATACTTGGAATATATTCTCACAATATATTAGTGTAAATAATGTTTATTTGGATAAATCCACCTTATTATAAAGTTTCGTCACCAAAGTCCATATAAGAAAGGAATGTCGCACCTTGTCCGGCTCATAAGCGCACAATTTGAACAAATCGCGTATGAGTGTATGTAATTACACCAAAATGTTACATATATTTAGAATATTACAAAACTAAACACATGTAATTACAAGTAGTTTAGGCACTAATTACAGTCCTAAATTGGCGGGTGTTACATCATCATCACTAGAGTGTGACCTCCTAGATGAATCAGTGACAAAAGTATCATATGTCTCATGCCTAGCATGATCAACAGAAGTCCCCTTTTTCTTGGTACTGGGACCTTCACCTGCCTCATTACCCGTAGGTTCAGCATTAGAAGTTGCCTCTGGTTGGGTCTTATTGATGTTACCACTGCCTTCCTCTATCAGTGGACTAGTAGGAGTAGTGGCAGCCCTTCCAGAATGACCACCCATCTCATGTGGGGTCACTTGCTGTGGTAAAATTGATGGCTGAGACAAGTGAGCAGCAAGAACCTCACTTTCCTGTTTTCTTTGCTTTTTCTTGGGTTGTAAGTGGGTAGGTTGCTTGTTCCCTTGTTTTCTTTTAGTACCCCCAATTGGTGTGTGTTCAGACTCAGTTGGTACTACTGGCCTGTCACCGATTGGTTCAGATGTAGTTGGTGGTACTACATCTGTGGTGGAAGGAGCAGGAAGTATTGTAGAAAACAATGATGTTTCCTTCCCAGAAAACTTCTTATTGGTATTCTTACTCATTTCTGTAAAAGTTCTAGCAGAAAGAGTACTAACACCAATAATAAGATCTTGTGCAACTAAACCAGAAATTTGTTTGTTTAAAACAAGTTGCACAAATCTAGGATACATAATAAACATATCCTTTTCCCTTTAGTAATATTTCTTATCATGCCTTCAAGAATATATTTTGAAAAATTAAATTTTTGACCCTTAGCCAAACACACAAGTGCACAGGCGATTTGGGTACCAAATTCATTGAGTTCGTTTAGATGACAAGCAGTGGAGAAGTGTATGTATTAAAAATTTCCATTGAGGACTAAAGAGTGATTTAAAAAAGGTAAAACATGTATAATCACCCTCATACCCCATTAATCTAAGATTAGCATACAAATCTCTGTCATCAATAGAGGATATACATGTAGCATCATCAAGAAGAAGTACTTCTCGAAGAGAATCCTCTGAGATCACCACCTTGGTTCCTTCAACCGTCGACACCACTTGATTGTTGCCCTCAATCACTTCTAAACTGGCATTCTTCCAAAATTCGTTCAAATGACCCCTTGAAACCCTTGGAGATATGGTAAGCGCATGAAAGATATAACTCGAACGAAGAAAATCCACAATTTTTGTGAAATTTTGCGCCGATGAGGGTTTCATCAGAAAGGCAATCATATTGTGTTCTTCATAAACACTTAGTGTAAGATCAGTTGAAGAAGAAGCCATGACTGTTAAATTGATTGTAGTAGAAGTGATGGTTTGATTTGGAGTTTAATCGCAGTGGTTATGTGCGAAAATAAGAAAGCGTAATGAAAAATTGAAGTGTTCAAAGTTTATATATTGTTAGTCATAAGAACAGAGTCAAGCCCTAGAAAAATAACTAGCAGTGGCATTGCCCAACATAACTAACAGTAGAAAGGTATGATAAAATACCTTAACAGTGGCAAACATTCAATTTTTCAAACACAAAGTACTTAAAAAGCTAACAGCACCTAGTAGCACTAGCAGTGGCAACCGACCAAGGTAACCAAAGCTTAGTACTAGCAGTGCCAAGCACTTAGCTTTATAAGCAGATTTTTTTTTATCAAAGCTAAATAAAACAAATAAAATAAAATAAAATGTTAGTTCCAACAGTAGCAATGTCTTCTGACAGTAGCTAGGAACCTGCACAGTGGTTAGCTAGAAAACAAAAACAGTAGCAGTTTTATACACAAGTTTACAAGCAGTGGCAACTTTATAAGGAGCAGTGGCTAGAATGTTCTAACAGTGGTACCAACTGAAAGCAAATGAAGGTTAGCAGTGGTAAACACTTAGACATAAAGCACTGTTCTTTATAAAGTACCACTGTTAGTATCTATTCTAATACCAAACATAGTTTAAGTTAGATTGATCATTCCAATACTGGTGACCAAAAATGTAAACCTTCCCACATCGAAAGCCTTTGTGAAAAGATCAGCATATTGATTATCAGTATGAATTTTAAAGATTTGGATCAATCTCTTTTCATTGCAATCTCTTATGAAATGATATCGAATTTCAATATGTTTGGTCTTAGAATGCTTAACAGGATTGTTAATGTTACTAATTGCAGAGTTATTATCAATATAAATAGGAGTATTTAGAAAAGTCAGACAATAATCCAGCATTTGATTCTGAATCCAAAGCACTTGTGCACAACAGCTTGATGCAGCAACATACTCTGCTTCTGCTGTTGAAGTGGATACAGTGGTCTGCTTCTAGCATTTTATTACACCAATCTTTCTCCTAGAAATTGACAACCCCCTGAGGTAGACTTCCTGTCCATATTCTCCCCACCATAATCACTATCTGTAAACGCCATGAGCTCAAAGGAAGAACTCTTGGGATACCAAAAGCCCAATTGTGGTTGACCCTTTAAATATCTAAAGATCCTTTTTACTGCATACAAATGTGATTGCTTGGGATTGGCTTGATATCTAGCACACACACACACAGCAAACATAATGTCGGGTCTAGATGAGGTGAGATACATGAGGGAGCCAATCATAGATCTGTAAAGATGCACATCTACATCCTCCCCCTCAAGATCTGCATGTAATGCCTTGTGTGTCTCCATTGGTGTGCTAGCTACCTTTGCATCTGTGTAACCAAATATGTCTAGAATGTCTTTAACATACTTGCTTTGATTGATGAAAATGCCACCAGTCCTCTGCTTGACTTGAAGTCCCAAAAAGAAAGTAAGTTCCCCCATAGAACTCATCTTGAACTTCTGATGCATTAACTTCTCAAATTCTTTGCATAGTATATCATTAGTAGAACCAAAAATGATATCATCAACATACACTTGTACCAACAAAATATCATTGTGAACCTTCTTGGTGAACAGTGTTTTGTCAATGGTACCTCTTTTAAAACCATTCTCCAATAAGTAAACAGATAGAGTTTCATACCAGGCTCTAGGTTCTTGATGCAAGCCATATAGAGCCTTATCCAATCTGCATACTCTATCTGGATACTTGGGGTTTTCAAATCCAGGTGGTTGACAAACATAAACTTCATCATCAATTATCCCATACAAAAAGGCACTCTTGACATCCATTTGAAAAACTTTAAATCCATGATAAGACGCATATGCCAAGAATAATCTGATTGCTTCTATTCTTGCAACATGAGCAAACACGTCATCATAATCAATACCTTTTTCCTGTGTATACCCCTGTCCCACCAACCTTGCCTTGTTCTTGATTACAATACCCCTTTCATCCTTTTTGTTCTTAAAGATCCATTTTGTGCCAATAGCTCTTTTTCCCTTTGGTAGATCAACTAAGGTCCACACATTCTGTATCTTAAACTGTAGCAATTCCTCCTGCATTGCTTCAATCCAACTGGGATCTTTTAGAGCTTCCACTGCCTTCTTTGGCTCAGTTTGAGATAAGAAACATACATATAAAGAGGTATGGAGTTCCTCTTCATTGACCTTGGTCTGCTGTCTAGTTTGCACAGTAAAACCAACATCACCAATTACTTGTTCAAGAGGATGATCTCTATGAACAGTGTATTTGGATGTAGGTGTTTCAGGTATCTCAGTTTCCAAATTGGTATAATTACCATCTTGTCCAGACCTTTCACTTGATGCCTCTCTTGAGATCCTTTTTGACAAAGGAGTAGAACTCATATAATTCAGATAATCTATCTTCTCCTTCTCCTTATCAAGTTGTTGTGTTGGACTCATCTCACTTTCTTCTTCACTGTCTTCCATGTTTTGTCTGTCAGATTCAACAAGCTTAATGGATGGTTCATCTGATTCTTCTGACTCTAATCTATGTGTTGACTTTGACTGATCAGTTTCAAACATTTCTGGGGGATCAGGAGACCATATTTGAAATACAATGTATTCCACTGAATCTTTCTTCTTTCCAGATGACATTCCTGACTCAGATGTACCACATTCATCACTTGTTCATGCATTTAAACCTGCACTAGAGTCTACAGTTGTATATCTAAAAGGAGAATTAAGTGCATCAATATCTAACAAAGACTTTGGACCTTTTCCATCTGGATTAGTGATATTTTCATTAAAAGTGATGTTCATTGATTCTTCTATCACCCTGGTCCTTTGATTGAATACTCTATAAGCCTTACTTTGAATGGAGTAACCAACAAAAACACCCTCATCTACCTTGCTTTCAAACTTTCCTAAGTGATCTTTGGTATTTAAAATGGTACAATGGCATCCAAAAGATTTTAAGAAACTAACCAATGGTTTGTTCTTAAACAGCAGTTCATATGGTATTTTGTTATGAGGCTTAACAACTAGTACCCTATTCTGAACATAGCAAGCTGTGCTAACTGCCTCTGCCCAGAAGGACATAGGCAATTTTGCATCAGATAACATAGTTCTAGAAGCCTCAATTAGTGTCCTATTCCTTCTCTCTGCAACTCCATTTTGTTAAGGAGTTCTAGGTGCACTAAATTCTCTCTTAATACCTTTAACTTCACAGATTTTATCCATCTCATGATTTTTAAACTCTGTTCCATTATCACTCCTGATGATTTTAACCTTTATATCCAATTGATTTTCCATCTTAGTTATAAATGATCTAAGTATTTCACCTGTCTCATCTTTTGTTCTAAGAAAGAAAACCCATGTAAATCTAGTGTAATCATCAATAATGACGAGGCAGTAAGACCTTTTCCCCATACTACTTATATTGTGTCACACCCCCAGTTTCACTATTGCGGAAGCGGGTCGGGTCGGGGCGTGCTAATCCGGTAATCACAACACATAATCATAAGCAAATGACCTCTACATGAGACATTTGAAAACAGTTATTACATAACCCAAAATAGAGTGTTCACAATATTGCGAGTTCGCAAAACAATTTCATTACATATTTAGTTGTACAAAAGCAATGCAATGAAAATCCATATGTTGAAAGTATGCGACTCGAGCTAGGATCCTGTGGTCCAATCCTACTGTCTTCTTGTACCTGAGAATGCACGCTAAAACAGTCAGCTATAAAGCTGGTGAGTTCATAGGTTTGTCATGAAAATAGTATGTTGTGTGACATAAATCACAAAGTAAGTTGTAATTTATGGAAGCCATACATTCATAATACCTGTGAGTGAGTTAACAAAATATTGTTTAACGATGTAAACCAAATTAGTTTTCTTGTTTTCTAGTTTCTAGAGTTCTAGAGTTCCCAAGTTCTAGTTTCTTGTTCTAGTGTTCTTGATTATGTTCTAGTTTCTAACTTCTTGAGCTCTTGAGTTCTTGTTCCTATTTTCTAGTTCCTTGAGTTCTAAAGTTCTTGTTCCTAGTTTCTTGAATTCTTGAGATTTCACACCACAGTTTCTAACATACAACAAATTACATATAATAAAACACATAATGCAAATAATAAAACACACATAGTTTCTTGCATTCTTGAGTTTCTTGATCTTGCACATAAGTTCTTGATCTTGCACGTATGGTTCTTGATGTTGCACATAAGGTTCTTGCACACAAAGTTTTAGTTTCTTGAAAATCTTGTTTCTTGAAAATCTTGTTTCTTGTTCCTAGTTTCTTGTATCTTAGTTTCTTGAGTCCTTGAAACCTAATTTCTCGAGTTCTTGAAATCTAGGTTCTTGTAATCTAGCATCTTGCATCTAAGTGTGTTTCTTGTATTCTTATTCATAGGGTTGTTGTATTCTAACCTCGAGTATTCTTGTATCCCTAAAAAGGCAGTCTATCATTGTCTTGTGTTCCTGTATCATAGTCTAGAGCAATCTAGTGTTCTTGTAATATTGAGTAAGAGCCTACGAGGCTTCCTATTTTGTCAATAGTTCTTGTATGTGAAACTTATCAGGTTATAAGTTTAAGGATCCTAAACATATAGGATAAACAGTTGTAAAAACAATTTACAATAATCGTTTCATAAAACAAATTTTATGAAAAATAACGTGCATGCATTCTCCCCCAAAAACAGTTATAAACAGTTTAAAAGAGTGGGGCTATGAACTCACCTTTAGGTGCTAGCGTTCCTAAACGCGCGTGTGATCCAAATAATAACCTCCTAGTGTCCTAAATACATGAGGTTATATAAGTAAGTGGACGTTTATATAAACTATCCATATATGTGTTCATTTAGTTTAATCACGTCCAAGGTATTCGATTTGTGTTCTTGTTTGAGTTTTGTAAATAAGTACGGCCCGTTGGTTTCGAAATTGAAATTATATTTCAAAAACATAATTTGGTTTTCTTTCATAAAAACATTCGTCATGTATATATATATACACAATAAAAGTTGGTTGTTAAACTGATTTGGCAAGGCTGCACTGTTTTGGCCATATCTCCCTCATACGAACTCGAATTTAGGCGATCCAGGCGCCCAAACGACCGTCACTCAGAGGGCTACAAATCTACAAAATATGGATTGCTGGAACATAGCACTTAGCCGATCGGCTAAGCTTCTTAGCCGAACGGCTGGGAAAAACTTACCCGATCGGCTGAATGAGTATAGCCGATCGGCTGGAGATGATTACCCGATCGGCTGGAGCATAGCCGATCGGCTGTGAAGTCGTTACAGGTCTATTTCAGCTCTGTTCGAGCAGTTCTTCCACAAAACAAGTGGTAAATCTTAATTCGGTTATAGTAAGCGTTTGTAACACTAATATACGATGATATAATCACTCGAAACACAAAATCAAAGTTAAAAGTGAAGTTTTCTTACACGAAAAAATGAAGAACCGAGGGTGGTGATGATGAGCTCGAGGATGATGATGATGATGAAGAAGATGATGATGATGATAGTTTATTGCTGCTGCTGCTATTTTGTTGTTGTTGATGATCCACGATGATGAAGATTTTTGGTGCTGATGAACCGAGAGAAAGAGCAGAGGAAGAAGATGGATACGTATGTGTTTTGAATTATTGGGGTTGGTTGGATATAACCGACCCCAATAATTGATGCTAGTTAGTAGTTTTGCTCCGTGTTCGTGTACCCGATCGTAAAGTAGTATAGTCTTTTTAAACGATAAATTTCCGAATACAAAATCGTATATGTTTTTAATCGAAGTACTTTATAAAAATACTTTTAAGTGCGTTATAAAAATATCACTTTGTTTCAATTGGAACATACGGATAGTTTTTAGTACACAAAATGTGTATAAAATATCAATCGAGTAAATAATTATTATTCTCATTAATAATACATTATTTAAAAATATTTTTCACCAACGTCCGTAATTGAGATTGCGCGTTCTTTCAAATTGTTTGTATGCGATTATTAATAATCATTTTATGTTATATATATATATATATATATATATATATATATATATATATATATATATGCTATATATATAATACTTGAATACTTGGTATTAACTCGTATAAAATACGAGTATTTGAGGTTTAAATTGGGCACAAAATTTACCCTTTTTTGACCGGGTGTCACATATTGGTTGGTCCAAATAAGTCCATATGCAATAAGTGTAAGGGTGTGCAGTTGGTATTCACAGATTTGGACTTAAAAGAAGTTTTGTGTTGCTTTCCCTTTAGGCAAGAGACACAATGATCATCACATGAATATACCTTTTCAGGCAAACCTCTAACAAGCTTGTTTTTGACAAGTTTATTAATGGTTTTAAAATTCATGTGACACATCCTTCTATGCCACAACTCAGATTCATTCAGACTTGCTTTTGAAGTAAGACAGTTTAAATCAGATTGAGGTGACATGTTTGCTAAGTCACACTTATATACATTATCTTTCCTTGGAATTCTCATTAGAATCATGTTTTCTGGTATCTTAAATTCCTTGGACAAGATAAGGCATTCAGTGTCAGTAAAATAGACTGGATTCTTTTTATCTGTGATTTGACTCACACTTAGCAAATCGTACCTCAACTGTTCCACAAAATACACATCATGAAAACTTATCTTATCACTTTGCACAGTTCCTTTTCCTGTAATCTTCCCACCTTTGGGATTACTTCCAAATGCTACATATCCTCCATCAAATGATTTGAAGTCCTGTAGCTTTCCTTTGTCTCCAGTCATGTGCCTTGAGCAGCCACTATCAACATGCCATAAGCTCTTTGGCTTGCCCTGCACAAACATCAAAAAGAGAATTAGTTTCTCTTGGGAACCCAAACCAATTTGGTCTTGGGTTTCCCGTGTGCATCATTAAAATCAACTCTCTGAAAGACAATTGATTTTGATGCACTGTTAGATTTGGAAACTTTGGATGCAACAGTGTTCTTTGGTTTCCAAACCCAACTAATTTCAGACTTAACAGTGGGAGTTGGCCTAACAGTGGTAACCCTTAGGCTTGTGTTAATTATTCTAGCAGTGGTAGCCATACTTGGTGTAAACATTCTTTTGGAATTTTTAACACTAGCAGTGGCTACATGCTTAACAGTGGTAACACTTCCCCCTGTATTAGTCTTCTTACCTCTGTTGGCTTTGTTTGGTGGTATCACTGCAATATTAGTAGCAGTGGCTGCAGTTGTGCCACTGTTAGCCGTATTCTTCATCCTCTTGACAATGGCAACATGATTAACTTTTGATTTAAAATTTTGTTTATTAATCATGTTTGTTGCTGTCCATAATGGATTCACAACCCTAGTGAAATTCTTAGGATTGTGATAACAATCATGTTGAAGATGATTAGTTTTTCCACAGATATAACAAGACTTTTCTTTTACCACTTGAAAATTCTGCCCCAATCTTTGTGAAACCATTTGGTTCCAATTACTTTGATTGCCTCTTGGTGCAGTTTTAGTAAAAGGTTTTGGTGAAGAAAGTCTTGTTTTGCAATCACAGTTAATACATTTATCATTCAAATTTGTCACAGATTTTGACTCCTACTTAATTGTTTTACTAACAAATCCTAGACCCATTCTAGACTTATTAGTATTGATCACTTGTTTTATCTGTTGTTTGGCCTTTTCTTGAAACAATCTTTTACCCTCTTCTAGTTTATCAACATTTAGTTCAGAAACTAGACCAGTAACCTTTTCGCTACCTTCACATGATGAATTAGATGATTCAAAACTTTCAGATGTACTATCACTCTGATCATCTTCCTCACACCACTCTCTTATTTCAACTTTATCAAACTCTTTATTACACTCTAAGCTTTCAATTAGATCAACCCTTTTAACATCATCTACCATTCCTTCTTTTAACTTATTTAAATATAAATCAGTTTTAGAAGGAAAGTAGTTGTTGTTATAAGGTAGAGGAACATTATTATATCCCAATCCAGTCTTAAGCTTATCATGTATTTGAGAGTTGATACACTTTGTACATTTTGTGAGGCATATTGTAGGTTTTCTACTGATAACTTAATACTCTCTCTCTCACATGTGACCTCAGATAGTTTCTTAGTTAACAATTCTACCTTTTCATTCAACACACCTTTTTCCCATTTATCATAATCAATGTTATATTTAAACTGAGTTGCATTAATCTAATATGCTTTGATTTGCTTTTCAAGATTTTCAATAGCTGCAGTGGTGTGTTTATTTTTTATTTCCCATTGCCTTAATTCATCACACGCTTTCTGATTATGATCCTTGTAATGTTTAACAGTTTGTTTACAAACAGCGGAACATAATTTGTTTTGTACCTCATAAGGAATTTCTGACTTCTTGTCAGACTCAGCAATGGCCATGAAGCACTGATTCTTTACTTCATGCTCTTCTTGATCACTCCAGTCCCATCCACATCCATCCACAGAGACAAAAGCATTTGATGAAGCACCTTGAACAGGTATGTTTCTTGATTGAGTTCCATTGCTCCCTGACCTTTGACCATTACCATTCTGCTCTTGCTTGGGACTCCTGCATTCTCTGGCAAAGTGTCCCATCTTATGACAGTTGAAACACTCAACTTTGCTCTTATCAAACCAGTTTGCATCATTCCTCTTGTATGCAAAGTTATTCCTCCCAATTCTCTGCATAAATCTCTTTGCACTCTGAGTTATCAAAGCAATCTGAAGTTTGATATCCATCTCTTCTAAATCATCTCCATCAAACTGTTCTAGATCTTCATTAGTAAGTGAAGAGTTCACATTACTAGCAAAGAAGGATTCTAGAATCTGATCATTAGATTTTATCTCAGATGATCCTACTCCTCCAGACAAATAGGTAGAATTTTGTTGACTTGATTCACCCTTTAATCCACCCATAGACATAAAGGCTGCATTGTGACTATATCCAGATGTCTGCTTCTTGCTTTCTATCTCAGATTCAAAGTTTCTTAGGTCATTGTAGATGTCTTCTAATTCCTTAACTTCTAAATCTCCACTCTGTCTTAGACCAACAGTGTATATGGTCCATTCTTCACCTAATGACCTTAAGAACTTTCTGTTCAGATCATCCTTATCAATCTTAACCTTGTGGTTTTCCAGATCTCCCACAAGTTTAGTGAACCTATCAAAGGTTTGAGTCAAAGTTTATGACTTGACAGAATTAAAGTTCTCAAATTGCTGTTTAAGCATAGATCTTTTATTCTTTTTAGTGTTCTCGTTCCCTCCAAACCTTTTCTGTATTGCTTCCATCAATTCTTTAGCATCATCACAGTTTTCGAATCTTCTTTGATATTCATTGGGAATTGACAGAAGTAGAGTACTTAAAGCCTTGTACTCAGTTGATCTAACCTTTCTCTCAGCTTCTGATGTTGGTGGAGGTCTTTCTTTGACACCATCACTGTCTACTTTATACGCAGGACCATTAACAACAACTTCCCACATCTGATAATCTGTGAGAAGCATATATTGTTTGATCCTGACCTTTCATAGATCAAACTCATCAGGTTTGAGCATTGGAATCTTTGTTGCCTGAATTCCTTCATTACCTTCTGTTGCCATAGATTCAATAAAAAGTAGATCTAAATTTTTTTTGAAAATCAATCAAACAGTAATCCTAGATCTTCCTGTATTCAAAGCTTAACCAATGCTCT
Organism: Pseudognaphalium luteoalbum; assembly: GCA_963422505.1. NCBI lineage: Eukaryota > Viridiplantae > Streptophyta > Magnoliopsida > Asterales > Asteraceae > Pseudognaphalium > Pseudognaphalium luteoalbum. The sequence goes on from OY730195.1 coordinate 80,551,401, forward strand.
GATACCACTTGTTAAACCCAAAATAATCTAATAAACAATTCAATAAGCCTTGAATTATTATTGAGAAGTTGCAGAATCACACTCAATAATATTAAGAAGATCAAGAATTATAACAATATGTAATACACAATTAATTATCAAAAGCTTCAATCTTATTAATGATATAAGACGAATACAATTAAGTATTAGGGTTACAGAAAACCTTGAAGCTGCGTAAAACTATCTTAACCTAATATAGGTCTGAGGATCTCTATTTATAATGCATAGAGTCCTATACAATCTCTAGTTATTATGGTATTCGAATCTATCCCATAAATAACTCTAACCGACTTATAAACACCAACAGTGGGAGTAACTTACTTTACACCAACAGTGGTAGTAAGTTCCCATTACAGACACCAAGTATAATTACATTAATAGTGGCATTGCTGCTACAAATACACTAGCAGTGGCTAGTTCTTCAATCTTTCTAGCAGTGGCTATCATTAAAGCGAACAGTGGCAAGACTTCAACACTTGATCAATTCTGCTCAGATCCCAACATCAGTATTTGAAGGCCTTTGTGTTTGGGCAATGGAGGTTTTTATGGAACGTACTTCATGATCTACCAACTTATGAGCCCACAATTTTATGTTATATCGACCTTTATGTTATATCCACATTTTTGTATGCTGGTCATTCGACATTTTCTTCATGATCTACCAGCTTATGAGCCCACGATTTTTGTTGATACTATTGGGCTTCGTGGATACAATGCGGCATTCAGTATCGATTCTCGTCGTCCTGAGCATTTGAGACCACAAACGATAAATCTCTTTGGATTTTTGATCGATCCACTCTACAGGACTCCACCTAATAATGGTTGGGAGGATGTTAATACTGATGCTGGTCCACCTGCTGAGCTTCCTCCTGATGTGGTTCCGAATCCATAGCCACAAGAGCTTCTTGAGGACGTTTTACAGGCTGAACATCAAGGTCATGATGTTGTGCCTGAGATAGCAGAGCAGGTAGTACAAGAAGTATTGGGTCATCAGGATGATATCAATGATCTAGAACGTCAGGCGATTGAAAATTACCATGAGGTAATTCTTTTTACTTTATATATTCACTATGATATTTGAACTTAGTTGATTGAGCTTTTAGCTAAATCATAAAGTTTTTGTATCACGACTTATAGGTACAGGTGATTCAGGATCCAGTGGTTGATAGACCTGGGGGTTCTTCATCTGCTACTGTACCTGTACAGGTATATATAAGTAATCATTTATGTAATTATGAAATTAATATAGAACTTGTATGATGGAGCAATATGCTAATCATAAGAGTTTAATATAATTATTGTACATGATACAGAGGTTGGTCCTTCTGGTAGACGTGATGGTGAAATAGTCACTGATGAGTCAGATTCAGATGATACACCAAGTCCACCACATCATACTATTCGTTATCAATCTCATATGATTCCGGATCCGGCATTGACAGAGAAGCGTAAAGCTAAGGATGTAGATCCGGATTTCACTCTGCGAGACGAAGACACAGATGACGATGATGACCAGCCTTTAAGGTCCAAACGACAAAAGCTAATAAGGGCTTTCACCCCACAGTTGACTATTGGTGAAGTTCCTCAGGCTACACTTAGAGCTGAGTCTAGAACTAGGTCACATGAGACAGAACAGGTCTCACGGCCTACTGAGAGGGAGGTTGAGTTGGTACGTCCGGAATCATTCCCAACTGCCAAAGCGAGCAAATTTGCAGCTGGCCTTCTGACGGCAGCTTTGACTCAGCCTTCTCAGCCACTTACTTCTGATTCACATATAGCATCACTCACACCACCTGGACCCACGACCATCTCTGTTACTCCTACGACGGATGCTGAAAGGATTACATCCTTAGAGTCGAAAGTTAAGGAGTTAGAGAAGCTTACTTCTACGATTCCAGAGTTGGTTGCACATAATCTTCTCTTTGCCAAGCAGATGACTCAACAAAGTGAGTCTTACAAGACATTGCTGGAGACTCGTCGCACTTTGTTACAAGACTTTACTACCCAGCGATTGAAGCTTGAACAGTTAGAGCATCTTGTGTTGAGAGTGCATTCAGGACAGTCAGCTCAGGGGGAGATATTGCTATATCAAGAGTCCTGTAGACAAGATGAGTTAAGGAAAAAGAGAGATGCTGATAAAGACGATGATCCCAGTGCTCCGAAAGATAGTGAGCTGGTTGGTCCTTCAACGACTAGCAAGCAGACTATTATTCAGGGGGAGTCTGAAGTAGCGGGTAAGGATGGTGATGATGTTGATACAAGCCATGCTGCACCAGTTGATGATGCTGGTAAGGAAATTAGTTAGAAGATGTATAGGTAGATTGGATAATTAAGACTTAGAATGATTGTAATATAACTTTTATATTAAGTTTTAATGAAAGTTTTTGTTTATTAAAATCTTATATGCTATTAAAGATAAAGAAATTCTTAGAGTTAATTCTGAGAAATTAACTAAAGAATTTATATTATTATTATTAAAAATATACTTAGAAATTATTTACAAAACAATTATAGTATACAGAGATATATTAATTATAATCTTAGATAGATTTCTGTAATCTATAAAAGATTAAGATTATGTAATAATTGTTTGATATTTTCATGATTGAAATGATAAATAAATTTTAAGATTGATAAGTTATCAATAATAGAATTTAAATTATTATTTAAATCATTCTTGTTTATCTCTTTGTAGAATTGGAGAAATTGAATTTGACTGATTCTGAAAGTGATTTTGGAGATGAAGCTGAAGTCGGGATTGATTATGATCTTGAAGAAGGTGAGTTTATTCCACATGAAGACTGGATTTCTGTTCCTGAGATTGTGGTAGACGAAGGTGTTGATCCAGATGCTGATATTGATGAACATGTCGTGAATCCATCTAGGACAGAATTTGTAGTTGAAGATGATCAAGGAGAAAGAGTAGTCGATGTAGATGAAGATATTGATGACTCAACTGATTCTGAAAAAGAAGATGATACTCTTATTCCAACTAAGAATCCAGTGGTTAGGTACAGGAAACTACCAAAGATAAAGAAGAAGATTGGAGTTTCTGAAGTAGATATTACTGAAAAGCTTTTTCCACATAGAGGAATTATTGGATGGTACTTTGATTCTGACCTAAAGTAGCTCTTTGCTATCAAAAAGTTTGACGGAGTTCAATATTTTGAGAAGAAGCTTGTTGTCTTTAGTTCTCTTCCTAGATTTGAGATTCGAGACTTGGCTACATTAGAGCTGAATAATCCGAGTAATGATGATTATGCAAAGTATGTTGCAAAGATTATCAGGACTGAGGGTAGATCGATGAAGTTTGAGAAAATCAAGCCAAGAGTTGGAAGAACAATCAAATTAAAGGAAAGAAGTGAAAGAACTAGAAGAAGACGTCGAAAGAAAGTATATCTAGCTGTCAAGCGTGTAAAGCAAATCCCACTGAAGACAATGTCAAAAGATATTCTGGGAAATATGAAAAGTTGGCACGTGGATTCAGAGACTGGAGAAGCTGTTATGGTTGAAGCTGATGATGAAGTTGAAGGAGGTGAAAGAGAACTTCTGAGAGTTTATGATCATCGACACCTGATGAACATGTCGAAGAAAGATTTAACGAAGTTATTCGAGAATAGAATCTTAACGACAGAAGCATGGGGTGATCTTGCACGTGATTATCAAATGATGGTTAAGACTTGCATGAAGATGAAAATCTATGTTGGAAGCAAGATATTCAAGTGATTATCAAGGACAAACTTGAAGACAACTAGAGCTATTGTCAAGGGGGAGTCTGTTGGGACATGTTTGTGTAACAACAGTTCTAGCTTGTAATAGTGATCAGTTTGTAATTAAGTTTTGTATATTGACTTTCCTTAAATATATATATTAGTTTGATATTAATATTTGTTAAACATATTATTGTAATTAAAGTGTTAGACAAATATAGAATTAAGCTAATATGATAAATGTTATTAGTTTTGTGGTTAATATATTTATTACATATAAGTATACGATAAATATATAGATTGCGAAATGAAGACTGCGATGCAAACTGAGTTCAGTTTGCAAGGTGGTTAGCGAGATGAGTCAGTTTGTAGGACTCATGGGCTGCGAACTGAGTCAGTTCGCAAGGCCCAGACCTGCGAACTGAAACGAGAATATATATGTTTTCTGCTTAGAAAAACCCTAACACTTTTACAATCTGCGAATATAGCTTCTGCAAACAAACCCTATGAAATTCTAAGAATATTGTGCTTGATTCTTGATAGGTTAACATTATTAACAATCAAGATTAAAGCTAGATATTATTTCTAATCACGAACAAATCGTGATACCAAAGTTATATCCGTATAACTGTGATATTGAGGGATTCCGCACCTTAATATCAAGATAACCTCGTTATGGATTCACATAACTAGGGACTTACAGAGCCATCATCATTTGAACCGCAACTAGCCAACCAACCCATACCACTACCATTTCCAAACCCCGAAATCACCATAAACCGATCTTCATCCGCTCAATTTCAAGAACTTCAGTTCACCGTTGACGGAAAGATCATTCTCACTAGAAATAATGAAGTTTCCTCATCATTAGTCAACAAATACGAGCTAAAGATAGACGAATTCTCAAATAAAACCGAGTGGGTTGAAATAGCGTCAATCTCCACATCTGAACCCAAGATGGACGATGCGCCAATCCAAGCTGGATATGAGAAGCTAAAATAGAGACGAGATAGCTAGAATGAAGCCATCTATTGAAGAACCGCCGAACCTTGAATTAAAAGAATTACCACCCCACCTCGAATACGATTTCCTCCATGGAACATCACAACACCCAGTGATAATATCAAAAGAGTTAAAACCCGTGGAGAAAGCTCAACTCGTCGATGTTTTGAAATCACACAGAAAGGCGATTGCATGGAAATTTCTGATATACAAGGAATTAGTCCCAACTATTTCAAACCGTCAATGAAAAAGGCAGAGAAGGGTAAATCCTAAGATTCAGGACGTGGTTAAGCAAGAGGTTATCAAACTCTTGGATGATGGATTGATTTACCTAATATCCAACTCACCATGGGTTAGCCCTGTTCAAGTCGTCCCAAAGAAAGGAGGAATGACGGTCGTTACGAACAAAGATAATGAGCTTATACCAACTCGAACAGTCACCGGTTGGAGGGTTTGCATTGATTACTGGAAGTTAAACGAAGCAACTCGCAAGGATCACTTCCCGCTTCCGTTTATTAACCAAATGCTCGAAAGATTATCAGGGAACGAATACTACTATTTCCTTGATGGTTTCTCTGGGTATTTCCAAATCCCGCTCGATCCGAAGGACCAGGAGAAAACAACGTTCACGTGCCCAGGAACATTTGCATAACAACGAATGCCATTTGGATTATGCAACGCACCTGCAACATTTCAAAGATGCATGGTTTCAATTTTCCATGACATAATTGAACAATGCATTGAAGTCTTTATGGATGACTTCTCGGTCTTTGGAGACTCTTTTGCATCATGTCTACCCAACCTCGACAGGATGCTCGCCAAGTGTGAAGAATCGAATCTCATTTTGAATTGGGAAAAATGTCACTTTATGGTGAAGGAAGGAATAGTTTTAGGACATCGGATATCAAAGAAGGAATCAAAGTAGACAAAGCAAAAGTCAAAACCATTGCAAAACTTCCACCGCCAACCAACGTTAAGGCCATTCGGAGCTTTCTTGGACATGCTGGATTCTATCGCCGTTTTATCAAGGACTTCTCCAAGATTTCTCGACCAATCACTTACCTTTTAGGAAAAGACATCAAGTTTGTATTTGATGAGAACTGTATGAAGGCTTTCAACTACCTGAAAAAGGAGCTAACCAACGCACCAATCATGGTCTCTCCAGATTGGAGTCTACCATTTGATATCATGTGCGACACTAGCGATTTCGCAGTTGGGGCATTTTTAGGGAAAAGAAAGGATAATCACTTTCGACCAATCTACTATGCCAGCAAAACACTTATAGATGCTCAAGAAAACTACACAACCACAGAAAAGGAGCTTCTGGCCGTAGTGTTTGCTTTTGACAAATTTTGATCCTACCTAATACTATCCAAGACGGTAGTATACACAGATCACTTAATTCTAAAATACCTCTTCAAAATGCAAGACTTAAAACTGTGACACCCGACGATTTAGGGTTATTGATTAACCCGTTAGAAACCCTAATTGCGTGTGTTTAGTTTAGTATTAGGTTAAATACTTGTAAGTACTTGTAACTATTTGTATAATTGTGTGAATATACACTCCCGTAATTGTTTTATATTACGTTTACATAATTAGTTGTAATTACGAGAAACAACCAGACATAGTCCAACAAACTATACGACGTTGGTGAAAATATTTCTATAAATAACTTAAATCTATTTTTAGAAGTTATTTACTCTATATTATTATTTTTATATAATAATACACGAAAAACTTTAACATTTAGTTTAAAACGTAACAAACGCAACGATAACGCGCGAATCGAACTCGGCAACCAAATGAATGTCAATAAATATTTTGACTATTTAAATTAAAGTATTTTAATAATACTTCAATGGAAAAATATCACAAACATAAGGTTAATTAAAACAACGAAAGAAAACGTTAGACGATTTAACGTTTTAACAAAAATAACGGGTATACGACCTCAATACGTAACACAAATTGGAAAATAAAATAAAAACTCATCCACCATCCTATTGGGGCCCATGAGAACGACCACCACCCTCCCCCATCCACTAAAAATACATGCAATCTTCAATGATTACATTTTCTCCCCAACTCCATTCATCCTTCATGCAATCTCTCATCTCTCTTCATTTTCATTATTTGCATTTTCTCAAAATCTTCTCTTCCTCTCTCTCTCTCTCTCTCTCTCAACTTCCAGAGATTTTCACCACCCCATAACCACCATACACCTCCCTACTACCACCAAAGAACCACCAAGCACCACCACCTAAATACTTCACCATTTTTCAAGAGATTAGCAAGGAATTAGAGCTCAAGACCTCCTCACTTCAAATCTGCCCTTCTTCCTTCATAAAACATCATTGTAAGAATATTACTCACTCATTATACTCTCTTTTACATGTAATATTGTTTACTCAACTTGTATATAACAAAACTTTGCTCAAAAACCATTTCTCTCAACTTGCAAGTCATGGAAAAGTAACTTTTGTTTCTATCCAGAAAATAATACGAAATTCACCAAACTGTTTCTCACTCATTTATTACTCCAAATTGACGTTTTTGTAGTCTAAAAGGAAGTTCGAGATGTTAGGTTTCAAAATCAACAAACCTCATATTTTTATGAATTCGTTTACTATTTTTAATAATTTGTATAAAAATACATAGACAATCTGTTCCAGAAATCCGGAAACTTTACCTTTAGTATTTTGGCCATATCTCGAGCTACACATCTCTAAATGACCTGAAACCACCGCCCAAATTTCACCCATTTCATTGGCTACAACTTCTATGTTGACAATGTTTACTGGTTCCTAGTAGATTTTTCCCAAAAATGTAACTTCATGCATATGTCCAGATTAGTCAACTGTTGGACATCAGAGGACACATGTAATTTTGATAAATACTTAAGCTACTCTAAAATTCATGGAAAATTAATGAAAGTGGATAACATGTGGAGGAATAACTGGTATTTTTCTTGGGAGTTAATTCGGAATGTACAATTTTATAAAAATTCGACTAACAAGTGTACTTTCTAGAAAAGGAGATAGTGGACTGATTTTAGTAACACTTTAAAAATCGACACTTGTGGTCTTGCTATAAATGGAAAAACTAACTTTTTATGATCCATAAACACATATAAGATTTGGATCAAAGTTTCGGGTCAAACGAGAAGATTTGACTAAGTCAACAAAAATGGGACTCGATTCGGAAAAACGCAAAACTTACTATTTTTGAAATGAATGGTAACAAAAAGGGGTTGGTTGACTTATTTAGTAACTTTGACCAAAAATGAGGTTTAAAATACTTCCGACTGAAAAACCGACACTTAGAACACTTGGATCAAATTAGAAAACCAATCAGACCCTTAGTGTCGCATGACCTGCGACACTACCTGCGACACTACCTAAGTGTCGCTATCTATGTCGCTACTTAATTGAAATTGATTTGAACCTGCGACACAAGGCTCAGTGTCGCTATCTTGCGACACTAACTCGAATGTTGCATACACTGTGATACTTATCCTAGTGTCGCTAAACCTGCAACAATGACTCTAGTGTCGCTACTAGTGTCGCTACTAGTGTCGCTAAAGACAGAAAACATGAAACTTGATTTTACTAAGTATTAAACTTGGATAGCAGCTTATAACCACACATGATACATACCATTACAATGTATACAATGAGACAAACTTGATAATAATGTCTTTTACCAACGGGTCGTACACATCTTTAACCAACAACTTAACTGAACATACTAGTTGAGTGAACTTGTTTTTAGGTGGACATCAACCCTCCTCCTATACTATTGACTTAAGTGGACATTAACCCTCCACTTACATAGATGGTATGTGAGACATCTACTTATATACAACCTTATACGTTTAGTACATTAGAAGGTTGCACCTTGGGACACCTTGCTTGCTTATTTGATTATTTGCTCACTAATTGCTTAACTCAGGTGAGTTTCATAGCCCCTTTTTACTGTTTTATATCCAGGGGTGAGAATACATACAACTGCTTTTACACAACTGTTTTTATGAACACAAGTACAACAAACAATGCTATACGGATTGCATGAGTTAACACACTAATCCATTTAAAGTCCTCACACATCTTAGCTTCGTTAATTTAGACTAAGCGCAAGTATTAGTAAATATATCTATTTGAGACTGACAATCCCCGTCTGGGTTAGTCGCGCTAACCTGTCAAACGGACGTATTAATATCTGTACACACGAGTGTATCAGATTAGACACTTGCAGGGGCACCAACGATCATGTACTCGAAAGAGGCACGACACACATTGTTAAACTTCGTACTATGAGCTCATGGCAATAGTATACATATTTGATTGATTTCAAACATTATTAAATCTTGTGTTTCATACCGATATCTAAACAACTATTTAACAAACCTAGGAACTCACCAACTTTATGTTGACCCTTTTAGTATGTATTTCTCAGGTAACCAGCCGCAGTAGGATGCTTATGGAAGCATTTAGCTCGAGTCGCATATTTTGAAACAACCAAGAATTAGATTGCATATACTATATTTTATAACGATAGCCATACATTTTAATTATAGAAATGTAACTATTTTTAAAACGTCTCATTTAGAGGTCGTTCAATATAATCTTTATGTGATGATATTTGATTTGGTCGGCGTCCCCGTGACACCTCATACTTCCGCTGCCACGTGTTTTTGGGGTGTGACAAAAACCGAGATTGTTACGATGGATTCTACTCCTACAAGAATTCGACATCGAGATTAAAGATAATACGGGAGCAGAAAATGTCACCGCAGATCATTTAAGCCGACTTGAAAATCCGTCAATGGAACAACTTGCAGAAAGAGATATAAAAGAGTAATTTCCAGAAGAGCAGTTAATGAGTTTAGGAGAGCAAATGCAAGGTTCACAATTCACCGACAACGCTTGGTTCACAGACATTGTCAATTTCATAGTTGGAGGAATCATAAGAAAAGGGATGCCATCCTCGCGAAGACAGAAATTCTTCCGCGACATCAAGCATTACTTTTGGGATGATCCATACTTATTCAAGGTCTATCCCGACCAGATTATAAGAAGATGTGTCGATGGGAAAGAAGCCGAATGCATCCTCCACCAAAGCCATCACGGACCTACAGGATGACATCATGCAGCTAATTTGACAGCAAAGAAAGTTTACGACTCAGGATTCTAATGGCCCACCATTTTTAGAGACGCACAAGACTTGGTGAAATGTTGCGGTATTTGCCAAAGGTTTGGAAATATCACAACGCGTAACGAAATGCCATTAAAGAACATCCAAGCATGCGAGATATTTGACATATGGGGATTGGACTTCATGGACCAATTCTGAAATCTTACGGAAAGGAATACATTCTAGTAGTTGTCGATTATATATCCAGATAGGCAGAAGCTCAAGCTTTTCCAACAAATGACTCAAGAGTTGTAACCAAGTTCTTAAAACACTATTCTGTCGGTTTGGAACTCCGCGAGCGATCATCAGCGATCGAGGCACGCACTTTTGCAATACTCAGTTTATTAAACTATTGCAACAATACGGTGTCACCCACAAAACCTCTACGGCCTATCACCCGCAGACGAATGGGAAAGCAGAAATAATAAACCGAGCGTTGAAAAGAATTCTGGAACAAACAGTTGGTCAACACAAGGAGAGATGGGCAGATAAGCTAGACGATACTTATGGGCATTCCGGACAGCTTACAAAACACCATTAGGAATAACCCCCTATAGGCTCGTTTATGGAAAGGCATGTCATCTTCAGATTGAACTCGAATACAAAGCTTACTGGGCGCTGAAGAACTGTAGCTTAGACCCTACGATAACGGAAATGCACCGGAAAATGCAACTGAACGAGCTAATAGAGTTAAAAGATCAAGCTTATGAAAGCTCCTACAAATTTAAGGAAAGAACCAAATTGCTTCACGATGCAAAGCTCCGCCCCACACGATTCAATCCAGGTGATAAGTTCTACTTTTTAACTCACGATTTAAGAAGTTTTCTGGTAAATTCAAAACACGGTGGAGCGGTCCATTCACAATCTCTAAAGTATTCCCCTATGGCGCCATCGAACTTGAGGCTCCAGACGGGAATTTCTAGGTAAACGGTCACCGTTTAAAGCACTACGTAGAAGACTTTCCCTCAACCGAGGAAGTCTATAACTACAAATCACCCTAATAGAATAGCAGGTATGAAAGAGTCAAGCTACGAGACTCAATAAATAAAGCACTCTTGGGAGGCATCCCAAGCTTATCTTTTCAGCATTAATTTTTCTTTTACTTTCGTGTTTGATCTAATCCATTTTTTTATGCAGTACCTCACCTTATGAAAGGCTAATGATTATGTTTAGACCATTGACCTTTTGTATTTTGCAGGATGAGTTCGCATCTAGTCGGAGCACGAGCCCCCAGTCAAAGACGCTCACGTGCCATGTATCACTCCCGGAGTTCATCACCGGGCAGTAGCATGAGGACTGTTAAGGGATCACAGTCACCGCCCCCTCGATTGGACGAGACCTTGGAAGACTTGGTGGAGGTGAACGTTATGAAGACATTTCTTTTACGTCCCCTCCATGCCAAGTTACCTTTATCTCGCAGATTAGAGGGACAGACCGCAGGGACCTCCAGAGTACCCACCTTTCATCATGGGGTGACTACCGCAGACCCTGCTGTCACTTGGTCGATACTGAGAGCCCTCGAGGTTCAGCACACTGTCATCACTGAGATCCACATTGCTTCAGGCTTTCCTTCCATACCTCTGTGCCCCTTTCAGATGGGACCTGATCCCGCTCCGCACATTCCACTGTGGGACCTATTCCCACCTTGGAACATGACTGCGCAGGACCACCCCACTCTTACGGACCCACTAGAGGAAGAGATCGCTGTTGTAGATGCTTGGATTCAGAATCCAGAGGATGGCACTACATCTCCAGTCTATACCATCGAGGAGTCAGCATCACCTACATCGATCGTTGAAAACACGATCTTTATGGATGATGACTTCACTGATTGGGAGGCGCTCTACGTTGATATGGATTAGCTATTATTATTTATGTTATTTCTGTTTAGTATTAACGTGTATTGACATTGGTGTTTCCTGAATGATGTTCATTATACAGAACTCAACTTAGGAATTATGGAACAAGTTCAGTTTAATGAGCCTAGTCCATTTCCAGCAAATTCACACACTTGAATCTGGTCCATAAAATCCAGTGGCTACGCACGCAACATAAGGAAGTATCTCTTCTAACCGTACTTTGCTTGATTAAACACATTAAAATTCTAAGTAAAACTCTAAGTGTGAGATTATGACTCACAAACATAGAATAACTTCAATCCATAATTTCGGCGGGTTTCGTCGAGCGGAATGATAAGTGTCTCATTAGACAAGCATTTCTTCATATTAGAAATGTGAAAAGTGGGATGCATGCTGCTGAGTTCGGGTGGCAGCTGCAGTTGATATGCCACTGGACCAATCCTTTCGAGGATCTCAAAAGGCCCAATGTACCTGGGAATTAACTTTACGCGTTTGCTGAAGCGAATGACACCTTTCCAAGGTGATACTTTAAGCAATACTCGATCCCCAACCTGGAACTGGAGATGCTTGCGTCTCACGTTAGCATAGCTCTTCTGACGATCACGTGCGGCTTTCAGTCAGTTTTGGATACCAACGATTTTCTCAGTGGTTTCATGAATGATTTCCGGACCCGTGAGTTGGCTATCCCCAACTTCAGTTAAACAGATAGACGAGCGACACTTACGACCGTACAGTGCCTCGAATGGTGCAGCCTTGATGCGGGAGTGATAACTGGTGTTATAAGAAAACTCGCATAATGGTAGAAGTTTTTCCCAGTTTGCACCGAAATCAACTACCCAGGCTCGTAGCATATCTTCCAATGTTTGAATAGTTCATTCATTTTGGCCGTCGGTTTATGGATGGTATGCAGTACTCATATCCAAACGAGTACCAAGAGATCGTTGTAATGATTACCAAAAGTGAGATGTGAATCGGCCATCTCTATCAGAGAATTTCAAGATGGGAACGCCGTGTCTATATACTATCTCTTTCAGATATAATCAGGTGAGGCGTTCCATCTTGTTAGTTTCTTTGATTGTGAGGAAATGAGCAGATTTGTGAGCCGATCTACGATCACCCAAATGGTATCGCAACCGCTAGATGTTTTTGGGAGTTTCATGATGAAATCCATGGAGATCTGCTCTCATTTCCATTGAGGGTTTTCCGGTTGTTGGAGTAATCTGGAAGGTTTTTGATACTCGGCCTTAACCTTAGAACAGGTCAAGCATTTGCTGACATACGTAGCTATGTCGGCTTTCATGTTAGGCGACCAGTATAGTTCTTTGATACCGTGATACATCTTGTCAGATCCAGGATGTATAGAATAGCAAGATTTGTGAGCTTTGTCCATCACCAAATCTCGTAAGTTGCCGAAGCTAGGTAACCATAACCGGTTAGAGAATTGTCGAGTACCGTTAGGTTTAGTCTCGAATTGTTTATCCATGCCTCGTAAGGCTTCGTTTACGATGTTTTCAGGTTTGAGTGCTTCGAGTTGAGTAGCGAGGATGTGAGCAACGAGGTTGTTGTGAATGTTCATGGTGAGTGCTCGGACTCGAAGAGGTTTTGTTCATTCTCTTCAGCTTAAGGCATCGGCGACAACAATTGCTTTGCCTGGATGGTATTTGATTTCACAATCGTAATCGGTAAGCAACTCGACCCATCAATGTTGCCTCATGCTCAGATTCTTCTGATCGAATAAGTGTTGGAGACTTTTGTGATCGGTATAAATGGTACTTCGAGTACCATATAGATAGTGTCTCCAGATTTTAAGAGCGAACACCACGGCCCCTAGCTCGAGGTCATGAGTCGTGTAGTTTTTCTTGTAAACTTTAAGTTATAGGGAAGCGTAGGTAATGATCTTGTCTTGTTGCATCAACACGCAACCGAGACCTTGATGAGAAGCATCGCAGTATACCATGAAGTCATAGTTGCCTTTGGGTAATGATAGAATAGGTGCACTGCAAAGCTTGAGTTTCAGTAGCTAAAATGCTGACTCTTGTTTATCAGTCCAATTGAACTTCTTTTCCTTCTGAGTCAGTGTCATGAGAAGTTGGGCAATTTTGGAGAAATTTTTGATGAACCGACAATAATACCCTGCCAATCCTAAGAATTGACGTACCCCGGTTGGAGTGGTTGGCGCTTGCCATTCTTTGATAGCCTCTATTTTTGATGGATCAACATGAATTCCCTTACTGTCGATAACATGACCAAGGAATTGAACGGTTTACATCCAGAACTTACACTTAGAGAATTTAGCATATAACTCCTCGTGTCTGAGTAGCTCTAGGATGGTTCTCATATGTTGTGCATGGTCTTGTTCATTGCGCGAATAGATGAGAATGTCATCGATAAAAACAATGACAAACTTGTCAAGATATGGCTTGCATACTCGATTCATAAGGTCCATGAATACAGCCGGTACATTGGTTAGACCGAAGGGCATAACTTGAAACTCATAGTGCCCATAGCGAGTTCGAAAAGCTTTTTTTGGAATATCTTCATCGCGAACTCGTAACTGATGATAACCTGATTGTAGATCAATCTTTGAATAAAAACTTGATCCCTGGAGTTGGTCGAACAGGTCATCGATGCGTGGAAGTGGATAACGGTTCTTTAAAATTAACTTATTTAGTTCCCTGTAATCGATGCACATGCGGAAAGAACCGTCCTTCTTTTTGACAAATAGAACTGGGGCTCCCCAAGGCGAGGAACTCGTTCGAATGAATCCCTTATCCAGGACTTCTTGTAACTGAGTGGACAACTCCTGAAGTTCGGAATGGGCTAAGCGGTATGGTGCTCGTGCCACCGGTGCAGCACCTGGTACGAGTTCAATTGAGAACTCAACCTGCCTAGGCGGTGGAAGGCCAGGTAGTTCCTTGGGAAAGACTTCTGGAAAGTCTTGGACGATGGGCACATCCTCAAGTCGCTTCTCCTCTGACTTTTTCTTCATAATGTGTGCGAGGATTTCTTGATAACCCTTTCTCAGGTACTTGCGGGTTTTTCATACAGGATATGATATTCAATCTCGTCCCACCGGTCTCCCCTTGTCTGATCAGTGTACCACCGGTGGCGAGAGATATACGAACGATCTTTTCATAGCAGACGATTTCAGCTCGATGTTTGGACAACCAGCCAATAATGACGTCGAAGCTTCCGATTTCAACGGGTATGAGGTTGATAGGAAAGAGTTCATCCGGGAGGTTTAAAGTACAATCGAGCAACACGCTATCGGCCTCGATTAGTTTTCCATTAGCTAACTCTATAGTGTATAAAGTATCTAACGCAACAGGGGTAATATCAAGTAGTGAGCTAAACTCATGCGATATAAAACTTTTATCAGCACCGGTATCAAACACTACAAAAGCAGTTAAATTGTTGATAAGGAACATACCCGTGACCACATTAGGGTCTTGACGGGCATCCTTAGAGTTGAGAACGAAAGCTCTACCTCTGGCGGTGCTGTTGTTGTTGCCCTTGTTCTTCAGCTTCGGACATTCTTTCTTGAAATGCCTTGTGTTCCCACATTCATAGCAGGCTTTGGATGGTTGGGTGTTGGTGTTGTTGTTGGTGGTGGGGGATCTACAGTCCTTGGTGAGGTATCCGTACCTCTTGCAATTGTTGCAAAGGGTACCGCAAGGACCTTCATGGTGGCAATTGCACTTGGAACAATAAGGTTTGCTCCCGGTGTAACCTCGTCTGGTTTCGGTGGTTGAGTTGTAGGCTTTGATGGTGTCGGGTTTCTTGTTCTGGTTGTTGGAATTGTCAGACCATTTCCTTTTGTTGGAAGATGGAGTGGGTGTTTCCTGGTTATCACTCATAGCTATGAGTTCATGGGCCAACCGGATGGCACCATGAAGAGTGGTTTGGTTTGAAGAGGCGACGTTTCCCCGGACAGGTTTCGGAAGACCACGAATGTACTTCTTGATTCGCTCAGGTTCTGTACTTACCATGGATGGGCGAAGAAGAGCAAGTTGATGGAACCTGGTGGTGTATCCAACAATATCGGTTCCCTGAACCTTTAAGTGCCAGAATTCTTCATCCAGCTTCTGGAGTTGCTCACTTGGACAGTGCTCATCCGTGAGCTTCTTCTTTAGATTCTCCCAAGGGAGTAGGTAGGCAGTGTCAATACCCACGGACTGGCATATGAATTCCACCATGTGAGGGCACCGTCTGCGAAGGTGCAAGTAGCGAATTGGACTTTGTCATCCTCCGCACATTTGTTGATGTGAAAAACAGATTCCATTTTCTCGAACCATCTTATCTGACCAATGGCTCCTTCAGTACCCTTGAAGTTCAAGGGTTTGCAGTTTAAGAAGTCCTTGTAGGAGCAAGGCTTGGTGACAGTAGTAGTTTCAGCAGTGTCATTACTTTTCTTGGAGTTTTGTGGAGAGTCCCGAGCCAAGGCCTCAGCCACTGCTTGGGAGATAAGGGATGCAAGCTGGGCATCGGTATAAGGTCTTGTCTTTGGCGGCATGATTCTTCAAAAGAAATGAAGATACATGAGATTTTGCACAAGGATGGTGATTATCACAGATGTTCATATTTAAAGGTGATAATATAAAACATCACGACATGACAATCAATAGTATAAGATAAACAAGGAATTAAGGATAGATAACATGAGTCCAAAAGGTTACAACCATAGATGTTTTACAAAAGATGTCGGGGATGGTACCACCGGCCGAATTACAAGAGTCCTACGATAGCATAATAGATTACAAATAGACATTATACTAATCCTGACGTAGGTTTAGTTGGGATATCGCAGTAACAAGACGGGTGACGGTTTCAGCAAGTCTGCTGGTTTCTCGAGTGCCGTCTTCAGCCAAAGTTAACCGCTGCTCCAGTACACGAGTGTATTCTTCAGCCTCCCGTGAATGCTGTTCACATTCTTCTAATCTTGCTTGCAAGAGATCAGATGCGCCTATGTCGTTGATCACTTGTTGATGAAACCTGTCTAGAGTGTGTTTCATTTCTTCACATTCCCGTTAAAGCTATGCCATAAGATCATGGGCTTGACGTAACAGGTAGGTTGTCATCATGTGTTGCTCCCTCTCGAGGTCCTCGAGCCTTTGCTCATGATGGTGGAGTCGGGTAGCCAACACCGATACTGTGTGGTGTGTCGGTTCCTGGGTGTACGGGGAGATGTCCATGGGGTCTGCATGAACTTGGATCTCTTCCTCAGACTGCCATGTGTTTAGGGGTATGGGTAACCAGTCCCACCTGTGGGCATGAGTAGGACGGAATGTCCTGATAGCAGAGTTTCCCGTATAGTTGGAGTAAGGGTCAGTTTGGGACGATTCGGTACTCCTATGGCGAGTACGGATTACTCGAGCTTCTCCATATGAGTAAAACAGTGGTTCGGGAACATCCCATGTTGGAGAGACTGACGGAACGGTTATCCTCTCTTGAGTTAGTTGTGCTTGGACTTCATTGTCTGAATTAGTGAGTGCTACGAGAGAGTTGTCAGCCATTTCTGTGGCAAAAAGTTTAGTAAGGTGAGGCCTATATTAATATGCCTATAATATATAATATAGCCTAAAGTGTAGCAGTTAAGAGAGGCCTATCCATGTTAAGACATGTTTGAGTTTGGTTTATCTCGTGGTCAGAGTCAACTAGTGTATCCCTATTCAAGTATAACCATTTCAGACCTTTCATCATCCTTATTTAATTGTACATAGTTGATCAGTCTATGTTAAATTAAACTCGTATGGTGAAATTCTTGAACTAGTCCTACTTCATAGAAAATACAACCTAACGGTCATAGCCTAGGCCCACTAAATGCAACCTAGTTCACTATAACCTTAGAATCTGATACCAATCTGTCGCAACCCCAAATTCGTGATTAGCGGAAGCATACTTTGGGTACGACTCGTCGGGTAATCAACAGCACAAAGATATATAGTAAATGACTCTACATGCGTCGTTTTAACAAAATATATTAATATAAAAATGTTTACAACATTTGAAGCTAATACATAGCTCGCATTCTGGAAATGAGAGATTCCGATACATATATACTTTTACAAAATATATTAATGTAAGGAAATCTCTAATATCTGCATGCTGAGTCGAGCTACAGTAATCCTGAAGGCAGTCCAACCTACTGCTGAGCACCTATGATACATGCTAAAAATGGTCAGCTTAAAGCAGGTGAGCTCAAGGGTTTGTATATCAAATAATGTTGTATGAACTACAAGATTTAATGTACTGATTTTCAACCAAGCAAATAAATGATGTATACATCCATGAGCACATAGTATGAGCCTTAACTGAGGTGTCAGGATCCACATTAAAGGACCTGATCGAGGGTGCCTCCCCACGAGTGCCTAATCCACACTCGCAAACCTCAAATGCTAATGCATCCGTTTGACTAGTTAGTGCTTGCTAACCCGGACGAGGATTGTCAATCCTATATGGTACCATACACTAACATTCGCGCTACCGAAGTATTACCAACTATGTTGTGAAGGACTTAAAATGATTAGTTGTGTAAACTCATGTAGTATGTGAAAAGTTTGTACTCGCATTCACCTGTTAAAAACAAGCAATGAATCACACCCCTACGTGAAAAACAGTAAAAAGAGGGGCCATGAGACTCACCTGCGCGGATGCGTTTATCTCAATAAACGTGCGTTGCTTAGCCAAGCAAAGATGTCTGAAGACTGTAACCTAAGGGCATCCAAGATGCGCGTTGGTTAATACGAGTAGGCATCTCAAAAGATCACCTATGCTAATTGATCACACCACTAGTAATGTCCAAATATATTGGGTTTGTTGTTTGTATTTTGAAAACGTATACGGCCCATTGGTGACAATGTGTAACAGTAATTCTAAAAAGCATTATTATTATGTTTTGATTCATTTGTGTACTCATAAAAGTGATTGTTAACCATTCTTGTATTGGTTTAATATCGTATTGACTAAATGATGCGCTCCCGAACGGTCGTATGAAGATGACGTATGGATCGCAATCGGTTTGTTTTAAATTTATATTTGCTGGGGTCTAAGTATGACTTACTAATACTGAACCAAAGGCTAGTAGATGGTAAGTATGACCTAGAGTCGTTCTTAAAGAGACACTGAATTGAAACGGAGGTGATCCAATCAATCTTTCTTTTCTAGAAAAGATTTTAAAAGAGTGCGTTGGGGGTTTTGGTTCAGTTAACTAAGTAAACTAAATAAAGCGAATAAAAGTGTAATAATAAATCAGATAATAAAAGTAGTATTTGTTGTGAGTTCGTTAGCTAATAATGTGGGAGGATGACTCTTATGGGAAAACAATTATCTAAATTGGAAATGTTTAGTGGATTCAACACCTAGTGGTATAACCAATAAGTTCCCTATTAGTCGGTTATCAACTAATATGTCACGAGGAACTAAGGTATCATGATTCTGATCAGACAGACGATGCTCAACTCTCCACACTCTCCTCTGAGGGAGTCAGTGACCCGTATTATTGAACGTATTCGCTCATGGGTGAAGGAATAGAGTAGCAGGTCATTACAAATCTGACCGTTCTTAATACCATAAAGATTTCAAATCCATTCAAAAATTATCTTAGAATTTATGTTCGAACTTATTAACCGATTCCTATTAATGAAACTTAAGGATGATAAACAGGGGAAAACGTTCAAGGTTCTTGCGTACCTTACTTTTGGTTTCATGTTTTAAGGAAAGGATATCAGTGTAACTTAGATTCCAAACTTGCCTTTCTCATTACAATTAACAAATCCCTAGGTTTTCGTAAATGGTTATTTAGCCTGTAGCCTACCTACTCTAATTTAATCTAAATTAACTAATCTAATTAAAATGCTGACGGCTTTTTGCATAAGTTTAAACCCAGACCATGTCGGAAAATGCTATGGTGATTCACAGTGTATTTAATCATTTACCGATGTTTCCATTGTGAATTTAATTGCTTCGCCATGTTCACGTGATAAGTACATTGTGATCGAAAATGTACAATACTCATGGCAAGTCCACGTAATCACATTGCATTTTATGATGCTTGCATGACGTTACAGTTAAAAACATAGTTTTTACACAGATAACTATTGACCAAGTATCAAGGTTTGCGACTCCTCTCTACAGGGTTACAATCACGTTTGTTAATCGAAAGGCGAATATAAGTTTTAGGTTTAAAATCATAGGATAAGTCCGTTCATAAAATTTCCGTTTTATAATGTCGATCCATAATACAACTACCTTCGGTCTTTACCGGCTTCCATACGTATGTACTTTGCTTAAAAGCATTTCCAGCACTATACCGAGTAAACAGTCGAATAGGGGCCGTCGAATTATTTCACGACATATTCAAAGTCATCCCACAATTATATATGCTAACTACATCTCAACAAATACAATAGTAATCTACTCGCTAATCATGGCACAAACTAGTTCTAGCATAATTAAAGCATACATATTTAATTAAGATAGAATAGGATAGAAAGAACCCGGATTAAAATGCGAGAAGGAATAGACTTGAATTAATAAGCGTAACTCCAAGCGTACACCAAAGATTACAAAATATTCCCTGGCTTTCGTTCTACTTTAGACAAGCTCCTTAACTAGCCTAACACTATTTTTGAAGTAAGAAAATAGAATGAGAAAGTAAAGAGAAAATTATGCCTAATGCATATGGGACATTTTCAAATGGAAGCCTTGGGGCTCTATTTATAGGTGAAATGTTGCTCATGTTAGCCTTCCATGGCACACAATAGAAAAAGGATGAAAGATGGTGCACCGGGTACGAAAAAGTAGCGAAAGGTGGTGCACCGGGTACGGAAAAGTAGCGAAAGGTGGTGCACCGGGTACACGCAAGTACGAAAAAGCGGAAAAGAGACAGGGGAGGCAGGCTGGCACCGCTCATCACCAGGCCGGCGGCGGCTGGCTGCTGGCTGGTGGCGGCTGGCTACCGGCTAGCGGCAGCTGGGTGCCGGCCGGTGGCGGCTGGCTGCCATCCGACCCGGTGCGTCGTCTTTTGCTACGTTGCTTAATTCGTGTGTATCTTCTTCGTTATGCGCCCGTTTGCATTGATTCTTTTTGCGTTGGATTCGTAATTCAAAAACAAAGACTTTGATGTAAAGATATCCCAAAAATATGTCTCCTATCTCCAGATATTGCGTACGAATCATTTGGATCTTCCGGCGAGCGTAGAATCTTTATTCTTTATCCGTTTTTGTTGATTCTTCTTCTGTTGGATTCGTAATTTGAAAACGAACATCTTCGGTGAGATGGATGTTGATGATGGGCACTTTTGTCTTGAAATCTCGTTTTGATGCCTTGAATCTTCAAACGTGTGTGGAATCTCCGTTTTTCATCCGTTTTGCTTGATTTGTATCGTGCAACCTTGTTTTGACCATCTTGGCATAATATCATTGATTTGTATTAGTTTTGAGTTTAAAATGCCAAGAATCGTTCTAGAATGAGAGAGATATCAGTAGTAAAAACATGACTTTTTACGCGATATCAAGTATCCCACACTTAGAACTTTGTTTGTCCTCAAGCAAACTCGAATTTCAAGCATGGTTAAAATAAGAAGATAATGAAATATTTTAGGGTAGAACTTTTTACTAAGGGGGGTTTTGAAAAATAAAATATTCGTTCTTTGAAAAAGCAGGGTTGTAATCTTTGGGAGCATGCTTTTGATCTTTGATCTTGGATACATGACTAGGCGATCCTCTCTAGGTGGTCACTCAAATCACTCAAAGTGTTTAGGGTTTCCTATTCTAATATTATCAATCACTCAGAACGCCAGTCATGTATCGTTTATCATCATAGGCTTGATCGAGAATCAAATCGTTACCTTTTTGGTGAGTGCAAAGTCGATCTAGCCACAATCATTCTAGGGGAAGTGATTTAGGGTTTTTAGAAGCGGAGTGTTTGTGGAATGAGAGGGGGTTTTGTTGGGTTTTTGATGGGTTTCTTTTGTTGAAGTTGGAATTTTTGGGAGGATTGACGCGCGAAAGGAGTCTTTTTCTCCTATTGATTTCCTTTTCTTCGGATTTTTCTTTCTTGAATTTTCTTTTCTTTTTTTTTGACGTCGTCTCCTTGCGATTTCTCTTCGTTCATCTTTGGAACTTTGTTTCAAAGTTTGGGGGATGCTTTTGAGAAAGTAGGAGTAACGTATCTATTTTTCTTGGGAGTATGGGTGTACGGGTATATGGATGGGTTAATGGATGATGTGATTCAATCTCCTTTTTACTAACCAATCTGGATTCGAAATATATAACAGGAGCAAGTTCTGATTCTAAACGCATACATCGGCACACTCAAGAATCGAAGAAGTGAAGCATTAAAAGTGAATACTTTTTACATGGCTCAAGATACCTTACGAATCGAAAGTTGGGTTGTTGTGTGCCTAGTCATGCGATGCTCTTTATGGGATTACTAAACTAATTTTCCAAAGGAATTTGTATTTTATTTATCCTTCTTCCCCAAGGTAAATCATTCTTTGTCTAAAAATTTTCATTTTCAACATATTTTTAACTTAATTTTGAAAAATTTTGTTTACTTATTGGAGAATGATGGTCTAAAGAGCAATGACTTAGAATCAAGCATATACCATTATCCATTTTACAGTAGTGTAACTACTTTTATCCCACACTTAAAGGAACATCGTCCTCGATGTTTATCTAAGCTCTAACTGGGGGAAAATCCCACACTTAGGAATTTAAACATCTAAGACGTATTCTTTTAGTAGTGTGTTTTGGGTTTGAATCCCACACTTAGTGATAAGCATAATGGATATGGTATGTTTAAACAAATGAAAGAGATGGTATAGAAGTACTCCCCGGTGGTTGCAGTGTTCCTTGGGTTGCATGTGCCGGATTCCGTCTTCCTTGGTGCATTCTTGATGAAGTCTTCTTGTGATTGGTCTCCTAGGTGTGAACACATCGGATATACTACTCTTCTAGTGTTGATATTTTCTTGCAGGCTGGAGCATGCTTTGTATGATCCAAGTGTGAAAGATAGTCGGAGATTTCATCACATCTTGGAAAGTAAAATTGCAGAAATGTAAACACACGGGTTGCCTCCCGAGAAGCGATTTTTTAAATTCGAGAGCTCGACTTAGTCCTTTCTTCTTCAGATGATGCTGGATGTGTCCGTGGTGCTAGAGTGGTCACTGTGGTTCCTAGGTAGGGCGTATCGTGGAGGAAAGTATTGCAGAAATTGTTCTATCATGTCAGTAATGAGAGTTGGTTGAGTGGTGGATTCCATTCTGAAGCTTTTGAAGTGATCAGTGGCTAATCTGTCGAGGATTGCCATCCCATAGCTGATGTATCGAATTGCCCTTGTGACTGGTCTATTAGGGTCGATTCGAGTGCAGGTGTGAGTTTGAACAATTTCACGATGTGGGTAGTTTCTACCTATTGAGGTGATTAAAGCCATGAATTTAGTTTTTACTTCTTCAAAATCACTGGCCAAGGGATCTCCTCTGAAGGATCTAGTGGCTTAGCATACTTGTCTGATGAGTTGATGTTGTTCGCGGTTGAAGGGAAAATCCCAGTCAGTGAAGATGTAGATTAACTTGTTGAATATTTTGCGGTATCCATTGCGGTAAGCGTCAATTTCTACATCTTCTTCCTCATACATTCCATGCAGACGGGTCGTAACATAAGTTGCTAGGTTGATTTGTGAAAGGTGCGGAATGAATCTAGGCACTTCACGAATTTCTTCATCATATGCTGCTTGATTTAGTTCATCAATTATTAGTTCGACGTGATGATCAATAGCGGAGTGAATGACGATCCTAAAGTTTTTCGAAGCTGTGAGATGTTCTCCAGTTTCGATGAGATCTAGAAGGGTTCTAAGATCTCCCACCATTCTTATGTCAGCATAATTCTGCGGATTTCTAGTAGCTCTTTCAAGATGGGTCCTCATTGATGCAAGTATAGCCTTCTGACTTGATGAGTAGGGGAAAGCTGATCAGGCTAAGGCACAATATACTTTTTGGTATATTTGCCTTTGGTTGCTGCAGAACTCGACTTCTCCCATTGGGTAGTCTGGCCTTTCTGGCTGTTGAGCTTCTCCGGTGACTTGTTCTTGAAGGGAATTGGAGAACTCTTGGATATGTCTGAGCAAAGTTTGGGGCACTGGTTCTCCATAATTGGCGAGATATGAATCGTATTCTCGTTCAATCTGCCTTATCAGGTGTCTCTGAGCGGTGTTGTAGTCATTGGTTGACTCTTTGATAGCCTCTACAATGATGCGCACATCGGTGTATTCATCAATTAGTTTAATCATGTCTTGGAGAGTATCTATGAGCGGAATCTCTAATCTCTCAGCTGTGATGATGGGGGAATTTGGTGGAGCAAGAGGGGTTATTGGAATAGAGCGTTCATCGATAGTGACGTCAATAAAATCACCGTCAAATTCGACACTCTTGTAGTCGGAATCTTCGTCTCGTGAATCTAGGAATTGGTGGAATTTTTCATCTGAGTGTGCATTGTTGAAAGGTTGAGTACTGTCGATTTCGATGGTTCTGACTTCCGTGATGGTGTTTTGAAGGTTTTCTCCAATAAAGCTTTCTGGTTGTCGTGAATTATATGCAGAAATTCTTTGTAGGAGTTTAGCATACAGGTCTAGGTGCTGTGATGTTCGGAGTTCTTCTTCAAAAGTATCTATGTCTCGGAGTCGGGTTCTGGTAAAGGGTTTCGATGGATCAAGATAAGAGTCAAGAATGTTTCCCATTCTTTTGAGATGAGTGGATCTGAGCTCTTGGTGGATGGCTCCATAATCAAAGGATTCTTCTGATGAAGTGTAGTCTTTGCAGTCTTGTATTCTTTTGACTTCAGCCATCTGTGGTGAATCAGCTTGACCTTCATCTTCCTCAATTTCTTCCTCTTCTTCGTTTTCTTCCTCCTCCTCAGTTTCTTCTTCCTCTTCTTCAGGTTCTTCGTCTTCAGGTTCCATTTCTTCCTCTGCTTCTTCATATTCTTACTCTGCTTCTGGTTCATACTCAGAATCAGAGATGAAAACTGATGATCGAGTAAAATATTGCTCTTGCTCTGGTTCCGATTCGTCATCGGAACAAATTATGCCTGTTGATATAGCATAGCATTCTTCTTCTTCTGGAGTGTATTCCGGTTGGTCGATCTTGTAAGTAATACTTTCACCATGTGATCGTAATACAATCGTGTGGTTATACACATCAATTAATGCTCTAGCTGTGTTCATGAATGGTCTTCCAAGGATAATCGGGATGTTTATGTCTTCGTGGATATCCATTACCACGAATTCCGTTGGAAAGAAAAATTTGTTAACTTGAACTAGAACGTTCTCAGCTATTCCTTTTGGGTATCTAACAGATTGATCAGCTAGTTGGACGGTCATCTTAGTGGGTTTCAAGTTTTCAAGTTCCAGCCTCTTAAACAGGGAGTAAGGCATAAGGTTAATGCTGGCTCCTAAGTCGGCTAAGACGCTTATTTCTCCGGATTGGTAAATAGAACAAGGGAGTGTAAATCTACCGGTGTCTCCTAGTTTTTCAGGAAGGCTATTCTTAAGTAGGGCTGGGGTTTTAGAACTAAGGGGAATATTGTTTACTTCAGGCAGTTTATCCTTAGTGGATAGCAATTTCCTAATGTACTTATTTCAACCGGGAACTCTAGACATGGTATCAAGGAATATTCCATCTAGCTTAAAGGATGATAATTTCTTGGGTGGAGCTTTAAGTCTAGCGGGGTAAGGGATCCTAACCTCTTTGTGTATGGTCGGAGTGGTTTCCACAGCTGGTATCTTGATCTTTGGTTCTTCCTCTTTTACTGGAACAGCAGCTGGTGGTGTAGTAGATGCTTCCTCGGTGGTAGTAAGTTGCTTTGCTTCCTCAACATGTGGGTTGTGAACCATGTTGCTAGGCAAGCTTCCTCTGGGGCTGTTATCGAGACGTTGTGCTAATTGTCCAATCTGAGCTTCCAAATTCTTTAGCACAGCCAATTGATTTCTCATAAAGAGGTCGGCTTGATCTTGTCTGGCGGACGTCTTTTGGTTGAGTAGCTGTTGACCTTGCATGAATTGGGTGAAGGCGTCATCTGAACTTGAAGTTGGGGCATTTGTCTTTGCAGGTTGTTCAGGGATTTGGTTTGTGTCGGAAGTTGGTGCAGGAAGTGCGAGGGGTTGGTTATAAGAAGGTTGTGATTGTTGTGGGTAAGGTGGGTATCTAGATGGGTATCGGGGTTGGTATGGTTGGTTGTTTCTTGGTTGGAATGGAGGTCCTCTAGGTTGGTTGTTGTTTTGATTGAAAACGGGTGGAAAATTTTGTTGTCGAGCAGGAAACTGAGCATAGTAGACGGTGCCATCTGCTTCTTTGTATTCAACTTGGTATTCACCAGGTGGTTGCGGATTGGTGCAGTGTTGACAGACTTGCACTTGGTGTACTTGGTGTTGTTGTTTCTTAAGTTTTCCAAACTGTTTGACAAGTGAGTCCATTTTCTCGTTAATACCTTAATTGCTTCGACTGGAATTGGATATGATGCGGCGAGAGGTGCTGAAGATGTTGAGTGATCTCCAGAGTTCCAATCGTGGTGATGCATAGTCATGTTTTCTATAAGGTTCCATCCTTCTTCGTCGGTCTTTTCCATGAAGCTTCCTTGTGCGGCAGCGTCGAGGGTGGTTCGGTGGTTAGGGTCTAAACCATTATAGAAGGTACACAATTGTGCTGATTTGTCGAGTCGGTGATTAGGGCATTTCTTTAAGGCTCCTTTGAATCGTTCCCATGCGGTATATAATGACTCGTCAAAAGCTTGGTGGAAATTCATGATGTCATTTCGAAGTTTGGTTTGTTTAGAAGGCGGGAAGTACTTGGTTAGAAACTTTGTCGCCATCACAGTCCATGAAGGGATAGAGCCGGTCTCTAAACCTTCAAACCATGTTTGCGCATGATGTGTGAGAGAATTAGGGAAAAGGTATAAATGGATTGTGTCTTGACTAATTCCGTTTTGTTTGTAGGAGTTTGAAAGAGATATGAACTTGTCGAGGTGAGAGTTTGGATCATCATTGGGTAATCCATGGAATTGACAGTGGTTTTGGATTAGTTGGATGATGTGGTGCTTAAGCTCGAAAGATTGACCAGGGGTTTCAGGGTAGAGAATTGGTCCTCCTCTTCCTTCGATAGAGGGTTTACTGTTGTCAGCGAGAGTGATGCGTTCATCCATTGCTTGTTTTAGTGCGGATTGCTTCTTTTCTCGTCGAATGGTACGTATTATGAGTTCTGGATCAGGGAAATTAAACAGTGGTGCAGATCTAGGGGAACAGGTCATACACTAAAA
This sequence comes from Pseudognaphalium luteoalbum, assembly GCA_963422505.1. Classification (NCBI taxonomy): domain Eukaryota; kingdom Viridiplantae; phylum Streptophyta; class Magnoliopsida; order Asterales; family Asteraceae; genus Pseudognaphalium; species Pseudognaphalium luteoalbum. The sequence continues at coordinate 80,578,515 of OY730195.1, forward strand.
AGGAAAGACAAGAAAGTAAATACTTGTTTTTGTGTTTTTTTTAGAAGGTTTTATCCTAAGGTTTTACTAGAATTGGGATTGGTTGGGCCTCTGTATCGGACAGTTAGTCTCCTCGGCAGCGGTGCCAAAAACTTGGTGCGCTCCCGAACGGTCGTATAAGGACGACGTATGGATTGCAATCGGTTTGTTTTAAATTTATATTTGCTGGGGTCTAAGTATGACTTACTAATACTGAACCAAAGGCTAGTAGATGGTAAGTATGACCTAGAGTCGTTCTTAAAGAGAAACTGAATTGAAACGGAGGTGATCCAATCAATCTTTCTTTTCTAGTAAAGATTTTAAAAGAGTGTGTTGGGAGTTTTGGTTCAGTTAACTAAGTAAACTAAATAAAGCGAATAAAAGCGTAATAATAAATCAGATAATAAAAGCATTATTTGTTGTGAGTTCGTTAGCTAATAATGTGGGAGGATGACTCTTATGGGAAAACGATTATCTAAATTGGAATTGTTTAGTGGATTCAACACCTAGTGGTATAACCAATAAGTTCCCTATTAGTCGGTTATCAACTAATATGTCACGAGGAACTAAGGTATCATGATTCTGATCAGATAGATGATGCTCAACTCTCCACACTCTCCTATGAGGGAGTCAGTGACCCGTATTATTGAACGTATTCGCTCATGGGCGAAGGAATAGAGTAGCAGGTCATTGCAAATCTGACCGTTCTTAATACCATAAAGATTTCAAATCCATTCAAAAATTATCTTAGAATTTATGTTCGAACTTATTAACCGATTCCTATTAATGAAACTTAAGGATGATAAACAGGGGAAAACGTTCAAGGTTCTTGCGTACCTTACTTTTGGTTTCATGTTTTAAGGAAAGGATATCAGTGTAACTTAGATTCCAAACTTGCCTTTCTCATTACAATTAACAAATCCCTAGGTTTTCGTAAATGGTTATTTAGCCTGTAGCCTACCTACTCTAATTTAATCTAAATTAACTAATCTAATTAAAATGCTGACGGCTTTTTGCATAAGTTTAAACCCAGACCATGTCGGAAAATGCTATGGTGATTCACAGTGTATTTAATCATTTACCGATGTTTCCATTGTGAATTTAATTGCTTCGCCATGTTCACGTGATAAGTACATTGTGATCGAAAATGTACAATACTCATGGCAAGTCCACGTAATCACATTGCATTTTATGATGCTTGCATGACGTTACAGTTAAAAACATAGTTTTTACACAGATAACTATTGACCAAGTATCAAGGTTTGCGACTCCTCTCTACAGGGTTACAATCACGTTTGTTAATCGAAAGGCGAATATAAGTTTTAGGTTTAAAATCATAGGATAAGTCCGTTCATAAAATTTCCGTTTTATAATGTCGATCCATAATACAACTACCTTCGGTCTTTACCGGCTTCCATACGTATGTACTTTGCTTAAAAGCATTTCCAGCACTATACCGAGTAAACAGTCGAATAGGGGCCGTCGAATTATTTCACGACATATTCAAAGTCATCCCACAATTATATATGCTAACTACATCTCAACAAATACAATAGTAATCTACTCGCTAATCATGGCACAAACTAGTTCTAGCATAACTAAAGCTTACATATTTAATTAAGATAGAATGTGATAGAAAGAACCCGGCTTAAAATGCGAGAAGGAATAGACTTGAATTAATAAGAATAACTCCAAGCGTACACCAAAGATTACAAAATGTTCCCTGGCTTTCGTTCTACTTTAGACAAGCTCCTTAACTAGCCTAACACTAATTTTGAAGTAAGAAAATAGAATGAGAAAGTAAAGAGAGAATTATGCCTAATGCATATGGGACATCTTCAAATGGAAGCCTAGGGGCTGTATTTATAGGGAAAATATGGCTCACATTAGCATCCCTAGGCTCACATTAGAAAAAGAGTGAAAGGTGGTGCACCGGGTACACGCAAGGACGAAAAAGCGGAAAAGAGATGGGGGAAGGAAGGCCGGCGCCGCCCACCACCAGGTCGGCGGCGGCTGGCTGCTGGCCGGCGGCGGCTGGCTACCACCCGCCCCGGTCCGTCGTCTTTCGCTGCTTTGCTTAATTCGTGTGTATCTTCTTCGTTATGCGCCCGTTTGCATTGATTCTTTTTGCGTTGGATTTGTAATTCAAAAACGAAGACTTTGATGTAAAGATATCCCAAAAATATGTCTCCTATCTCCAGATATTGCATACGAAACATTTGGATCTTCCGGTGGGCGTAGAATCTTTATTCTTTATCCGTTTTTGTTGATTCTTCTTCTGTTGGATTCGTAATTTGAAAACGAACATCTTGGGTGATATGGATGTTAATGATGGGCACTTTTGTCTTGAAATCTCGTTTTGATGCCTTGAATCTTCAAACGTGTGTGGAATATCCATTTTTCATCCGTTTTGCTTGATTTTTATCGTGCAACCTTGTTTTGACCATCTTGGTATAATATCATTTATTTGTATTGGTTTTGAGTTTAAAATACTAAGAATCGTTCTAGAATGAGAGAGATATCGGTAGTAAAAACATGACTTTTTACGCGATATCACTAATTATTATCGTTTGGTAACCATTTCAAGTAAAATTCAAAGTGCTGAAAAATGTTGACCAAGTTTGACCGTGAACTGAGACTGCGGTGCAAACCGAGATCGCGGTGCGAACTGAGATTGCGGTGCGAACCGAGATTATGGTGCGAACCGAGGTCGCGGTGCGAACTGAGATTGTGGTGCGAACCGAGGTCGCGGTGCGAACCGAGATTGTGGTGCGAACCAAGATTGTTGTGCGAACCGAGGTCGCGGTGCCAACTGAGATTGGACTCACTTCGCAGATTCGGCAGAAATGCCTTTTTCCTTGACAAATTGGTCAAATGAGCTTGGTTTGACTCAATACATTTAGGGAAGCCTTAAATATGTTAAATACACTTTAGAAAATTGTCGTTACATTATATGGTTGACCCGAAGTGTCGGTTTTGTGAAATGACAAAACAGCCCTTTGGGGCTTTGGTTCCAGATTTTTAACCCGATTCAACCCCTGATTTCACCCATTTTTCGTCCGAATCAAGCCTAACCAAAAATCACACATATTATCCTAGGTGTCTTGTTTATTTATGAACTTTACGATAATCTTGTTAGTTCATTTACTATTTTAAACAAAAATAACCATGAAGAGTGGTCAGATTTGGTCCAAAACAGACCTTCGTTCAAATATCTGGTTATACACGAGAATCCGTGTATTTCTGGAAATGGCGAAAAAAGAACTTTTTGTAGAGCTCTTCCATATGAAAATTTTGGTATGTGTTTCGATGTCTAATTCTTTGTAGAACTCAAGATATTAACGTTTTCGTGAGACAATTTTTCTGGGACAGAATCTGTCATTTATATATGTTTATGAAAAACATGTTTTAGCTATAAATTTGGACATTTCTTTGTTGAGTGAGCACTAAAACATATTAATAAACATAAAACAAGTATTTTGAGAGAGTTTTGATGTTCTTACTAGTATTGTACAACCGAGAAGAAGAAAGGAAGACGTTGTGCTCGTTTTGATGCGTTTTCTTGAATTTCGACTTGGTGGTGCTATGGTGGTTGAATGGTGGATTATGGTGATGATCTTGGTGGTTGTGAGGGCTGGAAAACCAGCAGAAAATTCGTGGGTAGGGAGATAGGAATGAGGGAGGAAGAGTTGAGAGAGTATGGGTGAGGTGTGTGTGTGAATTATGAGGTATGGGTGGGAGTATGTAACTTGTAATCTACCAAGGGCATAGAGAAGTCATGCCTTGCAGATTTTCTTCATTTTGGGTGGGTCCCACCCCCATGTGGGTGTTAAAATCTTGTTCCCAAAGTTGTGTAATGTGCGGTGTTCGTTTACCCGTTTGGTTTACGTTTTAGTTAGTCATATAACGTTTTATATATTACATTTAATTAACTATTTAAAACCCGATATTTTTAGTAAAATTTTTACTCAAATAATATATTCTAAGTTATTAAAATATATTTTGGTCGTCGGTTGGTTGTCGGTTGCGGTTTAGACGTTCGTTTAAATTGTGTAACATTTTTAAACGTTTTAATCGTACACGTGTAATCACGATATTTTTACTTGAAGTATTTTATCAAAATACTTAATAATGAGTTATAAATATATAACTTAAGTTTATTTCGTTTGTCGAACGCGTTTCGCGCTTTTAATTCGTGTCGATTACGTTTTAAACAAAACGTACATTGTTTCGTATATTATTAATACATAATAATATAATGTAAATAACTACTATTTAAATATTAAATAGATTTATGTTATTTATTAAAGTTTCACCGACGTCCGTATGAAATGTATCTAACTACACTCGATATGAATATGCACGATTTAACCAAATCGCGTACATGTATATATATTCAACAATATATATAAGGATACATTAATTAACCTAATCAAGGACTAATTACATGTATTACATAGAATTAGGCACTAATCACTAGCCCTAATTTGGCGGGTGTCACAAAAAGCATGCTCCCAAAGATTACAACCCTACCTTTTCAAAAGCATGGATATTTTATTTTCCAAAACCCCCACAGTAAAAAGTTCCACCTTAAAATATTTCATTATCTACTTATCTTTAACCATGCTTGAAATTTGAGTTTGCTTGAGGACAAGCAAAGTTCTAAGTGTGGGATACTTGATATCGCGTAAAAAGTCACGTTTTTACTACCGATATCTCTCTCATTCTGGAACAATACTTGGCAAATAAACTCAAATAATGCTCAAATCAATAAAACTTTGCCAAGAAGGTCAAAATCGAGTTGCACGAGAAAAATCAAGCAAAACGGGCGAAAAACGAAGATTCCACACACGTTTGAAGATTCAAGGCCTCAAAGACAAGAATTAAAGACAAAATACCCATCACTGAGATTTCTCTTATCCAAGATATTCGTTTTCAAAATACGAATCTAACAGAAGAAGAATCAACAAAAACGGATGAAGAATAAAGATTCTACGTACGCCGGAAGATTCAAACGATTCGTACGAGACATCCAAAGATCAGAGACATATTTTTGGGATTTATTTTCATCAAAGTCTTCATTTTTGAAAAACAAATCCAACGCAAAAAGAATCGATGAAAACGGACGCATAACGAAGAAGATACTCACAAATCAAGAAACGAAGCAAAAGATGGCAAACCGGGGCGGCAGGCTGCCAGCCGCCGCCAGCTGCCATGGTGGCGGTGCCGGCTGCCTACCCTCCATCCCCCTTCCGCCGTTTCGTCTTTGCTCGTACTTACAGGGTACACGTGTTAGGCCTTTTCCGCAACTTTAGGCTACATGTGCTAGACCTTTTCTCGCTTTAGGGTACATGTGCTAGCAACTTTACCACCTTTTGCTAACATGTTCCCCTAGTTGCTAAAGTGCACCAGATTTCATCTGTAAATAGGAACCCCCATGGTTCATTTGAAGACACACCTTTCCTACACCATTCCTATCACACATTTCTTAGAAAAAACACCTTCCATACTTTTCTTTAGACTAATAATACTCTATAATTATTACTTCTACTTTCTCCTTCTATTTTCTTATTCCAAATTAGTTAGGCTAGTTTAGGAAACTTGTTTAGAATAGAACGAAAGCAACGAACGCATTGTAAACTTTGGTGTATGCTCGGAATTGTGTCAATAAATTCAAGTCTATTCTCTCTCGCATTTAATCCTGGTTCTTTCTGTAACACCCCCAAATTTACTGTTTAGCGGAAGCAAGCTTTGGGGTGCTACTAATCAATAATCAAAACACACAAGGCATATAATGAATGACTCTGCGTCGTTTTACAGATACATTGATAATATAAAGTTTTACAATGTATAAATGTTTACAAAAGCCCAATAATTACAATGTTTAGAGATTAATCGGCATAACTTAGTTACAAAATGTAGTGATGCAAAATAATCTCCTGATGTGTATGCTGACTCGAGCTATGGGCATCCTGAGTGAACAGGTCCTACTGTTGTTAGGTACCTAAGAACACATGCTAAAAAGGTCAGCTAACGCTGGTGAGCTCACAGGTTTGCATAATAATTATGTAAGTGTGAACTACAAGATTTAATGGTAACCATTTGAAATGAATCAAATGATGTATATGTCTGCCATTAGGTCATAGTCTGATCTTAACGTGGGTGTCAGGATCACGATAAAGTGCCTGATCGAGGGTGCCTCCGGGCGAGTGTCTAATCCACACTCGTGTGAACAAAAGTTAATGCGTCCGTTTAACCAGTCAGTGCTTGCTGATCCGGACGAGGATGGTCAGTCCTATATGGTACCATACACTAACATTCGCGCTACATAAAGTATTACCAGAACTATGATCGTAGAGGACTTAAAAGTGATTAGAAAACAGCTCATGCAGAATATAGCGAGTTTTGTACTCGTGTTCACGTGTAAAACAGTTAGAGCATGTATTCCCACCCCGGGAGTAAAAACAGTAAAAAGTCGGGGCTATGAGACTCACCTGAGCCAGTTGCAATGAAGCAAATGTGGTGAAGTAAAATGGGGTGTCCGAAGACTGTAACCTGTCGGGCATTTAAAACGCGCAAGTTTAAATAAAATAAGTAGGTATCTTAAAATATAACATATGCTAGTTGTTCATCCAACTAGTAATGTCCAATGATTTGATTTGATTATAAGTTTGAGTTTTGAAAACGTGTACGGCCCGTTGGTAACTGGTTGTAATAATAATCTCATTAATATTGTTATGATTTTTGGAGTGTTATACTTAAAAGTATTTATAAATTTTAGGTGACGGGGTCCGGGGGAAGCGCCCCTGGTTAGCGGGGTCCCAGGGGAGACAACCCCTGGCGGGGTCCAAGGGGCTGGCCCCTGGTTGGGGTGGAGGTGAAAAACGCATCTGAACTTGAATTTGGGTGAAATCAAGTGGTAAAATTTTAGGTCTCGACACTTAGTAAAAATATGTGTTTTCTTGGTTCAGTTTCATGCGACACTTATAGCGACACTTAGGGTCTATGCGACACTCAGGAAGTGTCGCATAAAATGAGAAATACTGAGGTACTAGCGTCACTTGAGGAAGTGACGCATGATATGCGACACTTAAGCAAGTGTCGGGTGTGAGTGTCGGGTAAAGGTGTTAAGCGTCACTAGGCAAGTGACGGTACAAATCAGATTTAGGTTATAGGCGTCACTTAGGCAAGTGACGCTAGAAGTGTCGGTAAGTAGTGTTAGGCGTCACTGGACAAGTGACGGATGCAAGTGTCGGGAAAAAGGGGTTTTATGCGGCACTTAGGCAAGTGACGCAAATTTGGGGTTTTATGCGTCACTTTATGCGACACTTAAGTGACGCACGAAGTGACGCTATACTGGTATGGCCTATGCGACACTTATGTCTGTTCGACGGATTTAGAGCCAAAAACGAGTTTTCCGATTTCTGTTTGGTCCGATTCTTTTACCCAACCCTTAGATGAACATTTCAAGCTATTACAAACATCAAGCTATTACAAACAAAAAACAAGTGAAAATAAAGAAAATCGGAGTGTTTCAGAATTTGTCGGGAACTTACACACTTTGCGCCGGAGAATTTTGAAGGGATGGAAACGTAGATCGTGACGTGGTGGTTCTTTTTCTCCAAATACACTCCGAGATTTAAGGTCGTTTAGTGTTGTTATTTTGCGATTTAAGATAGTGGTGTGGTGTGGTGGTGATGAAAGAAAGAAAGAGAGAGAGAGAGAAAGAAGAAAGATGAGGATGATGATGAAATGAGAGGAAAAGGGTGGGTTCCCCCCCCCCCTTTTGGCTGTTTTCGGTGGGGGCCCACCGAGGTGTGGGTCTCCATTTTTAATCCCGTGTATTCGCGCTTCGTGCGATGTTCGTTTTCCCGGTCGTTTAAACGTTAAATAATTATTTTATACGTTTAATTATAAGTTTTAAAAATGCGAATATTTATTCAATATTATACTTGAAGTATTTCGTCAAATACTTAATAATTGAGTTATAAATTGTAACTTTAACTTGTTTCGTTTTGTTTTACGCGTTCAACATTTTAATCGCGTAGTCGTTATTTGTACGGTACAAATTTGAGTTGAAATATTATCAAAATAATATTTTGGATATAATAGTTTCATTAAATAATTATTTAATAAAATTGTTCACCAACGTCCGTATTAATTGAATCGAATTACCTTCGATTTGAAACGTGCGTGATTTAACCAAATAGCGTAATTGTATATATTCAACAATATATATTATTCGATACACAAATTAGCCTAACGCAGTACTAATTACATGTATTACAAAAGGATTAGGACTTAATGACTAGCCCTAATTTGGCGTGTGTTACACTTTCTATCCTCATCTATCTTAATTAATTACGTTTATATTGATTATGCTAGATTTAGTTATTGCCATGATTAGAGAGTAGTATACTTGTTGTGTTTGCTTGCGATGTAGTTAGTAAATTATGGGATGATTTTTAATTAAATATTAAAGATCGGTAGTATTGCTTTGATCATCTTATTGCATGTTCTTGTTTGCTTGTTACCTTAGGATCATCATAGTGGTAAAATATAAACGGTCTTAATTATCGTAAAGTAATATGATGGCCCTATTCGACTATTACTCGATATAGTATTGGAAACACTTCAAGGTGGAGTACAAATGTATGGAAGTCGAGGAACGACCGAAGGTAGTCATATTACAAAACGGTGCAATATTACGAAGTAATATTATGACCTCTATTCGACTGTTATTCGATATAGTACTGGAAACACTTCAAGATGGAGTACAAATGTATGAAAGTCGAGTAATGACCGAAGGTAGTTATATTACGGACTAATATATAAAATGAGAAACCTAGTTTAATTAACCTTTCTAAATAGATTTTTAAACTTCAAATTAATCTATCGTCTTTCCACCAATAAACGTGATTACAACGCCTTTTTAATGACGTCCAAATAAAAGGTAGTCTTCATCTGTGTCAATATAATTTGTCAAAGGTATGAAACTATGGAACCGCGAGGCTACATGGGGGATTATCGTAGGACAAGACATGGCCAAGGTTTGAAGCAGTGGAACCACTTTAAGTGAGGAACGCCGTGGATAATTAGGGAATTTATTGGGTAGTCTTAAGCAAGGGATAGCTTAAAGTCATAAATGAACTTTTTAAATATACGAATCTGTTAGGATGACAACGAATCGTTATATGATTCAGTTATGTCTAGTACCTTAAGATTTTGTTCCCGTTCATATGAAAGTATTTTTATTAAACCATTATTAAGATTTTGCTATTTATTTTAAATACTTTGTAATGTTACCATAACCTAGCTCCCGGTGTGACATGCTAATGGAATTTTAATTAGTAGGGAATCTAGTGTTTACATCACAAGTATCCAAGAAAAATAATTAACAAATGTCTTTCGGTGCAGATTTTTATAAAACGGTCCAGATTTTTATAAAACGGAAATTTTAGAAAAGTGAAAAAAGGGAAACCTTTACATGGTCAATGTGGAGGTGCTTGCAAATATTCAGGTGCAAATATTTCCTAAGTCAAGAGTTATGCTTATTTGAAATTGATGTTTGGTAACTAAAAATGCAGGAAAGAAACTAAGTCTGTTGTGCAGGCAGACTACCCAGCGGGTAGTCCAGTACAGACGGGTACTAAGGTGCAAATTTTGATAGAAACTGAGCCAAAACTGAGTACCCCAGTGCGTACATGTAGTACCTGGCGGGTACTCCATTTAGCTAGCGGGAACCAGCCTTACCCGATGGGTACCCTGATTCAAGTCTCATATGTGAAGTGTTTTTGTATTAATTCAAAAATTAGGATAGATAAATATATAAATGTATATAATAAGTTATTTCATGTAATTGGGAAAAATAAAAAAATTGTTCTAAAATTTAGCGGTGTTTCAAAATCTTAGCGAATGTGGGAAAAGTAGCCTATTGTTTGGAGCTACCCGAAGAATTAAGTAGTATTCACAATACTTTTCATGTATCTTATTTGTGTAAGTGTTTAGTTGATGAGGCGACTTATGTACCATTAGAAGAAATAGTTGTAAATGATCAGTTGAGCTATGTGGAAGAACCGGTCCTCATCCTTGATATAATGGTGAAGAAGTTAAGAAAGAAAGAGATTAGATTACTGAAAAGTTCAGTGGAAACACAGAAAGGGCTCAGAGTTTACATGGGAACCCGAAGAAGATATTATCAAGTTTTATCCAGTTTTGTATCAAGAATGGATTGTGAGGACACAATTTTAATAAGTGTGAGAGAGTTGTAACATCCCACCAATTTAAAGGTAATATAAATAAATTATTTTTAATACAACTTTCATGTAAAAATTGTTAGTTATGAAATGTTTTAAATATATGTTTAGTCAAATTTTAAGACATGGTTAATGGTGACAAGTGAGACAAACCTCAAGGATCGAAAGTGATAAGCTAGATTACTTCAAGGTAAAGTAATGAAAATCTTAATATTAATTATATGTTCTAGATAATTTGGGAAGAATTAAAAATAATCAACAAAAATTAAAGTGTGGGTGCGCACGCTATGTGTTGTCGACACCATCAGCAAACAACGAGCCAAACAAGGAGCTGGGATCAATCTTGTTAAATTGATTAAACTAAGATTAAGTTTCAAGGGTTTCTAGTATCTACGTTATGTGTCACTTTATTCTCTCTCCTTCACAATTTTAAAAATTAAATATCTCACAAACGGTAAGTTGAAAAATCATGAAAATTGCACTATAAAATTCAGCATTTTCTCCTCTTCGATTTGCCGTCCCTCAAGGCATACTTTTGACAACTTTTTTCTTCATTTTTATGGGTTTTACAAATTAGTAACACATGTGTTAGTGATTGTTTGTACATTTAATTTGTGGTTAAAATTAGGGTTTAGGGTTAGGGTTAGGGTTTAGGGGTTTAGTAGGGTTTAGGGTTTAGTAGGGTTTAAGGTTTAGGGTTTAGAGTTTCGTAAAGCGTTTAGGGTTTGGGGTTTAGGGGTTAGGGTTTGGGGTTTAGGGTTTGAGGTTTGGGGTTTCAGGGCCAAACCCCAAACCTCAAACCCTAAACCCCAAACCCTAACCCCTAAACCCCAAACCCTAACCCCTAAACCCCAAACCCTAAACCCTAAACGCAACACTTTAACACATGTGTTAGTAAATGTGAAACCCACCAAAAAAATTGAAAAAAAAAACTCGTCGAAAGTATGCCTTGAGGAACGGCAAATCGAAGAGGATGAAACGCTGAATTTAATGATGCAATTTTCATAATTTTTCGATTTGTAGTTTGTGAGATAATATATGTTGGGGGTAAATGGGTTTTGTACATGTGAACATTCTCTTTGTACACATGACTTGATATCATTAGTTCCCTCTTTCTCACACAAATTCCTATTCTCATTTGAACCCCACCCTTCTAGTAGAATTTAGTTGTAAGGTAATATTCTTTCTTCTTTGTTTGATTTTAAAAAGCTAGGATTTATGTGAGATTTTCCCCAAATTATATTTGGGATGTGTTAGTCTAAAAGTATTGTATATATACTTGTGTTAGATAACTGAGTAGTGTACATATACTTGATCAAGACAATTATATGCTAAAAGAACAAGACTTTTACATACACTTTTGAGTGTGTGGTGTTACTAAGTAGATAAAATGATCTCAGAAAGTGGAAAACTGGTGGCGTTGAATTATAGTAAATACCATGTTTATGTTAGATTTAGTAGAAGATAATTAAGAAGTATGTTAAGATTTAGATTTTGTCAAATTATGACAATAACTTACATGTAGTGTGTTATCTATGTTGAATAGGTGAACAAGGAGAAATTATCAAGTCAAGTTAATTAGCTTACGCCAAAGGTGAGTAACGGATGGTTTACGAACAATATGACCAGCCCGGAATACGCCTTAATCTTAGTATGAGGGTGTGGGTCATATTGTATATTTATAGTGTATCAGTTTAATTTCAGTTTATGCAGAATTGTATTTGGTTATTGAATGCAATAATTACATGTCTATTTCACGATATGTCTTTCTGACATAAGTTCATGTATGCTTGACGGGTAATGTGTTATACAAAAAGGATCCTTATTTGCTCCTGATCATGTTTTCATGAATTGTACAGCTCCGTTATCTCACTAAGCTTATAGCTTACGGTTTCATGTTTATGTGCAGATGGTGCAAGTGGATCAAAGGGGGACTTGAGCAAGAAGCCCATGTGATGCTTTTGGTAAAACTTGTTACATGGTACAGTAACAAGTACTCTCTTATATCATGCTCGATCCGCTTATACGCTCAATTGAAGTACAGTATAGTTGTACTAAACATACATGTTAATCTTTTGAAGTCGTTTCAAGTTATGGATCAAACCGCCATATAGTTGTCTGCTGGTTTTTAAATACTTGTATAGTAGTCATAGTAGTCTTTTGATGTACACGGTTTCTAGCTTAACGGGTGATGTAACTATTACGGTATATATTTTAGTTTATTAGGTCTAAATGACCATTTTGCGGTATTAAATTTAATGTAAAGTAGCCTGCGACAAAACCGCAAATTTTGAACAGGTTGAAGTATTTTATATATGTATCAGGTTCATGTATCAAGATAAATGGTCATTTCATGGTCAAACAGATAATGGGTCGGAAATAGTCACGTGTAACGGAAATGGGTCATGTGTCTTTGAAAGTCATTTCCTTGTACCCTATATGTCATAATCAGATTTGCAAGAGCTATTATCTGTCTTAGCATTCGGTCGTTTTAATAAAAAATCTGGGTGTTTCATGAATGAGGATCGATAATAACATGAAAAATAAAAAAGTTTATATTTTATAATATTTATCGAAATCTATATAGAAGGTAGAGTGAGGTTCAAATATGAATGAGAATTAGTGTGAGAATAGGGGAATCAATATCAACAACTCATTTTCTTCAAATACCTATTTCCCCATGTTTTTGAAACTTAAATATCTCACAAATCGTAAGTCGAAAAATTATAAATATTTGCATTATAAAATTAAGCGTTTTCTCCTCTTCGATTTAAGATCTAACAAGCTATACTTTCGACAACTTTTTTTTTCCATCTTTTCTTGGGTTTACAAATTACTATCACATGTGTTAGTATTGCGTTTAGGGGTTAGGGTTTAGATTATTATTTTTTTGGTAAAGGGGACCGTACCCCAGCAAAATTTATTAGATCATCAAAAAAGAATTACACGTTTACAACGGGTATACCTGAGGAGACGTTTTTAGAACTCTAAAACACATACAAAAAACCTATCACTAACCTTAATCTAATTGAATGTTATTGTTTTATCCAATTGCCAACAAGTTGACTTCCTGTTTGACCAGTAACAAAATCCATCCATTCATAACCATACCATTGAATTCCATACCACATTTAAAATTTATTACTCATACTACAAACTTTTCCCACCCATTCCACACATTGAATAGTTGTTGACTTTTTACTGTGGCAATAAAAAGTCAAACCATTTATACAGATTTTAAACTCAATTGCAAACTCATATTTTACAGCTTCCACAAACCAAGTCCCCATCACCACTATAATAAACCAGGGATTACACCATAAAGTATGTATAATATTCATTAAACCAACTATATCACAATGGCTATAATTCTGACTCACCCACCAAATAACACCAACCCAGATTATATCTTTTCCAGCTAACTTTACACTAACAGTCAACTTAACCCAAATTCTCCGTCCCAACCGATTCACAATAAGTTCCATACCACCACCCATTTTCTGCACCTGCTCATCATAATCACTCATAAACCACCATTTTGACTTTTTCCGTTGACCCATCAGTAAAAACCATAATAAGCAATTAAACTCAACCTTATGCACCCCAACAGTACTTAACTTACCAATTCCCTGAAACCTTTTAATAATCCAGAGTACACGTTTACTCATTCTACATATGCATGTGTTCTGAGTAAAACAGATTGACTTAGCACTAGACTTATAAATATTCAGAACATCTATGCAGCTATTCCCTATCACCTTATTAACTAACCAGGGATGAAATAAACGATCATGTAAGTTCAGCAGACCTCCAAACACAGAGTTTTCCAAGTACATTTGATGATTAATACTCTCTCCATATCCAAACCAGTCATAAGCAGGCCATTCAACCATAGCACGATCAAAATCCATCATGCTATACTGCCTACATTCAACCATAGCACAATCAAAATCCATCATGCTATATTGCCAACATTCCTGATATATGATCCAACCAAATGTACATTTACTAATAAGAGATTTAATCAACATACCTTTTCAACTGTGCAATACCATCACAGATTTGATGAAATTGACCATGATATCAGACTTACAGCTCACAAATATCACCATATTAGTCCCATTTTTCTCATCAATAAACCAGGGACAATAAAATTCATCAGAACCATATATTGCATGAACAGAACCATGGACTGAACTCATTATAACATTGGCTTTGGTGCACTTTTATTCATACCTCTCTTTTCCAACTGAAAATTCCAGATTTCAGCAGCCTCCATTGTTTGTTTTGATACTCTGATTTTAGGCTCATCAACCTTAATCTCACCACATTTTGAATCTGCTCCACAAGAGTTCCTATAGACCTTGATTTATTTTGAAATATTCTCAGATTTCGTTCATGCCACACAAAATAAACAGCAGCCCCCAAAACAAGCCTCTAAATTATACTCCAAATGGATTTATTCACAGATCTATTCTGATAGTAATTGATAATATCCAACCATGTATCCGGTGAACAATCACTAAACCCGAAACTTCAAACCCTAAACTATAACCCCTAAACGCTTTACGAAACTCTAAACCCTAAATCATGTTAAACCCTAAACCATTCTAAACCTTAAACCCTGCTAAATCATAAAACTTGCTAAATCCTAAACCCTAACCCTAACCCTAACCACAAATTAAAAGTACAACAATCACTAACACATGTGTTACTAATTTGTAAAACCCAACAAAAAACGGGGAAAAAAAAGTTGTCAAAATTATACCTTGAAAGAAGGCAAATCGAAGAGGAGAAAACGTTGTATTTTATGGTGCAATTTTCATGAATTTTGGACTTGCCATTTGTAAAATATTTGTGTTTCAAAAATGTGAGGAAATGAATTTTTGATGAAAATGAGTGAATGAGATTAATTCCCCTGATCTCATTCAAAATTGTTACACACATACTCTATGCTCTCATGCAAGCACAATATTCTCACGCGATCATATTACTTTTAACCATTTGTTAATATCTTCACCGTCACAATGCACGGGGTCTCTGCTAGTGATAATGATAACAAGAGAAATGAAGAAACATGTTACAACTTGAAACTTTAGTTGCTTGCTATTAACAATAACTGTTATCCTCTACTAAGATACTAACAACGATAACAGAAAAATACAACCCAAACTCAACCATTAGCACTAAAAAACGATCACGAAACTACAAATTCACAATGAACCTATCTTATAGGTTTGAATTAAAACAAAGATTACACCAGATTATTGTAACTTATAATAAGTTAATAGTTGGGATATCTTTCATACAAATCTAAAGGTAGAACTCGGCAGCGGTAGAATGAAGAAGGTGCCAGGAATGAGTTGAAGAACTATGGGGCTGTTACGCATATTTGTCGCCTTTCCTCTTCTTGTTAAGTACAAATCCTTATCTTTCTTGCACATTTGAGAGTGTTTTTGTATATTTGGTACAATTTGGGTCACAAGTGTTTGTGATGAGTCACTCACGAGGGCGTGCAAGCCATAATGAGCTCAGAGCTCGAAGCCGAGATGAATAGTCATTTATGGCTATGAGTGCCCGAGCTGATTGGCGTGTTGTCAATATTCTATGCATTTGTTGTAGGGTTTGTTGCCTTAAATTGTCAGCCTGAAATAAGCAAAGAAAACATGTTATGACATCAACAATTTGTTCATAGGTGCCTGTAGAGGAGGCATAATGGACCCAAACTGCTTTGGACAGTTAATTAATTTGCAGTGCGGGTAGAAACGGGCCGTGTGTCCAAAAATGTAAACTTTATATAACCATCCTTTTTTTAATAAAAAGAATCTTCGAGGTTATAAGCATGTAAAAACACTTTAACAGTCTTTCAACCCATTTCAACCTTTCGACTAGTTTCTGTTTTAGCTACCCATTAGATACAACTTAGCCAGAATTAACTTACCGATAAGTATATTGCAACTGCTAGAAATCAACATGAAATTTAATATTCAGAAAGCGACCGACTGAACCTCCCAAGTCACACCAATAGGGCGTATTGAGAACAGAAAGTTATAAAGTAGATAACAAGACCGAAATGTGTTAGAATAATAATAATAACCTGTCGGATGAAACCCTCGAGAGTTCCAAGTTTACCCATAGCCATAGCCATTTGACCCATGTAGTTGGCTACATTCCCTGATGAATTTGAGGAGCCAAGAGAGCCTGCTATTGTTTCTGCTAAGGACTGCTGCAATGCTTCCATCCCTTGGGACAAGGCATCCTCTGCCTGCTGTGATGACTGCTGTAGGTTCCCAATCGCTAACAACTGCTGCTCCGTTAAAGGTTCCAACTGAGTTATAAGCAGCTGCATATCCAACATATATAATTAACATGAGATCTGGTCTCTTAATTATTCTAATAGGCCCACCTTTGATGAAAATAGCTACGACTCAAGTGATGTGGCAGTCAAGTGACAATACTGAGTACTACTAATCCTATCAAAACCAGAAATTGTTGAACTACTATGGTATAAAAATTGATTCAAGTATTCAACACTTGCTATTAATAACATTATTATAAATATAGTCAACGAATACCACTTATCTCAAGGGATCTTAACACACATATATACATGTCATCAAATGGGAATTTTGCTATAACGACTACTGTAAAGAGAAATACATAAATGAATGAAAATGCTTTCTTAAGTTTTTTAACATTTAGTGTGACAATAAACTCTATTCAACCCTCCATGCTCACATACCATATGGCTTTGTATCTCATAACCAGATATAACATATTTTATATGGCATGCATATATAGAAGATGGATCAGGTAAGAACACCTAAAAATGGTGAGAATGATTCTGGGCTATTGATCTTATTATTCTATGCCTGCATCATTTTCATAGTAGAATATTTCCCCTACTAAATGTCTAAATCCTCTCACAAGCCACGTCCCAAGCATGAACAAAATATATTTTCCAGATTATTGTGTCAGATATGATTCACAAAACCAACATTATTTACTCATTTGAATCCGTAAAGATGACCCGAGTCAACCCACTTAGAAATAAACGTGGTGAAAGTGTCACTTGAAACATATAAATTAAGAAGCAGCATTGAAATGAAGATACTGAAAAAAACAAGTGGCAGGATGTAATGCTGACCTTTAGGAGTTCTGATGAACGGAATCCACCTAACCACAGGAAACACCTTTCCGCAGGTGTTTTCCACATGCCTGATAGAACATGAAAGACATCAGCCTTAGCAGCATCACCTTTAATTCTAAAAATATCTTCATAATGTGCGACAACTCCATCAACTATGATCCTCAGTTCACCATCACCAGCATGATTACTAACAGCTCCTTTCAGCTCATTAATCCTCCGGTTATGCTCTTCAAGCCACCGCCCATATTCAACATCAAAAGCCAAGGCTCCTGCATTAATCACTCATCTCATCACATCACATTTCAAATCAACAAATTCAGTCCTGTTACCTGCCTCGCTGTTCTACTAATCCAGTAAATTTATTATAAAAAAGGATAATGTATGGATGAGTGATAGGCCACCTAGATATCAAAAAGACCAGAACAGGCAAACAAAAAGTACTGATATGTGTTTTCGGACTATTTTTTTGACATAAATGCAACCCATCTGAAGGCCTGAAATGGTGGTTTATAACCTGGGTTGCCTTCCTTTGAATACATGGTTGGCCTAATCATACATTATCCCATAAATCTATACTCTCACAATCAAATAAGATCGCTACATTAATTGAAGTCTTACAAATTATATCAGAAAAATATGAAAAACCTGGAAGCGTCTTACCATTCCCGCTCATTGATTGAGATTGTTCTCCTGAACTTGAAATGAAGATGCCCTTCCATAATAAGAAAACAATATTATCAAGAAAATTTAAAATGTTCTGTAAAGTATTGAGTGAGCTTGAAAGGAATGTGCAGCAAAATAACTATATAAAGCGTACCTGCTGCCGAGCTCGCTGAAGCTCCTGTTCGAGTTGGGTAAGTTTCATTCTGCTACTTTCCAGCTGTTGGACATAAGCCTAAAAGACCACCATTTGGAAAGTAAATACATGAACAACCTAAAGCTGGCAAAAAGATCAGGTTTGGGAAGTTGGCCATGAGTTTAAACAGGTTGACCCCCAAACATTTTTTTAAGTCTTATAAGTAAATAATACGTTGAACATGAACTATAATGATGATGATCTGATCTTCTAAAATTTTAGTACACTCTTGGCAACTTTTGACCCATCTCTCTATAAAGTAGCAGGTTTGTATAATTTATTATTGTACCCATTTGACTCATTATCACTAAATTACAACCCGAATTAACATGAGAAACTATTAATGAGATAAAATTGTAATTATATGTACACCATACAACAGAGCATAAATGTTGAAAGAGACAAGTACAAATAATATTGAAAGACAAAGACATAACATGTTTCCCATTAGGGTCTTTCAGAGAGAGAGAGAGAGAGAGAGATTCGTTCAATAGGTTTGACGGTGCCAACTTTTGAACGTGTGACCATGGGTGTGAGGCACATCGTTGTTGGTTGGTGGAGGTGGTATAGGATTTGGAGGTGGTGGAGGTGGAGGTGGAGGCGGTGATAGATGTAGTGGGGGGTGGTGTAGGTGGAGTTTTATTGCTTAGATTAAGTCAATTAAATGCGTTTGACCGGTATCTGGACTTGGTATCATGTGAAATGTCCGTAAGCCCGAACTCTTTGATATTACACAAGATGTATGATGTATCATAAGTTGCATCGTCCTTCAATTTACACGTGTACATGAAACAAACAACTCCAACACTCAAAATGCTTAGTTTTAAAAATCATTAAAAATATTCACGAGATTGAACTGTTATCATAATTGTCACGCCATATAACAGAGCATATATGTTGAAAGACAAAGTACACATGATATTCGAAGACAAAAAAAATGGCGATGAATTCCTTAGCGGATATTATTATAATCCTTTGTCATATCATCTAACAGCTTCCAAGTGTATACTATAAATCACAGGGTTACTTCTTAGTTAGATATACTTGAGAAGGCAAACAACCCCGTCGATTTAATCTTGATAGATATACAAGGTTTATCATAATTCCTAATCGAGATAACTGTAAATATGAGTATTTAAACAAACCAGCATCATTTCATCATGATTAGAAAGTTTATTGTGTTCCAAACACCCTATCCACGAGCATAAACAAATTTTCTGGATCATATTGTGCTGCTAAAGCCCACTACACTCTTAAAGCGTAAATAAAACCATAAGTCTGTTGGGATGATATATATCAAGTAATGTTAGCAATGCCTACAGGATATAGCAAAGGACAACGTAAATAAAACATACTTTTTTCCGCAGACGGCTCTTTCTTGCAGCTTCACGGTTCTGCGCAAGTCTACGAAGTGTCTGCAACAGATCAACAAGGTAATCAACAAGACAACACCATAGTTACAAACCTACAAAATGTGACCTAAAAGGCTAAAATCAAAAGCTACATAAAGCACATCACACATGTAAAGATTTTTTCCTTTAGAAAATGGTTGTTGTGTCTGAAAGGTAATGATGATTAGAGGTTGCAAAATTGGAGTGGGCGAGAGGTTAGGTGACTCTGGGTCAGGTCAAATTGCATAATTTTAGTATTACTCAAGTTAGGTTGGGTTGACCCAATACAACAGTTGTTTAAAATTATATATAAACTACATTCTAATAACCTGTTGACATAATACTTTTAATAAGGATATGTAGGGACGTTTTACGCATTACAATTACATTACATGAAAGATTTTTTACCTGTTTGACCCCTAAAGATATAAAAATCACAAATAGCCAGTTCATTAGTAAATGACTATGAGAAATTGCTAATACAGAATAACGGTCATAGTGAGATCCATAATAGTATGTAGTTCTATGCTTGACGTTTACTTCTCTGAAACCGGGTTCCAGTTTATTAAGATGACTTCAAATCAAAACGATTAGCAATTAATAAAGGAGATTAGGCACATATAACCGAACCTTTTGATCCCTTGACTTATCACTGGCATCAGAAACCACAAGCCCATGTGAACTGCTATTGAACTGCAACAATAATCACAGATCTAGCAAACTCACATTACATGTTTATATTATTGCTGTAGGAAAGACAACCACTAAACTCTATTGTTTACGAGATACATAGATCTGCTGTTACTAAATAGCAAATAATGTATCACATAGATTAGTTTTAATAAGTTAGAAACATCACCCCGAGGGCTTTGTCTTCAGTGTCCCCATCTGTTGAAGTATCAGTCCTCGGACTGAGCTCTGCCATTATCGACTCAGTTATGTCCCCACTCTTCTAGTGTAGTAAAAGCAGTAGCAATGAGCAACTGTTAATAGCTACCTACCAATACTCCAACTTTAGAACTGACTCTGCATACATAAAATTTCAGCAAATTAAAAAACTTTGGAAACAACATTTGAAGTTAAAAAAGATAGAGACAAAATGAAATCACATAAAGAAAAATATATACGTACATACATAAAGTAAGTAAATTAACAGAAAGAGTGCATTGTATTGAACTTTTCACCTCATCAAAGGATTAAAACCTTGCAATGGCACACATCGGCCATGCACTTGATCTTGGTGAATGATCTGAATATTGCGGATATAATTAATAGCAAAAGAAAAACTCAGCAGACGATAATATGAGATATAATCTATAACAGATACCCCAGACAATAATTTGTTTCCATAATATAATGTTAGAAAGCCACATGTACTTGCATTCAAATTGCCACCTTATTAAACACGAAACAATTTATTTGGGAAAGGTGAGCAATTTATTGATATGCTGGTAGGGAGGCTGGTGGGTGCGTGGCATTTTGCATGTATTTCCACATAATTGATTGCATTTAGTTGTAGATATATATGCATTTAAATTTGAGTATTTGGATATCGAACCTTAAAAATTAAGAAAATGCCATGTATTCCTAAAAGGGTTGATAACATGACACAACTTTATACATTTCCTTTTGGATGTAATGTCAATATGGATATTAGCAAAGCTCATGTAAGCCTCTTCTATCTAGAAGTTTCATCGTGCCTTTTTTTGAATAGCAAAGCTCGTTATATTGTTCGTATACAACATTTATCATTACTTTATTATAACCTAAGGCCCTCTTGTATATGTGTAAACTATGTCCACATGCCACTGTATGGAACTATATCTAAATGTACTTCTCTGCTTAAAGTAAGTCCAACATTGTTAACTTCTTACATTCTATCTACCTAATCATCCTTAAATGGCTACACTGATCTTCTATAAAAATATCATTCATACACTATCAAATTCCATTCTAAAATATGTGCTTCTTTCACCCCGAGTATTCAACATATTCGATTATCATCAGGTCTGGATCACACTGAACCACAATCCACCATAATAAAATTGTATAAAGCAAAAAGAGAACACCGTGGAAACAAGTCTACTACCCTCAATTGAATTCAATCATAAAAGGAATTATTTCAATCTGATAAAAAATTAAATTCAAACATATATTACTTATTCTAATCCAATATAGAAACTGATAATAACACTACCACCAATTCAATATTCATACCAAAAAAACTTGCTTCATTTACCAGCAGACATGAAGTGGCAAATAACAATCAAACCTAAACCTAATCCAACATTAGGTCAAAAATATTATGCCTGCTCCCGAGTTGTTTTTTCGGAAGAAGAGAAGAGAAGCTGGAAGAAGTATGAATCACATTGTGTTCCAGAGTTTTGTTTACGGAGAGAAGAGAAGAGAAGTGGGAGGAGGATTTGAGCTTCTTTTCTCTCCAAACTTTCTCTCCAAAAGTGGGAAGAAATGGAAGGATGGAAGATCAAACAATTTATAAAATGTGACTTCCTTCCATTTCTCTTCAATTCAGGAACACAAATCCGTATAAATTTCATTTCTCTTCTTTCCAATTCTTTTCAACTCGGGAACACATAAATATTATTTCTCCTCTTTTCTTTTCTATCATTTTTTACTCTTTTCTCTTCTCTTGTTTCACTCAAAAACTCGGGAGCAGGGCCTAGTTCTTGTCAACCCTAGTTCTTTAACCTATAACAGCTTACAACTTTCAACACAAATAGTATAGCATTTCATTTAATAAGGAGCATGGTATAATCATTTATCATCATATATACTACAAAAAAAAAACACAATAAGCCGTTTCCCTTTTTTGTCTTCTAAAAAGGGAAAGATGGCAAAAAGGGTATGTCATGTTTCATCAATAAATACACTACTTAATTTTATATTTCCTTCCAACCCACAACATAACTCAATACCAAAAATAAAAAAGAGGGTCAAAAAATGAAAAGAACCATTTTTCATACACATTTCAGGAAAGTAATTATTTAATTAACTACTCGTAGTATATATATTTGTATTATATATATAAAAATACGGTAACAAGTAGCAAACTTTTCTTTATTATCAGAAACTATATGAAGTATAATAAAAGAAAGCTTGAAGGGTTACAAAAATGACTTACCCAGAAATCAAAAGTGTTGTAGCTGTTGTTGCAAATTGATTAAAAAAAAGTTAAGAGGTGGTTAATTTGTAAGCACCCCAGTTGAGGGTAGAATCAAAAACGCAGTTGTGCGTGTGTTTTTGAGTGTGTTTTGGTGTGTGCGATTCGGTGATGTTAACAGCGCAGGTAGTAAGGAAGAAGAGGGGAAATCAAAGGGAGAAGATGGTCTACGATTTTGACTTTTTCATCGCAACTCTTCCCAATATACACTACTCTTTCTTCTAAAATTAAAAAAAGGACACCGCTATTGTTCGCTTTGTAAAACAATTTTTACCCTTTTTTACCTAGGAAATCGGGTACGAAGTCTACAATGCAAGACCGTTTTAGAAATATATAAGGTTATAGAATTAATTGTGAGATAATTATTAAAAATGAATATGATTAATAAGATTAACAAACTATAAAAGAAACAACAAATTTTGAAGTGCTAATAAAAACTATCAATCAGATAATAAAAATTTAGACTTTAACATACAATAACCAGCAAAATGAGACATTAAAATGAAGATGCAATGAAGTTATTTATGAATTTAAAATTTTAAACTAAATGACAAAATATTTTTTATGAGGTTAATTCTCATGCATAATCTCTTAAGATACATACATAAAATATGCGACCATCTTTCTAGTTATATTTTATGATTGATATAACAAATTAACAACATCGTTACAATCACAATTAAATTTGATTTGAATATCGTTGAACTAACATGTACAAATTTAGATGGTAACACATTTTTCTATAAAACTTTTTCAATCATTACCATTAAAATAACTTTTGGAAGCTATGATATAAATATAAATAAAAAATATTAACTTTTTATTCGAACTTATCTTTGAAGTCGTCAAGGTTGTCAAGATCGGGATCTTACATAGGATCGTTTTTGCCTTTACAAGATCGAGATCGGGATCGTAGATCCTACCAAAATATATTTTTTTATACAAAGGTATCTAACTTATTGTAGAAAATTACTATTAAAGAGATTAGTCGAATATTCGAACTTTTATATTACCGAAGTGATGCAATTTGTCAACATATATTTTTCGAACGATAAACGTACTAAAACAAAAGATAGTGAATAGTACAATTGCACCAAAGTTTGAGAGCATATTACAAATGGAAATACATAATCGTCGTTTTAGAGATTTCAGACTTTTTATAGGTTAATTTGACAATAAATGGGAAATTTAAACTTGAAAATAAATGTATGGTAAGTTTTTGATATAGGATTTGGACTACTTATAAGCCTTACAAGTCCAATTTGAAAAAAAAACATTTGTAGGATCGAATCGTTCAACGATCCTACGATCTTACAATCGATCCTACAATCCTACTCCGATCCTACCTTCTGACCGATCCTACTCCGATCCTGCACGTTTTCGCTTGGTAGGATCGTAAGATCCTACGATCCTACGATCAGGATCACGATCTTGACAACCTTGACTGTAACATCCTCTCCAGTAGTCTGGTAAGTTCTAAATTTAATTTGATTATTTAATTGTTTTAGGAATTACTTGATATTATAATTATATTGTGAAACTTAGATAAATAAGTTCCAGATTTTGTTGTGGATGGTAAACTATTAGATGTTTTAATTTACTTTAGCTAACGGTAAAATAAAATAAGTTTTTCGCAATTGATTTCTAGGTTCCAGACAATAGAAGAAGAAGGGGACTAATTAAATGAGCCGGGTTATGAGTTAGTCGACCTAATACACCTAAACATAACTCACAATCATTTTCTTCTTCCTAATTGAGAAACACTTCAAGATAACCTAACCTAAGAACTGAATTTCCAAGTAAAGGAATTAATTGTGATTTTAATCTTTGTTCTGAACCCAGCATCAAATTAGACTCATCATCATCTTCATAGTCAAGTGGTAAGTGTTCTTGTTATAGTGTGTAAATGGGTTTTTACTTGAAATTGTGATTTATTGATGTATTGGTGAAATTGAAACTTAGATAATGTTTTAGTGTATGTATATAATTATACTTGGGTGTTTGATAACTTGCAAATTATACTTGTTGAGCTGAAATGATAATTTTGAGTTAGGGTTCGAGCTGTGTGTGTGCAAGTCTGTTCTTGAGCTGAAGAACAGCTCAACGCGATCCCAAACCCTAGCCCGGATCGCGTTCATCAGTTATATTTTGAGCTGGACGAGTTTTATCCTTGGGAACGCGATCCCAAGAATTAACCCGGATCGCGTTGCCAAGTGCAAATCTGTCACAGAAAGTTTTCCAAAGACGAACGCGATCCAGCCTTTTGTTCCGGATTGCGTTGCTTAGTGTATTTTGATAACAGAAACTTTTCTTAAGGGGAACGCGATCCCACTAACCCTGACCTGGATCGCGTTTGCCTGTATTATTTTGATGATTATGATAACTTGTGAACTTAAGTGTATACTATATATATGTATAGTATTGTTACTTATGTTTGAAGTAGATTAATAATGTGATTACTTGTGTAAGGTGTCCATTTACATAAGTACTAGTTGTTGATGACAAGTTACTAACTTGTACGTTGTGTGATGTTTCAGATACCCCAAAGACTCAGTGATTAGAAGCTGAGTGTCGTGACTTCTGAGGTATCGGTGAGTGGATTTAGAACTCACCATTTGATTTAGTTGTAACTGTTTGGTTGCAACAAGTAAACGTAGATATGTGTTAGACTGTTTAGTCTTGATTATTGACTATGAATCTACGTGATATGTGAATATATGTGTATCAGATTATTGAGGTCAACGTGTTAGTTGGGCTAATTGGTTATTGTGTGAATTACACAGGTTTTGATTCATTTGTTGTGTTTGAGACCTGTGTATGAGTTTAATAACCAATAGTTATCGGTCTATTCTGTATTGGCCATACAGATTGACGTTAAGTGTTCTTGGGGAATCCCCGGGTATTATGATATCCCAAGAGCCACCGATCCTCATTGAAATATGTGTGTTTACGATTATTTGGTGTAAACTCATAGTTAAGCTAAGTTGAATTGTGTGTGATAAATCTATTCACTTAGCTTTGTGCTAATCCCTCATATTACTTCCTGCAGGTTTTGAATAGATATGTGGGTGGACAGGAAGTGGATGCCTTTGGCAGGGAAAGTTTGACGACTTGCGACTCTGATATGGTTTTGTATAAACCTTGTTTTGTAAAATATAATACCCCGTTTTAAGTATTGGTTAAACTGTTTTAATTTGGTGTGATCTGAATATGTAAACTGTTTATGTACATTAATGAAATATATTTTGTAATATACCCTTCCGAGTAAAATTATATAATATGGTTGTTTAAGAAAGAGGGGTGTTACATTGACCGTCGTTACTGTTGTGATTATCTAAGATAATCACAAAATATAACATGATAATCACATGTGAATATTATCTAATATAATGTGATTATCATGTGTTCAAGATAATCACAAATTATGGCATGATAATCACATATTATTCATGTGATTATCAAGTTATAAAATATGATTATATTGAATAAAAATTTAATAAAAAATAATTAAAAAATAATAAAACGTCGATTTTTTTTATTTGAAAAATAACTTCGAAAAGTTATTTAAAAAAGAGGCTACCAAGTAAATTTTGTAAAATAACATGTTTTGGATGGTTAAAAGTGATTTTAAAGTGTTTATCACGTTCTCATGAGAATTAACATTCTTATTTTAACATGGGACTATATATATATATATATATATATATATATATATATATATATATATATATATATATATACCTAAAACATTATACATATCTAACATGATACTCCCTATAAGCCCTCCGAGTATGTAACCATTTATCTACCTATAACCCTAATATAACTCCGTAGTAAATAAATAGCTATTCTTAGAATACTCTACACCCTTATATAAAAGAATATCTATTTAAGTAGATTACCGTACACTTCTATTCTGATTCTACCTAGATACCCCCTAAATAGTTATTTAATAATAAAGATCTCTATAAAAATTACCTATTAATTCTAAAACCCTCTACTCATCCGTTCTAATTCTAATCCTCCACAAATTCCTATCAGAGGTCATGTCCTCGATCAACAAAGCTTATTCATGTCGAGCTTCATTCTATCCTCCCACTTACGTCTAGGTCTACCTCTTCTCCTCGATCCATTGACAGTGAGAGTTTCCACTCTCCTAACTAGTGCTGTGATAGGTCTCCTTCCAACATGTCCAAACCATCTAAGTCTTTCTTCTCTCAACTTATTGGTGATGCTCGCGACTTCTAATTCTCCCCCAAAAACTTCATTTGTATCATATCAAACATGTTTTTTTCACATGTCCACCTTAGCATCCTCATTTCCACCACATCACCAAAGCAATGAGTATAATATGCAAAAGGACAATCTTTAAAAACAAGTGCTTGTGACCCCCCTCATGTTACTAGCATCGACATAACCTTGATCATGAAATTTACTAATATCAAACGTGGTGGCCACAAACTTGTTTTAAGGATTAATGATGTAATGTTACTAACATGTACCAAATCTAATGATCCTTTTCTACTGACATCATATTTATCAACATATCTCCGAACCATTTGCTCCGTTTTGGACTCCTCACAGAATTCATCAGCCATGACACAAAAGTAGAAATAACCCACTTAACTACGAAGATGATTATAGAACAAAAACAATGGGACATCATTCTACAACAAAGTGATGATTAGACAAAAAGAAAGTTCGGTAACCAAATCGAACATTGTCGTAAAGTTCACACTAATGTGTGTATTGACGTGGCATTCAATAGATTACTACCATGACGTAGACAAGTGAGGTGGATAAACTCGTGATGTGGATATGATTAGAAACTTGAGTAACATTTATTCAACTATCTAGACGTACAATAATTGATTTGAAAGGTTGAAAGTTTGATAAAAAAAAGTTGAAACTTTTTCATAAAGTTCAGTAATTAATTTGTGTATTAATCCTTGTTTGGAATGTTAGAAAGTTTTATTTTGTACCAATAATGTATGCCCATGATCCAATTCGTCATTAAAGCAAAAATATGTATCTTTTCTCAAATAAGAACTATAGATCGTATCATTGAGAAATATTATGTGGAATAACATAGTTTTTAGAGTAGTATTAACCATATTACTTATTGGGTTGGCCCAACCTAACCCGACATGGTTGGACTACGAACTAAATTATTTATCATCCATATCAACCGAAACCCATTGCAAAGCCCGCCATGTCCACCTCTATTATATTCAAGAAGTATATACTTAGTTCGTTCAGTTTTTCTATGTAAAACGGGTAAACATAGAAGGCTTTTACCCGGGGAGGGCGGACAATTTTTACTCAAATGTACGTGGCCTAACCGGGTTATCCCGTAACTGTTTTCGACCCTTTCCCTGGCCACCTCAAGATGTGCTTCTAGTGAGGTTTGAGCCTGAGACCTCTTGTGAGGATAACAGGACGCCAAACACTAGGCAATCTTGTGATGGTTCATTGGTTTGAGTTGTTCTATGTAGTTAAGCATATAATCGTATCTAGACGGCACTCTTGGATCCATAACCCTCTAGCAAACATACAACATCTGGACTCGTAATAGTGCCAACAAAATTACAAGAAAAAGACGGGCAGCTTTGGAAATACTTATAAGTTATACCAACGACTGCATATCAATGAAATTGACACAAACATAGTACAAGAAACAATAACTATTAAAGTATATCATTAGCAGAAACTTTAAAAATCTGAAAACGCGTCTAGCAATATTGTTCCTTCGTCGATTTGGGATTATAGAACACATAACAAATATCATTTCGGTATAGGAATATGTAGAGATAATGTGACTGAGAAGACTTTCTGAATGAGAAGATACCATCAGTTCATAGTTTACTTGATACGGCTAGGTACTTGGTATGGCGCCCTTGTGCAATTATTTTTCCAGTCTTTTTGTTCCTGAATTCTACAGTTACAACAGCAATAGCCTTCCCAACACGCAAAGCCTTGGCCTCTATTTCAATCTCGTCCTGTATAAATTATTTAGTTTCCGTGTTAAATTTGACTTGAATTCACAAGGATGGTACAAACAGCAAGTAAAGGATTTTCATATGTCATGCAGGATCTTTATACATACTGCAGCTACACAAAGTTTACATCTTGATGCCTCAAATCAGATAACCAGACAGAAGCCTTGCAGTTCAAAAGTGCAAGATTGGGTGTCAGGCTAGAGGTGGCAATTTCAACCCATTAATACATAAAGTTCAATCTGGGTTATGTTACATCTCTAACGAGTCCAGTAGGTTACTTAAGCTATATGATTTAGGTTAAAAAGAAAACAGGTAAACTTGTTTGAGCGGGTCAATTAGGACGAAAGTCATCCAAAATGTATTCAAATGCACTAACCATCTTAACTGCTTTATTATACAAAGATATGATTACTATTGTAATGTAATCATCTATCTAACACGATAATCATTTAGGAAAAAACAGAGAGCATGCTTGCCATTTTCACCCATTACCCAGCCCACACGATCCGTCAATTTAGCCACCACTAATTTCAGCTTATCAAGCACTTCACATTTGCAAGACTCTAAATCTCAACTTTTTACACATAACAGAAATATCATTATGGAAATAAAAGCCTGTAAAATATTATCAGAGACAATAGTACGTCACCAAATCACATAAAACGATGACACTTATACTTATGATGATGATAGTTATCTCTGTGACTGTAATCATATAGCAGTCATTTTACTTGAACTTTCCATTGTACCAATGCTAAAGGATCCCAATTTTATTTATATATCAGGGCGTCGATAACAAACTTTACTGTAAAAATGAATTCACAGTAACAGATTGATAAGAGAGTATAGATAGAAATACATACACCAACAAAAGCAGCATCCAAGTACGAAACGTTAATCTCCACCGAAACTCCGGTGGTAGTCACACCCTCAACTGTCAAAATAACAGCTGAGCCCACTACATCCACCAACGCTGCAGTCGCTCCACCGTGCAACGAATTCGCTACGTTCTTCAATCCCATAACAATTTCATTATCATCAATAATCAGTCAGTCACACAGTATTCTCAGAATCACCCATCAACTAGATAAAATAAAAAACAAATAAAAAGAATACAAATTTTACCAAAACATCAATCTTTGGTTACTGAATTCTCAATTTCATACATAAAAAGAATTAAAAAAGGAAAATTCAAAATTATATGTTTTTTGTTTCCCCAAAATGATTAGTTGGGGTTTCATATGGTGTGGATCAAGAATCAAAGATGAGAACTAACCAGCAATCGAGGAGGAACTTTCATGGAACAAAGAACACGACCGCGTTCAACAAGGTCGACTTTAAGGCCGGACATGATCATGGGTTCGAAGAATTTGAAAGGCATTGAATCGATTTCATTTGATGATACACCGGAACTGGATTTCTCCAGGTAATTCTTTACAGTTTCGAAATTCATCTTTTTTCTTTTTGTGTTTTCGGGTTTGATATTTCTACTTTTTTCTTTTTTTTTCTTTTTCTTCAAGGTTGAATTTGTTTTGTGGGGATAGATGAACAGACGTAGTACCGGGTTTTTGTTTGACCACAGGGCAGATTTCGCTAACTTGTTAGCACGGAAACAGCGGTAGTGTCGTAGTCGATTGCATATGGATCGGATGACGCCATATCCATTTGTATATTTTCGTTCATATTTGTATTCATATCCATTTGAATTCAATTCAATTCATCCATCAATATGTATATCCAATGGATTAAGCGGGTTAATGGATGTCTCTGGATATTTAAAAGATGTTAAATATTATAAAAAAAAATAAATATAATGTAACATATTACATATGTAAATCTATTCACAATATACATACCTACCTACCTTTGTACATACATATATACCTACGTATGTAGATACATACATACATACATATATATATAAAAGAAGATGGACTTTTTTACTGTAGCAAGCTGAGAAAGTGACCTATCTTTAAAAACCAGTTTTAGGTTTGTTTAAATATATTATACTGGAATTACTAATACAAATGTTTAGTGGATGGAGTGGTTGTTCCCTTACTTTCCATACGAACGAAACACCACGAGGTTGAGTCTTGGTACAACAAGTTATTTTTTCCCATTTTTGACATTTACTTTTTACATATTTTATTCCACTTTTTCCCTTTAAACTTTTTTCCATTTTACTTTTTTTTCATTTTTCAAAAAGCTTTGTGCGTTAAGTTACTAAAGAATTTACTCATTATTCATTTTTCTAAGGAGTGGCGAGTATTTTACTTCTATAGAAAAACAATAAAAATTTAGAAAATGTGTTCAAATGTGAGGGGTGAAGTTTCCTTTTTTAAGAGCAAATAGAGACGGAAACTTAGAGAACCATGGAAAGTAGTTTCAATTTTTTATTATAAAAAGGAAAATGGAAAATTTACTTTTCTCATAAAAGTTTTCTAGAAAACTCGGATTTGAACGAATATTCTAATTTTTAAGTTTCATTAGAGAAATTTGTGTAGCCAATGGAATACATGTTGGTGGTGTATTCCCAGCTGGCCGGAAATGATTGAAGATTTTGAAAACCAAGCTGTTGACACGGGGGAGTTTGTTGGTACATTTAGTGTGTCAGTCAGTTGGTCTATCGAGTTGTAAGTGTCGTTAGTTACGCGTAATAGAAAAGTCTTTTTTATACTTAGCGACACTTAACTTTAGTAGTAGGTGACACTTGCCTTAGTGATGCATAGCGACACTTAGGTAAGTGACGCATGAAGACGGCCACATGCGACACTAGCCAAGTGACGCATGTCTGCCGAATTCTTTTAGTATAAATACAAACCTACGGGTTTCAGGCTAGGGTTGACGAAACCCTAGCACTATTTGTCGAAATAGCATTCCTGTAATCAATCTAATACGTTCATCAATATAAAGTTATATTATTGATATATACGTGTTTCGGTTTGTGTTTACATATATTTAGTGTGATTGTTTATTTCCACCATTCAATCGTTGTCATCAATCACTTAGATCCACAGCTAGGTGCACTTACAACTGGTATCAGAGCCCATAGGTGGTTTGATTGACATATTGATCTTGTATTGACTTGTTTTCGGTTTGCTTCGTGAAGAGAATCAAGAATTATCAAGTTATTTGGATCAATTGGGTGCTAATCAGACGTTTTGAATCAAGATTTACAGGTTTCGTTCGATTGGGATCGAATAATTTTCGTTAGGTTTACGAAAATTCGATTTTTAGGGTTTTTGAGACTTTACAGCCGTTTTTGCGACTTTACAGCCGTTTTTGCGTCACTCGCTGCGTCACTTATAGCGACACTTCGAGCGACACTTCGGGCGGCACTTTGTAAGTTCCAATTAGGGTTTTGCCGACACTCAAGTGCGTCACTTCGAGCGTCACTTGTGTGTTACATGACACTTGTCTCTAGTGTCGTCTGTTATTGCATACCGACACTCACGTGCGTCACTAGGAACGTCACTTGTGTGTCACGCGTCACTTCAAGTTAGTGACGCCTGTTACAATACTGCGTCACTCATGTAACACCCGCTAATTTAGGACTTTAATTAGTGTCTAACTTACTTGTAATTACGTATGTTTAGTTTTGTATTAATCTAAATATACGTAACATTTTGTGTAATTACATACACGTATTTGCGATTTGTTTAAATCGTACACTCATGAACCGGACGAGGTCCGACACCGTTTAACATGAACGTTGGTGATAAATTATTTAAAAATAATGTGGAATTATCCAAACAAACATTATTTACCCTAATATATTGCGAGAATATATTACACATATTAAATATCGTACAAAACACTCCGTACGCGACGAAAACACACGATTCGCGATCGATGATCAAATGAAAACTCGAATATTATTTTAATTGCTTAGAATATATTATTTGAGTAAGAGTTTTATTAAAATATTGGGTTTTAAATCGTTAACAAAACGTATTGTATAAAACGTTATAAGGATAATTAAAACGTAAAACGATCGGGTAAACGAACACGACACTTAACGTAACTTTGGGAACAATTTAAACACCCACATGGGTGGGACCCAGCTGAATGCTGCAGAAAATGGCAAGAGTATGGCTTTCCATACTCTCCCCTTCCTTCCTTGATTCACACACAAACATCCCATCTCACTCTTTCACCCATACCTCACCATTTCCTCCATTTCTCTCCTCCTTCTCTCTTCCCTCTCTCTCTAGAATGACCAGAGGTCAGTCCCACCACCACCACAGACCACCATCATCCACCATTGACCACCACCTCACTCTTGAAGGAAAAACGAAGCCGAAGACACCAAAACGATCATCGACGTGCGTACATCACTTCTACCGTCTTCGTTTCTTTATACACCATTGTGAGACTTCAAAACTCTTGTGCTTTACTTACATAATGTATATTATCATGTTATGTTGCTTATTCAACTTGTTAATGTCCAAATAAGTGATCAAAACACAAATTAAAACTCGAAAACAGGAAGTTAACCTTCCTGTCCAGATTTTGTATCCACTTCCACGAATTTTATAAAAATCATTACAACACCAAAATAGACTTTTCTTAAGCCTAAAGTGTATTACAAGAAGTTATCTTTCCAACAAAATTAGTCTCGTGACTTTTCGACTTCGTTTGCTAATCGATAACATTTTTCTCCGGTAACATAGGTTTACTATTCTGGCGAGCAGTAAAAACCGCCTACTTCTCGAGGCCATATCTCGAGTTATAGACCTCAAAAACGTATGAGACCACTTGGTAAATCTTGGTAATTTTGTTATATACAAAAAGTTCTTGTTTGGCTCGTTCCAGAAATACACCCATTTCTCCAGAAAATTAGATTAGTGAGAAGTGGTCTAATCTCGGATTAAACTGAACCCTGACACTTAGTGAATTTTTATAAAATATCAAACGACCTCTAAAAGTCATAAAAAATTTACAGGAAGTACATAACATATGTGGGAACATCATGTAAAAATTTTAGAAGGATTCGATAACGTTTACTATTTTAGATAAAAATCACAAAAAATCCGTGAATCACATTGTCGGATGAACAGTAACTCCGTGAATCACATTGTCGGATGAACAGTAACTCCGTGAATCTATTGACGGATGAACAGTAAAAATTGACTTTCGTTGACTGTCGGACTGAGGGTTGACTCTCGGACTTTAGGGTGAGACTCGGATACATAGTTTCGGACTTGATAACACTCGAAATCAAACCAAACCCGTTTGACCTAGTAAACGAAAATGAATACTTAAAAGAAAACGGAAAACACCCACCTTCGCATAAGTCTTTTTTTGCCTACGACAATATCATTGTCGCATGAATAGTACTCCGCGAATGCTATTGTCGTATGAACAGTGCTCCGTGAACCTATTGTCGCATGAACAAAATTCCGTGAATGCCATTGTCGTATGAACAGTGTCCGTGAATGTCATTGTCGGGTTACATATTGTCGCACGAAATGGAAACTTTTAAATACTTTTTATACTAAGTATTGAATACATACAACACTACACTTACATGATATATATATACTTTGGAAGTATACGCTACAACTTGAACGCATACGAGCTTACACTCAAATCAATAACTATACTTACGAGATTACACTCGCACCCATTTATTACTGATACATATAAGTATGAAGATATGAGATTACACATACACCTAGATGGGATTACACCCACTCTACCACGAGCTTACACTCGAACCAATTGTTTATAAGACGAGCTTACACTCGCACGGACTTACATCCGAACGACGGTTACACGTCACGTTACAAATAACCAGCTATTGTATATGCTTTACATGATATACAAGCACAATGAATTACATAATAATAATATTTGAATTATTATTACACCTCCGTCACCAACGGGCCACACTTATTTATAAAATAATTACAAAAGTACAAACAAATACTTGAACATTTCCTAGTTGAGTGACAACTAGCATGGGTGATCCTTCGTGACACCAACTTACTTACTTGCTTACGACCTTGTGCGTTTCGGACGCCAGAAGGTTGCAGGGTTCAGAGAACCACACTACGGAATTACATCCGACACATACTTACGGACTTACATCCGCTATACTTGTTTGCTAGACTCAGGTGAGTCTTACAGCCCCGTTTTTACTGTTTTCTACTTGGGGTGAGATATTTGCTACCGTTTTACGTATGAACACAAGTACTGAACTGCTACACACTACTTTTACATACATTACATGAGTTACTTTTTATCCACTGAAATCCTTCTATCATAAGTTGTTAGTTATGGACTTAAGCGTGATTACTAGTAAATGGATCCATTTGGGACTGACAATCCCTGCCTGGGGTAGTAGCGCTACCACGGATTACACCGTAGAAACAGGCATATTAGTACTTGTTACATATGAGTGTCCGGATAGCACTCACGGGGGTACGTGATGCTGTACTTGACTGTACCATTCACACTACACTGTTAAGCTTCAGCTTGTGAGCTCATGGTAATTGTGTTGACCTACTGATTTACTGAGTTACTTTTTATGCTCGAAGGCATTACTGGTACTTTACTTGTGGTTCATAAAGGATTACTATACTAAACCTGTGAGATTCATCAACCTTTTTGGTTGACACTTTTTAGCATTTATCTCAGGTACATTACGGCAGTAGGACTGCACCACACTCGGGACTGATAGCTCGAGTCGCATGCATACAAACTTGTGGAGATTCTTTTGCATTACTTTTTGTATATCAGTTATGTATTAGAATCTCTAGGAAATTATTTTTCGAACTCGAAGCTTGTTATTATGATCCAACAATGTAATACTTTTGTACTCTTGTACGACGTTGCATATAGATGTCGTTTGCTTTACTTTGGTGCTTGATTATTGATTAGTAACACCCAAAGCTTGCTTCCGCGACACAGTAAATTTGGGGGTGTTACAACTCAAGTCCGACACTTGAGTGCGTCACTTCTTTGATTGACTGACACTAACCTGTAGTGTCGTCATACGTCACTTACTAGCGTCACTTACTGAGTGTCGCTAGTCCTTGCGACACTTCTGTCGTCACTTACTAAGTGACGCCTTAGTTACTAATCAGCATTCTAGTTTTGTTTTAAGCTATTTTTTCAGGTTCTCTTTAATGGTTGCTGATAAGCATCAAATAGATAGTATATTTTATAGTAATTTATCTCTATATTTATACATTTTTATGTATTTATATGATTTTAAGATACTTATTTTGTTAATATTTGCAGAAATGTATTTTAATTGAAGATTGGAGAAAAGGAACGAAAATAAGACCAAAACTGAAGAAATTAAAGCAATTGAAGAAAAGAAGATTTAAACCTTAAAGAAATGAAGACTAAGATGATTATATTAAAGAAATGGGCCAAGAAAACAAGTTGAATCCGTTTAAGAAGAAAGAAAAGCCCACATTGAAGCCCAGGCCATTTTTGAAATATTCTGGAAAAACAATCCAACCGGCGGTTGGGGTTAAGATTTCAAGTCTGTGGAAAAGCGCAGAAGTTGGAGTGGGATTCAAATAACTCCAACCGGCAGTTGGGAGTCCTAACCGGCGGTTGGAGGGTCGGCCAGAAATATTATAAATAGAGGCTTAGTTTTAGCTAAACCATATACGATTCTTAGAATACAAAGTCGATTATTAGGGTTTTAGGTCGACTAGAGGTGCGAATTTGGAGGCTAAGGAGCTAGGGTTTGAAGGTTTTCAACCCTAGAAAAAGCTAGTTCGTCAATTGGTTCGGTTTCTTTATCCTTGTAAATTTATTAACCTTTTGGGTTACTATGGATATTGTTTATTTGAATTAATTGCTTGTTAGATTTTCTTTATGAATGTTTAAATGTATGTTTATTAGATTTATTATATGAATTATATGTTTATGTTGGAACTATATTATTGAATATTATTATGCAAGAATTATGTGTTATTTTATGTTAATGATCATAATTAACTGATTTATAGATAAACTTCACTAATCTTTTGGGTTTTTAAATTAAGTGGTTATGTTTCATTAGATGTTAGGTAGCATTATAATTCAACCGACCCTGGAATTGCATCAATAATATGTTGATAGATCTTAATAAATAGTGATACTTTACATAACCTTTGACTGTATTGCTATATGAAAATTATCTTAACCTTTGTGATTTTCTACATTAGTAAATCACAATAATAATAGCCAACACGCAAATAGACATAAGTTGACATAATAAATTTAATAAATAATAGTTTAAACAGTCATAATCTTCTATCCAATTGAGTATTCTTAAGTTGTTCCTTAAAACTTATCTATTAAAGAATCGGTATCAAATATAAATATGTTCGGTCGGAACTAAAACGTCCCCCCTATCTTGTATATTATTGTTAAATTGTATATTGATTGTAATAATTGTAATTAGGATAAATAAATAATTAGTTATAGATTAAATCACGTTCCCTGTGTTCGAATCTGGACTTACTTATAAAACTATATTCTATGATCAGGATAACACTTGCCTGATTGTGTGATAGTATTATTTAGTATTTCCTTAATTAAAACTTGTGATTATAATTGCCTATACTTAGCACACATCAAGTTTTTTGGCGCCGCCGGGGAGCGGTGTATTTTAATTAAAACTAACTATTTTCCCTGTAAAACAATTATATTTTTCTAATGTGTTGCAAAATGAATACGAAATATCGGCTCACCCATTGAGAATACTGACAAAAACAAAGGTATAAGGAGAGTTCAACCCTACCTCATTGATTTATCAAATAAGAGGTAAGGTGCTTCTCGAAAGAAATAGGTTTTTAACATGCTTCGCGCTGACCTGTTTCTCCGCTTTTGTGTACTATCAATGGAGCTACCGAGATCTTTTGATTAGCAATGTATAAGAGATTAATATAATTATTCAATATGTATAATAAATCATTTTAGGTAAAATAGGATTAGATAAGTAATCTAAACTATGTGCTATTTTATGTGCACAGAGAAATTTAACTGTTATTAAGAAATGGAGTCGATGCAAGTGGACTTTGGAAGTGATAATGAGAATTTTAAAGATATAGAGATAGACGACCATTCTTTTGAACCAAACAAGAAAATCAGGCTAACAACTGAAGAGGAGTGTTTTGAACATCCTCCTGTGATTTCAACCAAGGAAGACATGTTTGACTACTTAGATGACCATGAGGATGAGATTAGATTTGTTATGGAACTCGTACGTAGGTCTACTTTAGAATATACTGATTATCAAAAAGAGTTGATTAAGAAGATTGTGACACCCCACAAATTTAAACGCAATTATAAACGTTAAACACTTGCATTATTAGGCTAATTCCCTACTTGAGTGAATTCATAACACATTTTAGAGATAAGTCTAGCAAAGCCCAACTAGTTAATGCGCGTAGTTTTACATTTCGTAATTAGTCGTAATTACGTACTAAACAATTGGAACAAACGTGACAAAACATACGACTGTTGGTGAACAAATTTTTTTTAATAAAACGAGATTATTAAATAACATGAACGTTTATTAAATATTATGTTGATAATATTTAACAAGTATTTCGAATCGTATAACACTTATTTCGTACAACTGAAACAAAACAAAGTTTTAATTTTACAAATTAATTAAAACTTACTTTTATAAAATATCTCAACTAAAAATATATTCGAATATGTAATTTAAAATTATTCATTTAAAAACATTTTAACGTTTAACGATCGGGTAAACGAACACGGACTAAATATCATAAATTGAGAACAAAAACCCCTCCTTTGGGGGACACAAAAATAGGCCCCAAAACCCACTCCCCCTACTTTCCTTTCATTCTCTCTTTCACTTTCTCTCTCTCCATTCTCCTTTTCTCTCATCTCTTTCTCACTCTAAAAACATCACACAGAATCACCAAATACTACACCAAAAACGACTCGAATCATCTAGCTCCTTTGGAATAAAACATTCACGAGATCACGAGCAACATTTCTACCTTTTCGGATTTTAAAACCGACGCGCGTAAGTTTCTGACATTTCCCGCAAACTCTTAGATTTTGCTATTTCCTTTGATATTTCATGTTTGCAATACTTAATACATCATGTTTTAGTGTTTTACCCACTTATTATGTCCAAAATCGACTTAAAAATGTGTTTTTAAAGTTAAAAATACGATCAGCTCGTTCTGCAAGCTGAGATCTGTTCTTCCTGCGAACCGAGCCGAGCTGCGAACCGAGCTCGCGATGCAAACCGAACCGAGCTGCGAACCGAGCTCGCGATGCGAACCGAACGAGTTGCGAGCCGAACCGAGCTGCGAGCCGAACTGAGCTGCGAACTGAATCGAGCTGCAAACCGAACTAGTTGCGAATTGAACCCTTGCGAGCCGAGCTTGCGAGCCGAACGAGCGAGTCGAACGAGCGAGCCGAACTGACCTGGTCTGCGAACTGAGTTTTGCACAACGATTCGACGTTCGCGTAACGACAACTACACTTCTTACAACGATGATTGACATACAAAAGTATATACTTTTGCTAAGCATAAAACGAAACGAATATAATAATGTTTTCAGAAATTATTATTACAAACCGCTACCAACGAGTCGTATACATTTCTAAAACTACAAACTTAAACGACAAACAAACACTTTGGACATAATTTGGTTGAACGAACACTAGCATGGATGGTCAAACTAAGACATCCACATACTTATCAAATCTCATACGTTTAGGGCGTTAGGAGATTCCAGACTATACTTGGGCTTTAGGCTTTGCTAGCACTCGCACATTACTTAACTCAACAGGTGAGTTCACAGCCCCTACTTTTACTGTTTAACTGCTTTTGAACAGGGGTGGAAAACATAGTTAATTGCTTTATTAATTGCCATAACTGCTTTTACTACATGATTGTATACTTGTTTACTCGAACGATTAGAGTACTTTGAACTGTTGAACGATTGTGTGAACTAATGTTTATAAAATAACATTTTCATACCATAAACTAAAACAAACGTGGTAAACCAATTGATAAACTGTTTTGTTTGAACGGGAGAACAACCCGTGCGTATTTGGCCGGAAAACGACCGGTACTTTTTATGAAAACGCTGGAGAACGACCAGCAACGTATTTTAGTGCCAGAGAATGACTGGCTAAGTGGACGGGAGAATGACCCGTGCGTATTTGAATGGGAGAACGACCCATGCGTTATTTGACCGGAGAACGACCGGTACTGTGTTTCGCTGGAGAACGACCAGCGGTATGTATTGCCAGAGAACGACTGGCCAAGTTGGACGGGAGAACGACCCGTGCGTATTTAGACCGGAGAACGACCGGTACTATTTTGTAAACGCTGGAGAATGACCAACAACGTATTACAAACTGTGTTTTGGGTAACATCTCACGTAAACGGTATTTTGGGTAACATCCCACGCAAACGGTATTTTGGGTAACATCCCACGCGAACTGTATTTTGGATAACATTCCACAAAATAATTACTTGGCTATTATGGCAATAACTATTTGTAAACGTATTGGTTTTAACAACTGTGCTTACAAACTTGATTCAACTATTGCAAACATAAAACCTGTGAATTCACTCAACCTCGTTGTTGACTTTTACTATGTTTTTCAGGGAATTAGCTGCGCATGTAAGAACCGCCTGCACGTTGGAACATAGGCGACCCACGATGAATAGGATGGCAACTTTTGACAACTGGATTTCTTCTATATAACTGAAATTGTTTAGACATGAATTTCCTTGTACACATCGTTAATAGGAAATTAGGTTGTATGAGATTAGTACCAAGCTATCGGTCTATTCTGTATTGGCCATACAGATTGTTGGGTAAGTGTTCTGGGAGAATCCCCGGGTATTATGATATCTCCAGAGCCACCGATCCTCATTGATATGTTGTGTATTGAGATGTTATCTCATTGATATTATGTGTTTACTGTTGGTATTCTTGGCTGAAAGTTTCCCCAAGAACCATCGATCTATTGTGATGTTATTTGTTTACGATGATTTGCTGTAAACAAGGTTGTTATGCTAAGTTAGGCTGTTGGTTATGTATTTCCTCACATAGCGTTATGCTAACCCCACCACCCCACTTCTTGCAGGTTATTGTGTTGATACAATGGGCGGGCAAGAAGCTTGTTTATTGGATGGAATGTTTGACCAGGCGTAGACTCTGATATTAGATTGATAACCAAAAGTTATGTTTTGATTTATATAATACCCAGTTGAATATATTATGTCATTGAAAAAGTATGAGTTTAAATATATACATAATATGTAAAGTGAATTGATAAAACTCATTTGACCTACGCTTCCTATATCATACATGATTAAATAATTATTGAAACGAGGGGTGTTATAAATATGGCTGACATCTGCTTGCTAAGGAACTTTCAAGACTTCTTCAATTCGATAAAG
This sequence comes from Pseudognaphalium luteoalbum, assembly GCA_963422505.1. NCBI lineage: Eukaryota > Viridiplantae > Streptophyta > Magnoliopsida > Asterales > Asteraceae > Pseudognaphalium > Pseudognaphalium luteoalbum. Next base: position 80,619,781 of record OY730195.1, read on the forward strand.
GCTAAAGAACACATTGATTCTGGAAGATTCTTCATAGATTGTACGGTTGAGTTCTATATTCAAGACATTATTGATGAATTTTACTATGGAGAATGTGATGAAGTAACACGTACAATTCCTGAGTATTTTTCTAATGAACCAATGGCGAACTTGGTCACTTATGCTAAGAAGGAGTTGCAACTAGCTTACCCTGGAGTTCATTACAATCAAAGAAATAACCTTTTTCACCTAGGTCTATCAGAGGTTTATTATCATTTAGTAGATACTTTTAGGTATTCTAGGTTAACAACAGATCATCAAGAAGGATACTATAATAAGATCTTAAAAGACATAGGAACATCAGTGAGAACCCACATCACATATGATTATCATGATATACATTTAGGTTTCTATGGGTTATTAGATTCGTTAAGGCACAATCATGTAGAACGCGAAACGAAAATTGAAGATAACTACTTGAGCACAGACGAAGATGGTAGAATAGCTAAAAAGGTAAAAAGAATAGCTGTCATGCTCATAGAAACTGAGAACGCTGAGAGAATTCATCATGAGAGTTTCTCTGAATTTGCTTCACCAATACCCGAGTTAGCTAATAAAATCTATATGCATTTTTGAAGAATTTATCCTGAAAATTTTGAAAAAGCTATCTATGGGAATTAGAATTGAAGACCAACAAAATCACTTCTGAAGATCATTTGCAACTTTTTCATTTTTAATAGCTAGTTATATTTTTCTGTTTTCTATTTTATTTAGGATTTGAATTTTATTTGGATATTTGAAGTTTATTGTTAATTTCGTGCTTGATTAATATAAAGTTTATTGCTTTCAAATTTATATGATTATCTCTTCTCTATTTATATTAGCTACACAAATAATAGAAATCTAAGTATTTAGAATTGATTATTACACGAGTTGCAATAGTGATAAGAGTTTGATTCAAAATACTTAAAGAGAATTAATACTATAAATTTTGAATTTATGCTTAACATTGATTACAAAGTTTGTAGGTATATTAAATTTAATATTTTGGTGGCAAATAGATTGAAATAATATATTTGAAATTCGATAAAGTCGACAATTGAATTTTCAGACAGTGAATGAGTCGACACAATCACTGATTATAAATCTATGTATACCAAAGTAGTTTTATATATATCTATTACTCGTAACAACTAACAGCAATGCAGGTATTTATATTAATTGGAGGAACGAAACGTAAGTCTCTTTTTTCATACATTCACTTTCTTAAAAAAGAAAGAAAGATACATATAGTATATAGTTTATAAATATTATGTAATAATATTGTATAATGCATTTATAACAATATCGCATTTAAAATATGTTCAAAATACGTATAAATAAAGTATTAGTAATAAGAAAAATACATGGGCTAAAAATTAGTTAATAAAAAAATGAGCCAAAATTAAATTCACGGGCCGAATGGCCTGAGCCCAACTTTTGAACCAACCGGCGGTTGGGAAAAACCCAACCGGCGGTTGGACTCTTTTTCGTCCTAAACCAGAAACTCCTCAGTTTCTGCCCATTTACACACACTCAACACACACATTTCACACACACATACGAGAATCATATTTTCATCATCATTTCATTACGTTTTTACGTTTTTCATTTTCAAAGGTATGATTTCTAACTCGTGTTTATTATTTCTCGCATTTTAATTCCGTATTATATAGCATTATTATGTTTATTGCGAATTGTGGATTGATTACACATATTTTGATAGTTTAAATGATTAGGAATACTTAGAAACTAGTTTAGGTTAGCTAAGTTGTGATTTTTATGGTTTAAGGATTGGTTGCGGATTGTTGCGGATTGATTAGGATTAGGGCTCGATTTTAGATAGTTATTCGAATAAAACAATATTTGTTAAAAACTACATTTTTAGAATTCGAATATACAGTGATTTTGAATTAATTAAATTTTTAGTATATGACTCGATACTTTAAAACAACAATATTACAAATTTCTTAAAAACAAAAATTTATTAGACTAGCTATTATTGAAATAATAATCATTTATCCAAATTTAAAATTTTAAGTTAGAAAAATGACCATTTGAAAATTTTTTGACAAAATAAATTATAAAACAAATTTAATATATAGTTATAAATTTTTTTAGAAATACATCTTTAGACTCTATATGTGTTTAAAAATAATGAAAAACTAAGTTTATAACTATAAACTGATTAATTGAAATATATAAGTCTCCACAATTAAAATTTTATTTTCAAAACATTTTTGATTTAATATTTATTATGAAATGTTCATTTATTTGATTCGATATTATATTTCGAAATAAAGACATATATTATGCTTAGTTTATTGGATATAATAAACAGGTGGCTATCAAATATTATGCAGAAATGCTGCCCAAATTTCTAATTTTTAATATATATATTAGAAAGTTATTAAAATTTATTTTTACAGATATGGCGACTGGACGACAGAGGGGACTTGCACTCTAGGGGACTTGCACTCTTAGCCAGAGATGATTTCCAGTTACATAGATTTCTGAGATTCGAGCATGAGTCTGTCACTCAGGTGCGCAGGACAGAGTACGCTGACAGATTACTGGAGCTGGTGGCACAGCCTGTTGAGGTTCCCGATGTGTTAGACTGGTCTCTCATGGAGAGAGTTATTGACCCTCGCCAGGATGGGGAGACTGGAGATGATACTCTGAGGAGGCTGATGACTCAGAGTTATATTTTACCATCAGGTGATGTTGGTTTTGTATCTCAGGCTTGGTTTCGCTTATTTCAGATTCAGGAGGTTATCTATAGAGAACTTGTTATTGAGTTTTACACCACCCTTAGATTTGATTCCACGTCTAGGCAGTTTGACCAGCCCTCGATTTCTTTTTACCTAGGAGGTCAGCCTAGGACGATGAGTTTGATAGAGTTTAGTATTGCTGTGGGGCTCTACACACTAGATGAGCTCCACAACCTATTTTTTGTGGATCATTTGACTGCGGGTATGGTTGGCCATTATTCATCTGTTGAGATAGCTGCATATTGGAGGGATTTAGCTATTGTTGATTATGGGGAGAGAGCACCTTCTGACATTCATATGAGGAGTCCAGTTCATAGGCTACTGCATAGGTTGTTATCATTTTCTATTTGTGGCAGGCATACGGGACTTGAGAAGGTCTATCAGCCTGATTTCTTTTTCTTACACACTATGATTCAGGGGACACTGATCAATGTTCCCTGGAAATTAGTGCATTGGATGACGACCGGAGCGACTGGGTATAGGTTGACCAGTAGTTTATGTGGAGGACAATATGTCACTAGGATAGCTAGATATTATGGTTTGACAGCTGCTGATTTTTTGACATGCACACCCGTTACACCTGGGATGTCCTTGCTAGGCGAGGACAAGTTGATTGAGCTAGGGATTATACAGGTAGGTGTACAGGAGGGGGTATTATTATGGACACCTGAGGTTGCACCATGACAGCAGCCGGTACATAGAGCTAGATTGAGAGGACCACCTGTTCCACTGCCGCTAGTTCCTGAGATTCCAGTGCCAGAGGTTGATTTACCAGCAGGTAGAGGTAGAGCCCGTGGTAGAGGTCGTGGCATGGGTGATATGTTAGAGGATATTCAGCAGAGATTGGAGAGGATGGAGATTGCTCATGGTAGGAGATTTGATATGATTGATCAGAGGTTTACCAGGTTTGAGCAGCGGTTTGATAGATTTGAGAGGGAGAGTTATCACAGATCTAATTATCAGCATGAGTTACTGCAGCAGCTGCTACGAGAGAGGTCTATTCAGTTCCAGTCGTATGTTCCATTGGTATTTGATGATGGAGCTAGACCTTCGAGACATCCAGGGCAGGAGGATTCAGATGATGATTAGTTTATGTTTGATACATTTGATATATATTTTGGATGACTGTATTTATTATTACTATCATTAGTACTTATTATTATTACTATGCTAATTTGGTTGTTTATTTTTGATAGCACAAGTCTGGCAGTAAGTTCAGCACTTATTTCGTACAGTCTATTTTATTAATGAACTTTGTGGGTATGTTCCCTGGAAACCCTCACGAGACTATAACTCGTCCACTCGGGATACCGAGGGGTTTAAAGGCTTATTGCAACCCCTTATTGCATATGCTAAATGCAATCGTGATTAACTACGAAAGTGTGGATGTTGTATATTATTTTTTTAAGAGATCAAGGAATCAACCAAGCAGAATTTTTTCTTAGCCGATGATGAATTTTGAAAATTCAGTCAGGGGAGTTTTTCTATTCCATTTTTCTTTCCCTTACTCACTTTTGTTTATTATTTTTATACAATGAGGGCATTGTATAATTTAAGTGTGAGGATAGGGTTCGTAAGAAAAAGATTTTCTTTAATTAATTATTTAAGTTTGTATTGTTCTTAATTTTTACTAAAATTTAAAAATTTAAGTGTATAACTGAGTATTTATTAATTAGAATACTTTTGCTAAAAGTTTTGTTTTGTATTTAAAATTTTAGACTTTAATATGGATTAACTGTTTTGTATATATAATGTAAGCTACTTAATAAATAAGTGATATATAGTTACATGATATGATGTACTAATAGGCAATCTATATGAAGATTTCTGAATTTTAAGAAATTAATATAAATAACTTATTTATTATTTTATGGTACATAATATGGTGTATGACATAAAAGTCTTAATTCTTAGATTTATCATGCGATAATTTTATATATCTTTATATTTATATAAAAACATTTGAGAGTCTACTAATTGTTTCCTCTGTTGTACGTAAGTACAAACCTGGTTTCTAATTAGTATTCTTAAATAAAGTAGAAGAAAGAAGAAATTCTTGATAAAAAAATGAATAAAAATAAAAATCAAACTATGTCGCTTTATTGTACGGCTGTACAGACCTGTCACGGCTGGTTTGATTTAAAGATTTACTTTACCTGAATCAAGTTATGTCGCTTTGTTGCATGTAAATGCAGACCTGTCACCAATGTCTTGATTATTAAAAATGGATTTTATATACTTATTTGGAATATAAAAGTAAATTGCATGATTAAGTTTAAGAGTATATCATATATGGAAATCATAAGTAATATAAATAATAATAATAAATACGTATTCAGAAGTATAAATATAGATTGTTTAAAGTGGACAAATATATTAGTAATCATTAATGAGCTATATATTGCACGAATAATAATAATTTTTATATGTATATTATAGTTATCCATGTTAATTTAATTGTTAAAATTTTTAATTTATAAAACAGGTTTTTAGTTTTGGTACTCTGATTATTAAATATTAAGTTGATGCTTATTTTTGAATTTTATTCAGTATTCTACTTGAGGATAAACAGAACTTAAGTGTGGGGATATTTGATAAGCATCAAATAGATAGTATATTTTATAGTAATTTATCCCAATATTTATACATTTTTATGCATTTATATGATTTTAAGATACTTATTTTGTTAATATTTGCAGAAATGTATTTTAATTGAAGATTGGAGAAAAGGAACGAAAATAAGACCAAAACTAAAGAAATTAAAGCATGTCTAACCAAGATCTATCTAATAAACTATTAGATAACCACAGTTTTGAATGATTACTAAGAAGTTTGCGGAATAACACTTAGTAATACAATGAAGATGAATATGAATAATAATAACAGAATTATAAAAAGCTCCAATCTTATTAATAATATAAGACGAATACACTGATTTGTATTAGGGTTACAAAACCTTGAAGCTGCGCAAAAACTGATAACCTAATCTAGGTTAAGGATCTCTATTTATAACACATAGAGTCCTGCTAAACAATCTCCTATAATTATGGAAGCAGTTACAATCCATAATTATTCAAACTCTGACTTCCCTCCTATTCTAGATATAAACAGTGTTAACTACCACGACTATATAAACAGTGGTAATTCCTATAACAGTGTTAACACTTGTACAATTTACTAGACTAATATACCAACAGTGGTAACTAGCCTAAGCAGTGTTAACTGTTGTAAACAAGCTAACAGTGATAACACTAACAGTTGTAACACTTATCTTCAATCTTCAATAACAGTTGAAATCTTCTACTAGCAGTGGTAACTAACACCAACAGTGGTAATTCATGAAGACTTCAACTAACAGCTTTAACTCTGAAGACAGTGATAACTAAAACACTAACAGTTGTAACAACAGTAGAAACAATAACACTAACAGTGTTAATGCCTTGTGCATTCTTCAACAGCAGTAATAACATCAGAAATCTTATTTCCCAACAATCTCCCCCTAAACTTAATCTGTCCCCAACAGTATTAAGTTTCTCTTAATTCTTCAATATGACCTCTTTCTAACTATCTTTGATCTCTATGTCTTCTCGCATATTCCTCTTTCTTATGAATCTGATTCAGAATCATATATACCAAATCCTCTGCCAAATCATTGTTGAATGAGACAAATAATTTAGCATGCCTTAAACTTCTTAATAAACTCAAACTCATATCATATTCTCTGTCAGTGAGCATCCAAATCATAGTAGCATCATCAAAAATAACTTGATGAACACCTGGATTGTTAAGATAGATCCACTGCTTCACATTCCTGAAAGTATTGAACTCAAATCTGAATCTTTCTGGTTCATACATCATTGAAATCCCAGACCAAACACTCAATTCATAAACACTATCAAACTTTTTGGTGCTTAGTCCTTTCTCAGATCCAATCTCATACATTCTGATCAGATCTTCTCTAACAATCACCCTGATCAACTCTTTGAATGACCTCCAATATGAAACAGAAGTATCTGCTCTTTCAACTCTAATTTTCTCACATTTAATTGGAATTGTAAAGTTTACCACAGACCAATCAATGATTCCAGGAGAGTTATCAGGAGAAATATGTTGTAGAGGTTGTACCACAATCAAATCATCCAACTTCAAATTTTTCTTTGGTAAATCTGGAATTGATGCAAGTTCTTGTTTCCTTTTCTGTTTAAGCTCAGCACTCATCCTTTCCCATTCTTTTTCATCTTCAACCTTTTTATCAAATTTTATCTTCTTTTTCTTTTCTCTTTCTGCTTTTTCTTTGGCTTTCTTGACTTCTTCTGCTTTCTTAGCAGCCTCAGGGTTTAGAAATGTATCCCTATCCCATATTCTTTGTAGATTCTCAAGAGACATGGCATTAAGTCTTGCAGTTGAAATATTACCACCTCTTAACTTCAAAACCAAATTTCTTTTCTGTTGAGCTCTTGTCAATGGTTTATTCCTTTTTGCAGCAGCTTTGGCAGCTCTAGTCCTTTTCAATTCATCTGCCTTCTTTTTCTTAAGCTGATCCACCAGATATTCAATGTCATCTTGTTTTTGTTCTCTTAGCTGTGCTTCATCCCAATCCTGAACCTGTTCCTTAGTCATTTTCACAAATTTACCAGGTTCTATCTCAACATCAACCATTTCCTCTGCTAGCACATCTGCATTTATCTCAGCAAATAGCCTTTGTGCATATTCATCATCATTCAATGTAGCTTCAGTAGGAGGCATAGTTTTCTGCTTTTTCAATTTTGGCTCTTCCTCCAAGATACCATTACCTTTATCCTTAGGGTCAATCTTGGGCATAGATTGTGCAGCAGCAGGTGTAGTAGAAGGTTCTCTAATCTGAACTGGAGGTAAGGTGGTGGTTTTATGCTTCTTAGCTTTGACAGACTGCACAGGAATTGATTTCTGTCTTTTAGCCTATGAAGTCTTCTCATTTTCTTTCTGATTCTCACCTTTATTGACCTTCTCAGTTTCTTGATGAATTTGTGCTGCTTCCATCTCTATATCCTCATCAATGTGATCACCAACATCATCATCATTCTGTCCATCCTTACCCTTCTCACTATCATCTTTCTGACCCTCATCACCTTTATTTGTCCAATATTTCTCCCCCTTTTTGAAAGCTGTGTCTGCAGAGTCACCTTCAACTACCACATACTTTTTCCCTTCTTTCAAAACCTTAATGACAATGTATTCTAACTGAGAAACCCTCTGCATCAAGTTTGCAATCATTGCATCCTTTTCCTTGTTCTTTCTCCTTTCTAATCTGAACTTCTCCCATACATAATCAATCATTTTCGTTAATTCCAGGTTAGTTCTAGCCTCATCACCATCAGAATGTGACTTCCTAGGTGAATCATTGACATGAGTATCAAAACCTGTATCATACCTAGTATGATCAACAGATTCCCCTTGGTTATTGGTACTGGGACCACCAAAATCATCTATAGGAGTAGAATCATGTTTTGATGTTGCCTCTGCTTGGGTCTTATTGATGTTACTTCTGTCCTGCTCTGCAAGTGGGCTAGAAGCAGTAGAAGCAGCCCTTACAGAATGGTCACCCCTCTCCTCATGGACCACATGCTGTTCATGACTCCTGTCATTGGACTGAGATGACTGAGCAGCATGATCCTCAGTCACCTGGTGTGTAGCCTTTTTGGCTTTTCTGGTGTAGGTTACAGTGAATTTGTTCCCTTGTTGATCATTATTACCCCCAGTTGCTGTGGGATAAGAAGGAATGGGTTGTTCCATTCTTTCAACAACTGGTGCAGCTTCTGTTGGTGGTACAGATGCTGTGGTGGAGGGTGCAGGAAGCATAGTTGGAAACAATGCTGTTACCCTCCCAGAAAACATAACACCTTTTATAGAAGTATCTCTCTTCATATTTGAAAATACTTTTGGTTTAAAAGAAGAGATACCTATAATCTTATCCAAGGCAGGTAAATCAGATATTTGTTCATTTAGAAAGCATTGAACAAACCTTGGATACATTAAAAATTTAATTTTAGGTTGGTTAATGTTCCTTAGCATACCAGCAAAAATAAAGTTGGAAAAATTAAAACACTGACCAGTAGCTAAGCATACCAAGGCATATGCTACATTACTGCTGAATTGTTCAAAGGATGAACGTTTTGATGATAAGCAGTGCAGTAATGTATGAATTAAAAACCTCCATTGATATGAAAACATTGTTTTCTGAAAAACATACCCACCCAAATTACCCTCATATCCCATTCGTTGTAAATACAAGTATAAAGCTTCATCAGAAATTGAAGTTATACCTTCTTCATCCTGAAGATGAAGAGAAGAACGAATGGATGCTTCAGAAATAACCACATGATGTCCAGCAACTGTAGAGATAATTTTTGGAACACCTGCTTCTTCCTCAATCTTCGCTTTAACCCAGAATTCATTAATATGATCATGAGAAATTCTGGGTGCGACAGTAAGCGCATGATGAATGGTAGAATTACGCAGAAAATCAATGATCTCTACGTAATCATTGGCTATAGATGGTTTTACCAGATAGGCAATCATGTTATGATCCTTGCCTAACGTAAGTTGAGGGGTGGTTGATGAAGAAGAAGCCATGAAAAAGTTGTATACGATTTACGATAGCAGTGGTTATAGGGTTTATGAAATCAGTGGTTATGAAAGCGTAAAAGAAAATGTACAAGTGTTGAGAGTATTTATACTGTTAGTTATAAAGACCTAATTCTGAAATAAAATCCCCAAATTTTAATTGTAACAGTGGAAACAGGTTTAAAACAGTGGAAACTTTTCTGAAAACAGTGGAAACTATTTGGGAATATAATTTCAATTAAAGGATATCACTAACAGTGGAAACAAATGTACAACAGTGGAAATTAATAATACTAACAGTGATAACTAGTTGATGGAAATAACTCCTGACCAAAGGAATTATAACTCAATACTAGTTATTAGTATTACTAACAGTGATAAGAGTGATAGGGGTATTTTTTTTTTTTTTTTTTAAAAAAAGGATAAACAAAGATGATAGTGAAATTTCAACTTGATAGCATAAACAGTGGTAGCTGATTATACTAACAGTGTTAAAGATTTACACTAACAGTGAACATAGTGGAAACAGTGGAAACTGTTTACACTAACAGTGGTAATTGCTTCTGCTTACAGTGATAACCTACAAAAAGTTAGTTCAACACAACCAGTGATAACAATAGAACTAGCAGTGAAAACAAAATAACTAACAGTGAAAATAACTAACATATACAGTGGTAATTGAATAATAACAGTGATAATTAGAAGAGCCAAACAGTTGCAAGACTATTAGCACTGTTAGTATCAATTACAATTACCAGCATCTAATTCTTAAGCATTATAGAAATGTTTTATAAAATAGTTATGAAAACCAGCTTAAAGAGATTTAATCAGACCAATACTTGTAATCAAAAATGTAAATCTGCCCACATCAAATGCTTTGGTGAACAGATCTGCAAGTTGATTGTCAGTATGAACTCTTATAATCTGAATAAGTCGTTTTTCATTACAATCTCTGATAAAATGATAACGAATCTCTATATGCTTAGTTTTAGAATGTTTAACAGGATTATTGATGATGCTGATAGCAGAAGTATTATCAATATGAATAGGAGTGTGTAAGAAAGTTAAACCATAATCAAGCATCTGATTCTGAATCCATAAAACTTGAGCACAGCAACTTGCAGCAGCTACATACTCTGCTTCAGCAGTAGATGTTGATACAGTTGTCTGTTTCTTAAATTGCCATGAGATTAACCTTTCTCCTAGAAATTGACATCCTCCTGATGTTGACTTTCTGTCCATACTAGCTCCCCCATAGTCACTATCTGAATATGCTTTTAGGTCAAAAGGTGAATCTTTTGGATACCAAAGACCTAGATCAGATTGTCCTTTTAAGTATCTAAAGATTCTTTTGACAGCATACAGATGTGATTGTTTTGGACATGTTTGAAATCTTGCACATATACAAACAGCAAACATTATATCTGGCCTGGAAGAAGTTAAATACATCAATGATCCAATCATTGATCTGTACAAATGTACATCAACTTCCTCCCCCTCAGGGTCTGCAGATAGTGGCTTGTGTGTTTCCATTGGTGTACTAGCCACTTTCGAATCAGAGTATCCAAATTTAGTAAGTATGTCTTTGACATATTTACTTTGATTTATGAAAGTACCATCTGAACTCTGCTTAACTTGAAGCCCCAAGAAGAAAGTGAGTTCCCCCATTGAACTCATCTGGAACTTTTGATGCATTAAAGTTTCAAATTCCTTACACATACAATCATTTGTAGAACCAAAAATGATGTCATCTACATAAACTTGCACCAGTAAAATATCATTTTGATTTCTTTTGGTGAACAGAGTCTTATCAATAGTGCGTCTTTTGAACCCATTCTCTAAGAGATACACAGATAAAGTCTCATACCAAGCCCTGGGGGCTTGATGCAACCCATATAGTGCCTTATCCAATCTGCAAACTCTATCTGGATAATTAGGATCTTCAAATCCAGGAGGTTGACACACATACACTTCATCATCAATCATGCCATACAGAAAAGCACTTTTGACATCCATTTGATAGACTGAAAAACCTTTGAATGTAGCATATGCTAGGAATAGTCTAATGGCTTCTATCCTAGCAACAGGAGCAAAGACATCATCATAATCAATCCCTTCTTCCTGTGTATACCCCTGTGCCACCAGCCTTGCCTTGTTCTTGATTACAATGCCTCTCTCATCCTTCTTATTCTTGAAAATCCATTTGGTGCCAATTGCCCTTTTTCCCTTTGGTAGATCAACTAGTGTCCACACATTCTGAATCTTGAACTGTAGCAATTCCTCTTGCATTGCCTCAATCCAACTAGGGTGTTTAAGAGCTTCTACAACCTTTTTAGGTTCTACTTGAGAAAGAAAACACACATATAGAGATGTATGTAATTCTTCTTCAGTAACAGCTGTTTGTTGTCTTGTTTGTACACCACTGTTAACATCTCCAATCACCTGTTCCAGAGGATGATTTTTGTTCACATGAAAATTAGATGTGGATGTCTCTGGAATGATTTCCTCCAAATTGGTAAGATTACCATGCTGTTCTGAACTTTCATTGGAAGGTGTTTCAATTTGTTCTGAATCCTCCATAAACTGAGATGATATTTCTGGTTGTTCTTCTGTCTCCATATGCTGTGATGACTGTGGCAGATCAGAAGAAAATACCTCTGGAGGATCAGGAGTCCAGATTGGAAAGATAATGTACTCCAAAGACTCTTTATTCTTTTCTGAGGACATATCTAATGTAACCTCACAAACTCTATCTGCTTTACTTGATGTGGTACCTGTGCATGTACCTGTACTAGAATTGACAGTTGTATATCTAAAAGCAGTGTTAAGAGCATCAATATCAAACAAAGACTTAGGACCTATTCCATCAGGATTAATGATATTCTCATTAAAAGTGACATTCATTGATTCTTCTATAACTCTGGTCCTTTGATTGAAAACCCTATATGCTTTACTCTGAATAGAATATCCTACAAATACACCCTCATCTGCTTTGCTTTCAAACTTTCCTAGGTGATCTTTGGTATTCAAAATAGTACAAGGACATCCAAAAGATTTTAAGAAACTAACCAGTGGTTTGTTCTTAAACAACAGCTCATATGGGGTTTTGAAATAAGGCTTAACAACTGTTACCCTATTCTGAACATAACAAGCTGTGCTAACTGCTTCTGCCCAAAAGGACATAGGAAGTTTTGCATCAGCTAGCATAGATCTAGCAGCTTCTATTAATGTCCTATTCCTTCTTTCAGCTACTCCATTCTGTTGAGGAGTCCTAGGAGCACTAAATTCTCTCTTAATGCCTTTCTCATCACAGAATTTATCCATCTCATAATTTTTAAACTCTGTTCCATTATCACTCCTGATGATTTTAACCTTTTTATCTAATTGGTTCTCAATCTTAGTTATAAATGATCTAAGTATGTCACCTGTCTCATCTTTTGTTCTAAGAAAGAAAACCCATGTAAATCTGGTATAATCATCAATTACAACAAGGCAATAAGATCTTTTTCCCATACTACTTATACTTGTTGGTCCAAATAAATCCATATGCAATAAGTATAAAGGAGTACAGTTTGAATTCATAGCTTTGGACTTAAAAGAAGTTTTGTGTTGCTTCCCTTTTAGACAAGAAACACAATGATCATCACATGAATAGACCTTCTCAGGTAAACCCCTAACAAGCTTGTTTTTGACAAGTTTATTAATGGTTTTGTAGTTCATATGACACATCCTTCTATGCCACAAAGTAGACTCATTTAAATTAGCTTTAGAAATCAAGCAGTTTAAATCAGGTTGAGGTGCCATGTTTGCTAAGTCACACTTATAGACATTATCTTGCCTAGGAATTCTCATTAAAATCATATCTTCTGGAATTTTGAACTCCTTAGACAGAATAAGACATTCAGTGTCAGTAAAATGAACAGGGTTCTTTTTATCTGTGATTTGACTCACACTTAGCAAATTGTACCTCAACTGTTCCACATAATAAACATTTTCAAAGCTTAACTTGGCACTTTGAACAACTCCTTTGCCTGTGATCCTTCCACCTTTTGGATTGCTTCCAAATGCTACATATCCACCATCAAATGATTTGAAGTTCTGTAGCTTTTCCTTATCTCCAGTCATGTGCCTTGAGCAGCCACTGTCGATATGCCATAAACTTCTTGGCTTGCCCTGCACACAAACAAACACATAGAAAATTAATTTCTCTTGGGAACCCAAACCAATTTGGCTTTGGGTTTCCCTGATGCATCAAGGTAATCAACTTTCTTGAAGATTATTGATTTTGATGCATTGTTAGATTTTGAACATCTGGGAACATTAGATTGAAAAGGTGTCCAAATCCAACTAATTTTAGACTTAACAGTGGGTTTTGGTCTAACAGTGTTAACTGAAAGTCCAAAGTTATGTCTAACAGTGTTAAACCTGTTATAACTATTATTATGTCTAACAGTGGTAAAATAATTAACACTGTTAGTATTCCTTACAGTGTTTTTTACTCTACCAGTGGAAACTGTTGAATTAACAGTGTTAACAGTTTTAAAAGGTTTACCACTGTTTGATTTAACTCCTTTTTCCACTGTTTTAGTCTTTAAACTGTTGGCTAAATCTTTAGCTTTTGTTCCTGCAGTGGAAACCTTTGCAGCAGCCATAGCTTGATTTTCCCTATAATTCATCTTTCTAGCAGCAGTTGTATGATTAACTTTAGATTTAAAATTTTGTTTGTTAACCATATTAGCTGCTGTCCATGGCTTTTTCACATTCTTTTGATATGTTTTTGGATTATGAAAACACTCATGTTGAAGATGATTATTTCTGCCACATATAAGGCATAACTTTTCTTTAATCACAGTAACATTATTCCCCAGTTTTTGAGTCACCATTTGATTCCAATTCCTTTGGTTACCTCTAGGAATATGTTTTTGAAAGTTTTGGGATTTAGAAAAGCTATCCTTACACTTGCACTTTTCACATGTATTCACAGCAGTTGTATGATTCACAGAAACAGTTGTTTTCACAGCATTCCTAATCTTCCTTTGAAGATTCCTAGGTGTGTTATGTGTAATTTTCTCATCTTTTTCATGATGTTTTTCCTTCTCTTCAAACATTTTCTTACCCTCTTCTAGTTTATTAACTTTTAGTTCTTTAACTAGACCAGTAATACTATTGCTGCTTTCACAAGATGATTTATCAGATTTATTGATTTCATTAACATTACATTTAGATGTATCACATTCTTCATCATCTTCCTCAGTCCACTCATGAATTTCTATTTCATCAATGTTCTCATCTTCTTTTAAGCTGTTAACTGGGTCAACCTTTTTAACATCATCATTTAATCCTTCTTTAAGTAAATTTAAATCAATTTCAGTTTTTGAAGGAAAATAGTTGTTGTTATAAGGAGGAGGTACATTATTGTATCCTAACCCAGTCTTGAGTTTATCATGAATCTGAGAATTGATAAGTTTATTTACACTTTTAGATGCATGTTCTAAGTTACTTACATTGAGTCTAATGCTATCTCTTTCACATGTGACCTCAGTAAGTTTCTTAGTTAATAATTCTACTTTATCTTTAAAAGTGTCTCTCTCCCACCTTGCATACTCAATATCATACTTAAACTGTGTTGCATTATCTTCAAATGCCTGAAACTGTTTTTCAAGATTTTCTATTACAGAGATTGTGTGTCTACTTTTGATTTCACACTGCTTTAGCTCATCACACACTTTCTGGTTATGATCTCTATAATGTTTCACAGTTTGTTTACACACAGCTGAACACAATTTTATTTGTACCTCATAAGGAACTTCAGATTGCTTGTCAGATTCTGTTGTTGCCATGAAGCATTGATTCTTCACTTCATGCTCTTCCTGATCACTCCAATCCCATCCACATCCATCAACAGATACCAGTGCATTTGATGAAGTATCTTGAATTGACACATTCTTAGTCTGACCAACATTTCCTCCACTTCTCTGAACAGTTCCTCTCTCATTCTGATCAATCTTAGGATTTCTGCACTCCCTAGCAAAATGTCCCATCTTGTGACAGTTGAAGCATTCAACTTTGCTTTTATCAAACCAACTTGAATCACTCCTTTTCTGTGCAAAGTTATTTCTACCAGTTCTTTGCATAAACCTTTTTGCTCTTTGTGTAATTAAAGCAATTTGTAGCTTGATATCCATTTCTTCTAGATCATCTCCTTCAAACTGATCTAGATCTTCATTAGTAAGTGATGAATTCACATTACTAGCAAAGAAAGATTCTAAGATTTGATCATTAGAATGAGTAGTACTAGATCCACTTCCTCTAGTACCATAGGATGACCCTTTCTGACTGGATTCAACCTTTGATCCAGAACCTGCCATTGACATAAAAGCTGAATTATTGTTGTTGCTCCCATAACCTACCTTCTTGATCTCTACCTCAGCTTCAAAATTCCTCAGATCATTGTAGATATCTTCTAATTCCTTTGCTTCCAGATCTGCACTCTGCCTTAAACCAACAGTATACATGGTCCATTTATCACCCAAGGACCTCAAAAACTTCCTGTTCAAATCATCTTTATCAATTTTTACTAGATGATTTTCCAGATCTCCCACAAGCTTTGAAAACCTATCAAAGGTTTGAGTCAGAGTTTCTGACTTTACAGAATTAAAGTTCTCATATTGCTGTTTTAACAGAGATCTTTTGTTCTTTTTGGTGTTATCATTACCACCAAATCTCTTCTCTATTGCTTCCATTAAAACTTTAGCATCTTGACATGCTTCAAAACGCCTTTGATATTCATTTGGAATAGATAACAATAGAGTACTCAAAGCTTTGTACTCTATAGATCTGACTTTTCTTTCTGCCTCAGATGTTGGTGGAGATCTTGGCAGTGGAACACCATCACTGTTTAAGGTCACTGGAGGACCATTAACCACAACTTCCCACATCTGATAATCTGTGAGAAGCATATATTGTCTGATTCTGTTTTTCCACAGATCAAACTCATCAGGTCTAAGCATTGGGATCTTTGTGACCTGGATACCTTCACTACCTTCTGCCATTACTATTATTTAATGATTAAAAAAATGATCAATAAAACAGTAGAACTGAGATCTTTCTGGATTCAAAACTAAACCTGCTCTGATACCACTTGTCTAACCAAGATCTATCTAATAAACTATTAGATAACCACAATTTTGAATGATTACTAAGAAGTTTGCGGAATAACACTTAGTAATACAATGAAGATGAATATGAATAATAATAACAGAATTATAAAAAGCTCCAATCTTATTAATAATATAAGACGAATACACTGATTTGTATTAGGGTTACAAAACCTTGAAGCTGCGCAAAAACTGATAACCTAATCTAGGTTAAGGATCTCTATTTATAACACATAGAGTCCTGCTAAACAATCTCCTATAATTATGGAAGCAGTTACAATCCATAATTATTCAAACTCTGACTTCCCTCCTATTCTAGATATAAACAGTGTTAACTACCACGACTATATAAACAGTGGTAATTCCTATAACAGTGTTAACACTTGTACAATTTACTAGACTAATATACCAACAGTGGTAACTAGCCTAAGCAGTGTTAACTGTTGTAAACAAGCTAACAGTGATAACACTAACAGTTGTAACACTTATCTTCAATCTTCAATAACAGTTGAAATCTTCTACTAGCAGTGGTAACTAACACCAACAGTGGTAATTCATGAAGACTTCAACTAACAGCTTTAACTCTGAAGACAGTGATAACTAAAACACTAACAGTTGTAACAACAGTAGAAACAATAACACTAACAGTGTTAATGCCTTGTGCATTCTTCAACAGCAGTAATAACATCAGAAATCTTATTTCCCAACAAAGCAATTGAAGAAAAGAAGATTTAAACCTTAAAGAAATGAAGACTAAGATGATTATATTAAAGAAATGGGCCAAGAAAACAAGTTGAATCCGTTTAAGAAGAAAGAAAAGCCCACATTGAAGCCCAGGCCGTTTTTGGAATATTCTGGAAAAACAATCCAACCGTCGGTTGGATTAACCAACCGGCAGTTGGGGTTAAGATTTCAAGTCTGTGGAAAAGCGCAGAAGTTGGAGTGGGATTCAAATAACTCCAACCGGCGGTTGGGAGTCCCAACCGGCGGTTGGAGGGTCGGCCAGAAATAATATAAATAGAGGCTTAGTTTTAGCTAAACCATATACGATTCTTAGAATACAAAGTCGATTATTAGGGTTTTAGGTCGAATAGAGGTGCGAATTTGGAGGCTAAGGAGCTAGGGTTTGAAGGTTTTCAACCCTAGGAAAAGTTAGTTCGTCAATTGGTTCGGTTTCTTTATCCTTGTAACTTTATTAACCTTTTGGATTACTATGGATATTGTTTATTTGAATTAATTGCTTGTTAGATTTTCATTATTAATGTGTAAATATATATGTTTAAATGTATGTTTATTAGATTTATTATATGAATTATATGTTTATGTTGGAACTATATTATTGAATATTATTATGCAAGAATTATGTGTTATATTATGTTAATGATCATAATTAACTGATTTATAGATAAACTTCACTAATCTTTTAGGTTTTTAAATTAAGTGGTTATGTTTCATTAGATGTTAAGTAGCATTATAATTCAACCGACCCTGGAATTGCATCAATAATATGTTGATAGATCTTAATAAATAGTGATACTTTACATAACCTTTGACTGTATTGCTATATGAAAATTATCTTAACCTTTGTGGTTTTCTACATTAGTAAATCACAATAATAATAGCCAACACGCAAATAGACATAAGTTGACTTAATAAGTTTAATAAATAATAGTTTAATTAGTCATAATCTTCTATCCAATTGAGTATTCTTAAGTTGTTCCTTAAAACTTATATATTAAAGAATCGGTATCAAATATAAATATGTTCGATCGGAACTAAAACGTCGCCCCTATCTTGTATATTATTGTTAAATTGTATATTGATTGTAATAATTGTAATTAGGATAAATAAATAGTTAGTTATAGATTAAATCACGTTCCTTGTGTTCGAATCTGGACTTACTTATAAAACTATATTCTATGATCAGGATAACACTTGCCTGAATTGTGTGATAGTATTATTTAGTATTTCCTTAATTAAAATTTGTGATTATAATTGCCTATACTTAGCACACATCAGCTGCTGATAAAGAGGATATTAGGGTAATTAGAGAGATGATTAAACAAAATCATGATGTTGGTTCTAGTAGTAAACCTCCTTTGTTCACCGCGGATATGGATTTTGCTTACTGGCGTGATAGATTTGAACAATATGTAGATTTTCACTGTCCAGAGCTTTGGGGTCCACTTAAAGAAAGATATGAGGCTCCAGTTTCTGAAGGAAATTATCGTGGTATTCCTCCAGCCAAGACATATATAGCTATGACACCTGAGGAAAGAAAGGAGTATGACATCGAGAGGAAGGCTCATTCTGCTATTTGTATGTGCCTAACTAAGGATGTTTTACGACTCTTCAAAACTCATGATATCACCTACGATTTGTGGAAGGCCATTGAAACACGATGTGGAGGTAATGAAAAGCATAAGGATGCCAAACTGGAATTGATCAAGAAACAATACGACTTGTTTGACATTCTCCCAAATGAAACTGCATCTGGGTTATTTACAAGGTACTCACAGTTGATTAGTGAGTTAACTGAGGAAGGTTACAATTTCCCTCAGATTGAGGTGAATAAGAAGCTTTTAGATGTGTTGCCCAGTGCTTGGGATGTGAAAGTACAGTTTTTAAAAGAAAACCAAGAATTAGCCAGAATGACCTTGGATGAGTTGATCGGTGTTCTTCAAGCTCATGCAATGGAATTGAAGAAAAAGGAGTGCAAGTCGGGTGGGTTTGTTCAAGATCCGACACTTTATGGAGGAAAAGTAAATACCAGAAAGGCGTATGGTGGAATGGCTTTCATTTCGGATACTAATCCACCATCTCATTCCACTGGTGCTCATCATGTAGTCTATGCTTATGGACCTTCACAAGGTTCACAACAACAAGTTAAGATTTCTCCAGCTATCGAAGAACAAGCTGCCATCTATACAACTTTTCTGAGCTCTTACAAGGATTTGGTTTCTCAACCAAATACCACATTGGAACTTGCGAAAGAAGACTACGCTCAACTGGATGATGATGATCTTGAGCAAATGGATTTGAACTGGAATACCGCCATGATCGCAAGAAGAGTGCAAAAATTCTTGCAAAGGACTGGACACAAGAGTTTGGAAGAAAATGGTAAATCCAACTTTGGTTTCGACAAGAGCAAGGTCCGGTGCTACAATATTCAAAATTTGGGACATTTTGCAAGGGAATGTGAGAAACCCAAAGTTCCTCCATCGGGTCTTACAAAGCCTGATGCTCTTCAAGCTCAAGGAAATGAGGAAGTGAAATTAGCGACAACTGATGCTTTGGTTGTTTTTGAGCCTACAAATACATATTGGAGTGCGCAAGCTGAAAAGTATCAACAGTGTCTCATGGCTCACATTACTAATGAGGTACACAATGAACCTGATGAACCTTTAAACTGTATCTCATGCATTAAATTGACTGAATCTTTGAAGGGTTTTCAAAAGGACAACTTAGATTTAAGAGAAAAGGTTGTGAAACTTACTGAGTCTAACAAATTTTTAAAAGCAAATGAACATTTGTATGATAAGCATATTGAGGCTCATAAGTTGGATACTCAAACATATAAAGCAAAAGTTTTTAGTCAACACGATGCTATTAACAGCTATCTCGCTGAAATTGAATTGTTGAATAAAGAGCTTTCTGATTTAAAAATTGAGTACGATAACTATAAGAACAAAATCTTAGGTTCTTCTTCAGCAACAGTTGTCTTTAATGAAATTATTAACAAGCAAAGGACATGTGACAAAAGTAAGATAGGACTCGATTATACTGTGGTCCCACCTCCTACTGAATACTGTCCTATGCCTGTTAAGGAAGGCACTGAAGAGATTCCAGTCGATTATGCATTGCTTTATGTTATTAAATCCAGGGAAGTTAAGCAAAACAAATAGGCAAAGGAGAAAACCAAGAGGCCAGAGTATCCCTTACCTAAGTTTGTTAAGCTAGAAAGTGTATCTCCAGTTTGTGTTGAGGAGATTGATGAGATTGAGGATATTACCGATCAGGAATATCCTAAGGTTGAGAAGGTTGAAGTCAAATCCGAAAAGGTGATTTTGACAAAGGAATCTGCCCCTAAAGTACAAACTGAGAAGGGCAAGAAAAAGGTTTTGAATGAGAAACCTCAAACTTTACAGACACCTGTAAAGATTTTGAAACGTAATGTTAATAGTGAAAAAGTTTCTTGTAATAAACCTTCAACTTCAACTTCAACCTATCAACCGAGGCAAGCATATTCTAAAACCTGTACACAATGTGCATGTTCTAAAAATGCTTTGCCATCTCCTCCGGTAAATCCTCAGCCTCAACCATTTGTTGACAAACCATTCCTGTTTCTACTGTAAAAAACAGGGACATTTAATTAGTGATTGTCCCAAGCTTTCCAATCAGCGCTATGGGAGCGATATGCCTAGAACATTTTTGTATCGAAATTCGTTTTCACATTCCCCACCTAGGCGTTATTCCAACTCTCCCAAGCCGGTTGAGAAGCAAAGAAATGTTGGGCAAAAACCTTTGCCAAAACAAAAATCCGACATTTCTCTCAAGCTAACTTCCGAACCATCCAAAGTTTGGAAAAGAAAAGAGCATGTAATTGACTCTTCTGTCGTCAACAATAACACATCAGATGAAATTTATGATTTGTTGAAAAATAAAATTATGACTGATGTGCTTATTGTTGATGACCTCGATAGACCTAAGTCTGTAAAGGCTTGGGTCACCGTTTCTCACTAATCTCCTTACTTTTATGTGTTGCAGCAGTCTGGACGTGTTAAAGATAGTGAATGGTATATGGACAGTGGCTGCTCGCGACACATGACTGGCGATGTGTCTCTTCTGACGGATATTATACCATGCACTGGAGGACATGTTGCCTTTGCAGGAGATACTGGAGGAACAATTACGGGTAGAGGAATGCTAACCAATGGGAAAGTTAGCTTTGAAAATCTGAACTATGTACCTCAACTCAATCACAACTTGCTTAGCGTTTCACAAGTTTGTGATAAGGATTATACCACTGCATTCACAAAATCTGAATGTGTGATTCTAAAGCCGGGTTATGTTATTCCTGAGGAATGGGTGCTTATGCGAGCACCAAGGAAAAATGACACTTATATGATGAATATGCAAACTGTGGAGACGACAAGCGAATATACTTGTCTCCTTTCAAAGCCTTCGGAAAAGGAATCACTTCTTTGGCATAGACGGATGAGACATATTCATTTACGCAAAATGAATTTTCTTATTAATAACAATTTGGTAAATGGAGTTCCAAAACAATCCTTTTCTTTAAAAGATGACTGTATTTCTTGCCACAAGGGCAAACTCCACAAAAAATCCCATAAGTCTAAGACAGTGAATTCTATTGCTGCACCACTGGAACTTTTGCATATGGACCTTTTTGGCCCAATTTCTACAAAAAGCATTGGTGGAAGATCTTACTGCTTGGTAGTTACTAATTACTACTCAAGATTTTCGTGGGTTTATTTTCTGGCTTCAAAGGGGGAGACAACAGATATTTTGGTATACCTGTTGGATAAATTGGCAAATTTGTGCAACTTAAAGGTGAAGAGACTGCGTAGTGATAATGGAACCGAATTCAAGAATTCTTCTCTCTAGTTATATTGTGCTTCAAAAGGCATTGATCATCAATTCAGTGCTCCAAGAACTCCTTAAGAGAATGAAGTTGCAGAACGTAAGAATCGGACTATCATCGAGACAGCTCGGACTATGCTAGCTGATTCAAAGTTACCTATCATATTCTGGGCTGAGGCAGTTAGCACTGCTTGTTATGTTCCGAATCAGGTGCTTATGGTTAAGAAGAAGAACAATACATGCTATGAACTTTTTAATAACCGTAAGCCAAATCTGCAGTTTCTAGAGCCGTTTGGGTGTCCATGTTTGATTATGATTACAAAAGATAAAGTCTCAAAGTTTGGTGAGAACGCCGTTGAAGGGATTTTTCTTGGTTATTCGGTTAATTCCCTGAATAAAAGAGTTTACATCAAATCAACACACCAAGTAGAGGAGCATTTTGAGGTTAAATGTTTGCGTTATACGGATCCTTCTCAAGGAACGGGTCCTGATTGGTTTTTCAATTATGCGGATGTTTTTAACTCTTTCAACTTACCAGATGAAGATCAAGAGGAAGAGTTGGTCACCCTACTTCATGGAATTAGTATTTCTCAAGAAACACCCAATCCTTTCTTTAAATCATCCGACCCAAACCCCGAATCGACATCCAACCAAACATCTGCCTCAACACCTACTCCAACACCTACTCCATCACCTACTCCAACTGTACTATCTCCCACTACCCTATCTTTGGATGTTCCTTCTACTTCAGAAACGATCAATGCAACGGATCTTCTTGATGATCCAAACATGCCTCTTTTAGTGAAGAGGAAGAAGAAGAAGAATAAATGGTCCATTCTCATTTCTTTACTCATGAAGGAGAAGATGAGGCCCCACAAGAACCCTTGCTTCTTGAAAGTTCTATTGTTCCTGAGTCTACAGCTGTTCCTGCCACTGAGGGTGATATGAACAACTTGGAGTTGGTCCTTGCACCGGATGCAATTCCAGTGACTCGTGTACATAAGGATCATCCCATTGAAAATATTATTGGTGATCCTCATGCTTCGGTTCAAACACGACAACAAGTGAAACAGTCTCAAACTCAGCAACTGTTGACTCTTGTTGCTCAAATAAATTCGTGTCATCTATCTCAAGTTGAACTAAAGAAGGTTGATGAGGCCTTAAAAGATCCATCATGGGTTGAGGCCATGCAAGAGGAACTACAACAATTTCTAAAGCTACACGTTTGGGAAATAGTTCTGTTACCCTAAGGTGCCCACTTGACTGGCACTCGTTGGGTATATCGAAATAAGATGGATGATTGGGGCATTGTGGTTCATAACAAAGCACGTTTGGTAGTTCAAGGCTTCAGTCAAATTGAGGGTTTGGACTATGATGAAGTATTCGCTCCTGTTTCTTGACTGGAGTCAGTTCGCATCTTCTTAGCATACGCCTCCTACAAAGGATTTCACGTCAATCAACTTGATGTAAAAAGTGCTTTTCTGTATGGACAAGTGGATACAGAGGTGTATGTTAAGTAGCCTCCAGGGTTTGAAGACCCCGTGCATCCAGAATACGTCTGCAAATTGAACAAGGCGTTATATGGTCTTCATCAAGCTCTGAGGCTTTGGTATGAGTGGCTTACTACTCATCTGAGAAGATATGTTACTCATGCAGGTTTACGTGGATGACATCATTTTCGGCTCTACAAACGAGGCAATGTGCCAGACTTTCGAGCAAATCATGAAGTCTGAGTATGAGATGAGTGCGATGGGGGAGCTCAACTTCTTTTTAGGTGTACAAGTTGAGCAGTCTGCCAAAGGTATCTATATTCATCAGTCAAAATATGTAAATGACATGTTGACTAGGTATGACTTGCTCAATTGTAAAACCTATGGGACTCCCATCGAGATTAATCACAATCTTAGACTTGCTGAGGATGAAGAAGATTGTAAAGAAAAGGACTATCGTTATATGATAGGTTCTCTCATATACTTGACTGCCTCTCGACTGAATATTGTGTTTGCTGTATCCATCTGCTCACGCTATCAAGCTAAGCCCAAGGTGTCTCATATGAAGGCGGTAAAGGGAATTTTTGGTTATCTCAAACATAGACCCAATCTTGGTCTATGGTATCCGAATGAGAAAACATTCGTTCTTACTGCCTATTCAGATTCTGATCATGGTGGCTGCAGCATAGACAAGAAGTCCACAACTGGTGGATGCCAATTTCTCGGATCGCGCTTGGTCTCGTGGCAGTGCAAGAAGCAGACTACAGTTTCTCTTTCAACAGCGGAGGCTAAGTACGTTGCTGCTGCTAGTTGCTGTTCTCAGGTTCTGTGGATTCAGTATCAACTGCGTGATTACGGGTTACTTCTTACTATGACTCCTATACTGCTGCCATATCTATCACACGCAATCCCATACAGCACTCTAAGACTAAACACATAGAACTTAGGTTCCACTTTATACGAGATTGCTATGAAAAACACCTGATACACCTTGTCCAAATAGACACCCTTATAAAAAATGCCGACCTATTCACCAAAGCTTTTTGGCGTACTCGATTTGATGAACTAATCAATATGATTGGTTTAAGGTTCTCTGTGACTAAAAAGTAACTTGTAACTTGGAATGTAAATTTCTATGCTTTTATGTGTGTTAAATTTTTTTTGGCAACAACCACTCTTTATACTCTTTAGTATCAAAGAAATGCATGGTTGCTACATTTTTAAAATAGACGTTGAGTTGTGTCTATAAACAACTTGGGATATGATAGTACATCGGGTGACATGCACAAAATGGAATTATAAGGTTTATCTTGAATGTGTCAGTAGATTTATTTGACATGTTAAAAAACAGTTTTTATGAACATTATCTTCATCATACGATGTATTAGTAGGCATGTTACACAGAACTCTTTGAGTCCTTTTAAGAAGCCTAATATATACTTGTTTATTTCAAGTGGTATAACACCATCAGATGTATGACAAAAGTCTTAATATCTTACTTATGCTAGATATATTTTCGTGGATGAAGTTTATTTGATATCATTTGGGGGTGTATATTGACAGTTTCCTCTGTTATACGTAAGTATAAACCTGGTTTCGGTTAATATATACTTAAAATTAAGCAAACACAAGTCAAAGTACTTGCAAAGTCTTTAAAAATTAAGATACCTAACGAGGTCACCAAAATGGTTTGACCAAGTCTGGTTTTACTTAAACCTGAATCAAGCTATGTCGCTCTTTTGTACGTAAGTACAGACCTGTCACCGCTGACTTGATTCTTAAAATTGACTTTCTTATATTCTTTCTGTAAATGGAAGTATGGTAGAGCACAAATATACTGATAATCGTTTTGAAATAATTTTTATAAAAGGTGTTTTTTGCATGCCAAGTAAATTTAAAGTGGACAAATATACTGATGATCAAAAATAACACTTACTATTTCTATAAATTGCATGTTATTCCGATATGATCCCTAACCAGACTCAATCAACTCCATCACCAAAAAGAATGTGTTAATTTTTAATTCTGTGTTAATTTGTTTTAAATTTTGTTTTTCTTTTCTTTTATTTGTTAAGTTTATACAAAAACCAAGTTACATTTACTTTCAAATTTGAGTACAAAAATCAAAACGCAAAAGATCGAAAAGAATCTCAATTTTTTTCTTAAGTGACCTTATGCGTCACTTCATAAGTGACGCCCCCAGTGACGCCCCAAGTGACGCAACTAGTGTCGGGTTGAGTGATGCATATTAGGATTTCGGTAAAAGTACCCTTCCAAACGACACTCATCTCCACCACTCTCATCATTTAATTAGCGTCACTTCCTCTGACATAGCGTCACTTATGTTGTCTCTGTGTCACTTCGACTGTTCGAGGTATTTCGATTTTCTTGCGGGTTTCAAGCTTCGTTTGTGCAATTGGCCGTTCTATTCTTGTTCCCCACATTCATACGCTTTATTAGGTATAAACTTTAACCCTTTTCATTACGTATACATGCTTTACTCTTAAATTAGGGTTACGGGTTTTAGTTTTTTAAAGAAGTCACACGATTTGGGGATCGTTTTGTTAATGTTTTATGCTGATAAATGGTGTGTTTTACTTGTTATTATAATGCACACACTTTGGTAACTACGGTTTTCAAAAGCCATAAATTTAGGTCGATGTGATTTCTGGGTGTGAACAGTGACGTGATGATCTTCATCGTTGTGTCACTTCATGCGTCACTCC
Source organism: Pseudognaphalium luteoalbum (assembly GCA_963422505.1). Taxonomy (NCBI): domain Eukaryota; kingdom Viridiplantae; phylum Streptophyta; class Magnoliopsida; order Asterales; family Asteraceae; genus Pseudognaphalium; species Pseudognaphalium luteoalbum. The sequence continues at coordinate 80,646,150 of OY730195.1, forward strand.
CTGTAAGTGATGCTAGTTGGTAATTTGATTGAGTTACCGTCACTTATACCGACACTCATCTTAGTGACGTCTTACTATGCGTCACTTGTTTAAGTGACTCCCCTAGTGACGCCTAGGTCTACACCGTCACTCTTACCGTCACTCTCGTGAGTGACGCTTTGATATGCGTCACTACCTTTATCAGTGACGCATATGTTTACCCGTCACTTGTTAACTGACGCCTTGACTGCCGCATACTTTTGAACCGACACTTTCTAAGTGTCGCCTTTGATGACGCATACTCCGGCAATGTCACTTACACCAGTGACGCAGTGTTAGCGTCACTTACCCTAAGTGACGCTTCATGTGATTTCTGATTTTATTTCACTGTACCATGCGGCACTTCCTAAGTGTCGGTACTATTCCATGCATCACTTACTAAGTGACGCCTAAAATCAGAATTTAAATTTTAACTTTGAGCTTATTCTGTAACGATATTTCTGGTTATCTTGTCTGTATTTTAGCTTACAGATGGCAGCTCTTCAAGATTATTATCGCCGAACCAATACTCGCCACAATATTGTTGCGTTTCTGGATTCAACGCACAAGAATTCAATCCCGTTTCGGCCGATGATCGATTTTCTAAGACGTTCCAGGATTCATCATGCTATCACAGCCACTACTCTAGTGTATATGAATCAGATTGAGGAATTCTATGACCACGCGCTTATCAGAATGGAGAATGAGGTGCCGAGAATTGTCTCTACCATGTTCGGTCAGCAGATTGAGATTACCGAGGACACAGTTCGTCGTGTATTGCAATTTCATGATACACATGACATGCCAACCCTATTTGAGATGACGTTTATTTTTGGGGGTCTTATGAGGATGGGCTATCCGGCGGATCAGCTTTCTGATTTCAGGAAACAGTATCTCTGCAGGGTTTGGAGATTTTTGTGCCAAATTATTATAGTTTGCTTATCTCCGAGGAAGGTAGGTTATGATGCTGCAAGTTATTCCACTTTGTCTTTGATGTTGGCTTTGATTTACAACAAGCCATACAACTTCAGTGGATACATTTTTGGGAATATGGTCGAGAATATCAGGGCGGGCAAGGATAAATGGCTGCAATATCCACGTTTTGTGCAGCTTCTTCTGAATGATTTGGATTTGGGTATTGCTCCGGATCAGCGGTTGTTATTGGTCCCGACACCGATGCTGTTACGAGTTTTCAACTACTGCAAACTGCCACTGAAGGATTCAGTGGTGCTACCGGATCGTGATTTATTTGGGCACATAGTCGACGAAAACTATGTTGCGCCGCCAAATGATGAGTTCGAGGATGTTGAGATTCCTTCGGTGAAAGAAGATGATTTGGTTGATAACGAGGTTGCTCAAGACTTAAATGATATTGAAAATGTTGAGAGTGTTGACCCAGAAGATGATGATGATGGTGGATCCACACCAGCCGACTCTGAGGGGGATGTGCCTCCTCTAGCTACTTTGGATGCTATCCAGTCAGTGGACCCTATACGCTTTAAGCGTATTTTGAGATGAATATCTGAGGGCAGGGTTCATGTACCAAGGAATCCGGGTAAGCGACCAGCTGGGTCTAATCCCTCTTATGCTGATTTGCCACATCGACGACGTCAGCGAACAGGGGTTCTTATTCAAGAACCTGGTCAGCAACGTCCCTAATAACAACAGCAACCACAATAACCTTCGCCTGCAGCGTTTCAACTGCTTTTAGCTCAAATGGAGCAATTGACCAAACGTTTTGATGATCAGGATGCAGTTATTCAAGCTCAAGATACTCAGATCAAGGATTTAGAACTTAAGGCTGCACAGGTTGAGGATTTGAAGCTTCAATTGTCTGATCTTGGGTCTAGGTTGTTATTAATGGAGTCTGTTACAAAAGTTTCGTGGGAGGAGGGTCAGTGTGCCCTGGAAACAAATGTTACGCCTCCCTCAGAACCAGAAAATGTACAAGATTCAACAATTAATGAAAATATCTCTTTGGATTATTTTGTTGAGGTTCAGGGTCAACCGAGACCAATTGCGGTAGACTATTCATGTGTAGATCTTACGTTTCTTCAACGTATGATGAATGATAATACTTCAATGCTTGAGGAAGAAATGGTAAATGATTCAATGGCAGAGGATTTAAATTTTGAAGGAAATGATGATGTTGAAGTTGAAGGAGAGGAGCTGCAAAGTGATGAGTGTTTTAATGAGGCTCCTATTATCGAATCTGATTCCTCAGAGGATGAAGCAGAAGCAAAAACCACTGAGCCTTCAGCCTCTACTGCAGAACATTCGACATCAAAACCTCAGTTAGTATTCAAACCGATAATTGAGGTACCCGTTACGTGCAAACACTACAAAGTCAGAACTGATTACACGGGTTTGATCAAGAGTTGGAAGTTTGATGAAAACAATTCATTGTTTATGATTAAGCGAAGTGATGGCATTCAGTACTTCAATTTCAAGTTTTATCGAATAAGTACGTTTTGATTAATCGCTCTCGAGATTCAAGAGTGGATTTCTTTCAGGTTATCATACGTCGTGAGATGAACAACAAGAAATATAATTTGATTAAACCGACGCTTAGTATAAGATACAAGTTCAAGAAGAAGTTGGATCCTGTTACTCGGCAACCAATTGTAAGGATGATCTATCCACCAACAAACTGCTTAAAGAAGATTCGTTTAGAGATCATTCCTTTGGACTTTCTTAAGAGATTGCTGTATTGGGAATATGACAATATTACAGGTGAAGTTGTGCTTATTTTTATACCTGATTCAGAACCGCCAATGGATCCAGAACCTTCAATCGATGCCGATTCCACAAGTGATTTGGGATCAGGAGAGAAGACCGCTTGGGAGGTTTTGAAACCCAAGAAAAGGTCAACATGGGGATTGAAAAGAAATAGATTTTGTGTTTTTGATCCTTTGAGTTTAATAAATCTCTCGAAGCAAGACATGAAGAAGCTGCATGAGAATAAGATGCAATTCAAGGCTAGAGTCAGAAATGAAGCTATCAAGTTTCAGAATATTGTGGAAATCTGTGTAGCCAATGGAATAGATGCTGGTGGTGTATTCCCAGCTGGCTGGAAATGATTTAAGATTTTGAAGACCAAGCTGATGACACGGGGGAGTTTGTTGGTATATTTAGTGTGTCAGTCAGTTGGTCTATTGAGTTGTAAGTGTCGTTAGTTAAGCATAATAGAAAAGTCTTTTTTATACTTAGCGACACTTAACTTTAGTAGTAGGTGACACTTGCCTTAGTTACGCATAGCGACACTTAGGTAAGTGACGCATGAAGGCGGCCACATGCGACACAAGCCAAGTGACGCATGTCTGCCGAATTCTTTTAGTATAAATACAAACCTACGGGTTTCAGGCTAGGGTTGATGAAACCCTAGCACCATTTGTCGAAATAGCATTCCTGTAATCAATCTAATACATTACATTCATCAATACAAAGTTATATTATTGATATATACATGTTTTGGTTCGTGTTTACATATATTTAGTGTGATTGTTTGTTTCCGCCATTCAATCGCTGTCATCAATCACTTAGATCCATAGCTAGGGGCACTTACACTAAAAATATTTAAGAATAAGTTATTGAAAGTAATAATGAGATAATTTAAGGATTTAATGATTGTTTATAGTTATATTTTTTCAAAATTACGAGTGAACAATATTTATGGGATAAATAATTATAGTATTGTGGACATTTATCAAATGTGTTATTTAGGTTGTGGTAAGTTGTCTTATTGTCATCATTGGTTCACGCTTAAGACTTTACCTTTTTTGTATGTTTTTTCTTAGGAATCTCTTTCTATATCATTTGAATTCAATAATTATACCATTAAATAATGATAAGAAAAGTAAAATCATTAGATATGAATGAGAAAAAGTACAAAATGATAAAAAATAGTGATGGAAAAAAGTTCAGAAAAAATACGGTATTAATTATGTTTCTATTTTAATTAATTCTTTTATAATAAAAATCTTTTGAACAATGTCTTGAACACTGTCTAGAATGTTAATTGGTATGGTTAGTAGTTTGTTGCGCCCCGAACGGTCGTGTGAAGATGACGTACGGATCGCAATCGGTTTGTTTTAAATTTATATTTACTGGGGTCTAAGTATGACTTACTAATACTGAACTAAAGGCTAGTAGATGGTAAGTATGACCTAGAGTCGTTCTTAAAGAGAAACTGAATTGAAACGGAGGTGATCCAATCAATCTTTCTTTTCTAGTAAAGGTTTTAAAAGAGTGCGTTGGGGGTTTTGGTTCAGTTAACTAAGTAAACTAAATAAAGCGAATAAAATGTAATAATAAATCAGATAATAAAAGTAGTATTTGTTGTGAGTTCGTTAGTTAATAATGTGGGATGATGACTCTTATAGGAAGACGATTATCTAAATTGGAAATGTCTAGTGGATTCAATACACAGTGGTATAACCAATAAGTTCCCTATTAGTCGGTTATCAACTAATATTTCACGAGGAACTAAGGTGTCATGATTCTGATCAGACAGATCCTGCTCAACTCTCCACGCTCTCCTGTGAGGGAGTCAGTGACCCGTATTATTGAATGTATTTGCTCGTGGGCGAAGGAATAGAGTAGCAGGTCATTAGCAAGTCTAACCGTTCTTAATACCATAAAGATTTCAAACCCATTAAACAACTAACTTAGAATTTACGTTCGGACCTATTAGCCAATTCCTATTAATAAAACTTAAGAATGATAAGCAGGGGAAAACGTTCAGGTTTCTTATGTATCTAACTTTTGGTTTCGTATTTTAAGGAAAGGATGTCAGTGTAACTTAGATTTTAAACTTGCCTTTCTCATTACAATTAACAAATCCCTAGGTTTTCGTAAATGATTATTTATCCTGTAGCCTACCTACTTCTAATCTAATCTAAATTAACTAATCTAATTAAAATGCTAATTAAAATGCTGATGGCTTTTGCATAAAGTTAAACCCAGACCATGTCGGAAAATGCTATGGTGATTCACAGTGTATTTAATCTTTTACCGATGTTTCCATTGTGAATCTAATTGCTTCGCCATGTTCACATAATAAGTACATTGTGATCGAAAGTGTACAATACTCACGGCAAGTCCACGTAATCACATTGCATTTTATGATGCTTGCATGACATTACAGTTAAAAACATAGTTTTTACATAGATAACTATTGACCAAGTATCAAGGTTCGCGACTCCTCTTTACAAGGTTACAATCACGTTTGTTAATCGAAAGGAGAATATAAGTTTTAGGTTTAAAATCATAAGATAAGTCCGTTCATAAAGTTTCCGTTTTATAATGTCGATCCATAATACAACTACCTTCGGTCGTTACCGGCTTCCATACGTATGTACTTTTCTTAAAAGCATTTCCAGCACTATACTGAGTAAACAGTCGAATAGGGGCCGTCATATTATTTCACGAAATATTTAAAGTCATCCAACAACTATATATGCTAACTACATCACAACAAATACAATAGTAATCTACTCGCTAATCATGGCACAAACTAATTCTAGCATATGTAAAGCATACATATTTAATTAAGATAGAATAGGATAGAAAGAACCCGGATTAAAATGCGAGAAGGAATAGACTTGAATTAATAAGCGTAACTCCAAACTTACACCAAAGATTACAAGATGTTCCCTAGCTTTCGTTCTACTTTAAACGAGCTCCCTAACTAGCTTAATACTAATTTTGAAGTAAGAAAATAGAATGAGAAAGTAAAGAGAGAATTATGCCTAATGCATATGGGACATTTTCAAATGGAAGCCTTGGGGCTCTATTTATAGGTGAAATGTGGCTCATGTTAGCATTCCATGGCACACATTAGAAAAGGGTGAAAGGTGGTGCATAGGGTACGAAAAAGTAGCGAAAGGTGGCGCACCGGGTATGAAAAAGCATGGAAAGGTGGCGCACCGGGTACACGCAAAGACGGAAAAGTGGAAAAGAGACGGGGGGAAGGTGGCCAGCGGCCGCCTGGTGGTGGCCGGCAGCGGCTGGCTGCCACCCGTCCCGGTCCATCGTCTTTCGATGCGTTACTTAATTCGTGCGTATCTTCTTCGTTATACGTCTGTTTGCGTTGACTCTTTTTGTGTTGGATTCGTAATTCAAAAACAAAGACTTTGATGTAAGGATATCCCAAAAATATGTTTCCTATGTCCAAATATTGCATACGAATCATTTGGATCTTCTGGAGGGCGTATAATCTTCATTCTTTATCCGTTTTTGTTGATTCTTCTTCTGTTGGATTCGTAATTTGAAAACGAACATCTTGGATGAGATAGATGTTGATGATGGGTAATTTTTTCTTGAAATCTCGTTTTGATGCCTTGAATCTTCAAACTTGTGTGGAATCTTCGTTTTTCATCCGTTTTGCTTGATTTTTATCGTGCAACCTGTTTTGACCATCTTGGTATAATATCATTGATTTGTATTATTTTTGAGTTTAAAATGCCAAGAATCGTTCTAGAATGAGAGAGATATCGGTAGTAAAAACATGACTTTTTACGCGATATCAAGTATCCCACACTTAGAACTTTGCTTGTCCTCAAGCAAACTCGAATTTCAAGCATGGTTAAAAATAAGCAGATAATGAAATATTTTATGGTAGAAATTTTTACTAAGGGGGTTTTGAAAAATAAAATATTCGTTCTTTAAAAAAGCAGGGTTGTAATCTTTGGGATCATGCTTTTGATCTTTGATCTTGGATACATGACTGGGCGATCCTCTTCAGGTGGTCACTCAAATCACTCAAAGTGTTTAGGGTTTCCTATTCTAATATTATCAATCACTCAGAACGCCAGTCATGTATCGTTTATCATCATAGGCTTGATCGAGAATCAAATCGTTACCTTTTTGGTGAGTGCGAAGTCGATCTAGCCACAATCATTCTAGGGGAAGTGATGTAGGGTTTTTTCGAAGTGGGGTGTTTGTGAAATGAGAGGGGGTTTTGTTGGGTTTTTGATGGGTTTCTTTTGTTGAAGTTGGAATTTTTGGGAGGATTGACGTCTTTTTAGTGTTTACGGAAGGAGTCTTTTTCTCCTATTGATTTCCTTTTCTTCGGATTTTTCTTTCTTGAACTTTTTTTTTTCGACGTCGTCTCCTTGCGATTTCTCTCCTTTCATCTTTGGAACTTTGTTTTAAAGTATGGGGGATGCTTTTGAGAAAGTAGGGGTAACATATATGTTTTTCTTGGGTGTATGGGTGTACGGGTATACGGATCAGTTTAAGAATGATGTGATTCAATCTCCTTTTCACTAACCAATCTGGATTCAAAATGCATAACAGGAGCAAGTTCTGATTCTAAACGCATACATCGGCACACTCAAGAATCGAAAAAGTGAAGCATTAAAAGTGAATGCTTTTTATATGGCTCAAGATACCTCACGAATCGAAAGTTGGGTTGTTGTGTGCCTAGTCATGCGATGCTCTTTATGGGATTAATAAACTAATTTTTCAAAAGAATTTGAATTTTATCCGTCCGTCTTCCTCAAAGTAAATCATTCTTCGTCTAAAATTTTCATTTTCAACATATTCTTAATTCAATTTTTGAAAATTTTTGTTTACTTTTTTTTTGGAAAAGCAAGGTCTTAAAGAGCAATGACTTAGAATCAAGCGTATACCATTGTCCATTTTACAGTAGTGTAACTACTGCTATCCCACACTTAAAGGAACATCATCCTCGGTGTTTATCTAAGCTCAAACTGGGGTGAAGATCCCACACTTTGGAATTTAAACATCTAAGACGTATTCTTTTAGCGGTGTGTTTTGGGTTTGAATCCCACACTTAGTGATAAGCATAATGGATATGGTATATTTAAACAAATGAAAGAGACGGTATAGAAGTACTCCCCGGTGGTTGCAGTGTTCCTTGGGTTGCATGTGCCGGATTCCGTCTTCCTTGGTGCATTCTTGATCAAGTCTTCTTGTGATTGGTCTCGTAGGTGTGAACACGTCGGATATACTATTCTTCTGGTGTTGATATTTTGTTGCAGGCTGGAGCATGATTTGTATGATCCGAGTGTGAAAGATAGTCGAAGATTTCATCACTTCTTGGAAAGTAAAATTGCAGAAATGTAAACACACGGGTTGCCTCCCGAGAAGCGCTCTTTTAAAGTCGAGAGCTCGCCTTAGTTCTTTCTTCTTCAAATGATGCTGGATGTGTCCGTAGTGCTAGAGTGGTCACTGTGGTTCCTAGGTAGGGTGTATCATGGAGGAAAGTATTACAGAAACTGTTCTATCATGTCAGTAATGAGAGTTGGTGGAGTGGTGGATTCCATTCTGAAGCTTTTGAAGTGATCAGTGGCCAATCTGTTGAGGATTGCCATCCCATAGCTGATGTATCAAATTGCCCTTGTGACTGGTCCGTTAGGGTCGATTCGAGTGCAGGTGTGAGTTTGAACAATTTCACGCTGTGGGTGGTTTCTGCCTATTGAGGTGATTAAAGCCATGAATTTAGTTTTTACTTCTTCAAAATCACTGGCCAAGGGGTCTCCTCCAAAGGATCTAGTGGCTTGGCATACTTGTCTGATGAGTTGATGTTGTTCGCGGTTGAAGGGAAAATCCGAGTCAGTGAAGATGTAGATTAACTTGCTAAATATTTTGCGGTATCCATTGTGGTAAGAGTCAATTTCTACGTCTTCTTCCTCATACATTCCACGCAGTCGGGTCGTAACATAAGTTGCTAGGTTGATTTGTGACAGGTGCGGAATGAATCTAGGAACTTCGCGAATTTCTTCATCATATGCTGCTTGATTTAGTTCATCAATTATTAGTTCAACATGATGACCAATAGTGGAGTGAATGACGATCCTGAAGTTTTTCGAAGCTGTGAGATGTTCTCCAGTTTCGATGAGATCTAGAAGGGTTCTAAGATCTCCCACCATTCTTATGTCAGCCTAATTCTACGGATTTCCAGTAGCTCTTTCAAGGTGGGTTCTCATTGATGCAAGTATAGGCTTCTGACTTGATGAGTAGGGAAAAGCTGATCCGGCTAAGGTACAATATACTTTTTGGTATATTTGCCTTTGGTTGCTGCAGAACTCGACTTCTCCCATTGGGTAGTCTAGCCTTTTTGGCTATTGAGCTTCTCTAGTGACTTGTTCTTGAAGGGAATCGAAGAACTCTTGGATATGTCCGAACAAAGTTTGGGGCACTGGTTCTCCATAATTGGCGAGATATGAATAGTATTCTCGTTCAATCTGCCTTATCAGGTGTCTTTAAGCGGTGTTGTAGTCATTGGTTGATTCTTTGATAGCCTCTACAATGATGCGCACATTGGTGTATTCATCAATTAGTTCAATTATGTCTTGGTGAGTATCTATGAGCGGAATCTCTAATCTCTCAGTTGTGATGCTGAGGGAATTTGGTGGAGCAAGAGGGGTTTTTGGAATAGAGCATTCATCGATAGTGACGTCAATAAAATCGCCATCATATTCGATACTCTTGTAGTCGGAATCTTCATCTCGTGAATCTGGGAATTGGTGGAATTCTTCATCTGAGGGTGCATTGTTGAAAGGTTGAGTACTGTCGGTTTTGATGGTTCTGACTTCCGTGATTGTGTCTTGAAGGTTTTCTTCAACAAAGCTTCCTGGTTGATGTGCCTTATATGCAGAAATTCTTTGTAGGAGTTTAGCATACAGGTCTGGGTGCTGTGATGATCGAAGTTCTTCTGCAAAAGTATATATGTCTCGGAGTCGGGTTCTGGTAAAGGGTTTCGATGGATTGAGATAAGAGTTAAGAATGTTTCCCATTCTTTTGAGATGAGTGGATCTGAGCTCTTGGTGGATGGCTCCATAATCAAAGGATTCTTCTGATGAAGTGTAGTCTTTGGATTCTTGTATCCTTTTGATTTCAGCCATCTGTGGTGAATCAGCTGGATCTTCATCTTCCTCCATTTCTTCTTCTTCTTCTTCTTCCTCTTCTTCCTCCTCTTCTTCCTCCTCTTCTTCCTCCTCCTCCTCCTCCTCTTCTTCTTCTTCTTCTTCTTCTTCTTCTTCTTCTTCTTCTTCTTCTTCTTCTTCTTCTTCTTCTTCTTCTTCTTCTTCTTCTTCTTCTTCTTCTTCTTCTTCTTCGACTTCTTCTTCGATTTCTTCCTCCTCCTCCTCAGTTTCTTCTTCCTCTTCTTCAGATTCTTCATCTTCAGATTGAATTTGTTCCTCTGCTTCTTCATATTCTTCCTCTTCTTCTGGTTCATACTCGGAATCAGAGATGAAAACTGATGATCGAGTGAAATGTTGCTCTTCCTCTGGTTCTGATTCGTCATCGGAACAAATTCTGCCTGTTGATATAGCATAACATTCTTCTTCTTCTCGAGTGTATTCCGGTTGATCGATCCTTAGTGGATAGCAGTTTTCTGATGTACTTATTATGACCGGGAACTCTAGACATGGTATCAATGAATTTTCCATCTAGCTTAAAGGATGATAATTTCTTGGGTTGAGCTTTAAGTCTAGAGGGGTAAGGGATCCTAACCTCTTTGTTTATGGTTGGAGTGGTTTCCACAGCTGGTATCTTGATCTTTGGTTCTTCCTCTTTTACTGGAATAGCAGCTGGTGGTGTAGTAGATGCTTCCTCGGTGGTAGTAAGTTGCTTTGCTTCCTCAACATGTGGGTTGTGAATCGTGTTTCTAGGCAAGCTTCCTCTGGGTCTGTTATCGAGACATTGTGCCAATTGTCCAATCTGAGCTTCCAAATTCTTTAGCACAGCCAGTTGATTTCTCATAAAAAGGTCGGATTGGTCTTGTCTGGCGGACGTCTTTTGGTTGAACAGATGTTGACCTTGCATGAACTGGGTAAAGGCGTCATCTGAACTTGAAGCTGGGGCATTTGTCTTTGCAGGTTGTTCAGGTGTTTGGTTTGTGTCAGAAGTTGGTGCAGGAAGTGCGAAGGGTTGGTTATAAGAAGGTTGTGATTGTTGTGGGTAAGGTGGGTATCTAGGTGGGTATCTGGGTTGATATGGTGGTTGGTTGTTTCTTGGTTGGAATGGAGGTCCTCTAGGTTGGTTGTTGTTTTTTTTGAAACCGGGTAGAAAATTTTGTTGTCGAGCAGGAAACTGAGCATAGTAGACGGTGCCATCTTCTTCATCGTATTCAACTTGGTATTCACCAGATGGTTGCGGGTTGGTGCAGTGTTGACAGACTTGCACTTGGTGTACTTGGTGCTGTTGTTTCTTAAGTTCTCTGAACTGCTTGACAAGTGTGTCCATCTTCTCTGTTAATACCTTAATTGCTTCGACTGGAATTGGATTTGATGCAGCGAGAGGTGCTGAAGATGTTGAGTGATCTCCAGAGTTCCAATCGTTGTGATGCATAGTCATGTTCTCTATAAGGTTCCATCCTTCTTCGTCGGTCTTTGCCATGAAGCTTCCTTGAGCAGCAGCATCGAGGGTGGTTCGGTGGTTAGTATCTAAACCATTATAGAAGGTACACAATTGTGCTGATTTGTCGAGTCGGTGATTAGGGAATTTCTTCAAGGCTCCTTTGAATCGTTCCCATGCAGTATATAATGACTCATCAAAAGCTTGGTGGAAATTCATGATGTCATTTCGAAGTTTGGTTTGTTTAGAAGGCGGAAAGTACTTGGTTAGAAACTTTGTCGCCATCACAGTCCATGAAGGGATAGAGCCGGTCTAAACCTTCAAACCATGTTTGCGCATGATGTGTGAGTGAATAAGGGAAAAGATGCAAGTGGATTGTGTCTTGACTAATTCCGTTTTGTTTGTAGGAGTTTGAAAGAGATATGAACTTGTCGAGGTGAGAGTTTGGATCATCACTGGGTAATCCATGGAATTGACAATGGTTTTGGATTAGTTGGATGATGTGGTGCTTAAGCTCAAAAGATTGACCAGGGGTTTCAGGGTAGAGAATTGGTCCTCCTCTTCCTTCGATAGAGGGTTTACTGTTGTCAGCGAGAGTGATGCGTTCAGCCATTGCTTGTCTAAGTGCGGATTGCTTCTTTTTTCATCGAATGGTACGTATTATAAGTTCTGGATCAGGGAAATTAAACAGTGGTGCAGATCTAGGGGAACAGGTCATACATTAAAAAAGAAAGACAAGAAAGAAAATACTTTTTTTAGAAGGTTTTATCCTAAGGGTTTACTAGAATTGGGATTGGTTGGGTCTCTGTATCAGACAGTTAGTCTCCCTGGCAGTGGTACCAAAAACTTGTTGCGCCCCGAACGGTCGTGTGAAGACGACGTACGGATCGCAATCGGTTTGTTTTAAATTTATATTTGCTGGGGTCTAAGCATGACTTACTAATACTGAACCAAAGGCTAGTAGATGGTAAGTATGACCTAGAGTCGTTCTTAAAGAGAAACTAAATTGAAACGGAGGTGATCCAATCAATCTTTCTTTTCTAGTAAAGGTTTTAAAAGAGTGCGTTGGAGGTTTTGGTTCAGTTAACTAAGTAAACTAAATAAAGCGAATAAAATGTAATAATAAATCAGATAATAAAAGTAGTATTTGTTGTGAGTTCGTTAGTTAATAATGTGGGATGATGACTCTTATAGGAAGATGATTATCTAAATTGGAAATGTCTAGTGGATTCAATACCCAGTGGTATAACCAATAAGTTCCCTATTAGTCGGTTATCAACTAATATGTCACGAGGAACTAAGGTGTTATGATTCTGATCAGATAGACACTGCTCAACTCTCCACACTCTCCTGTGAGGGAGTCAGTGACCCGTATTATTGAACGTATTCACTCGTGGGCGAAGGAATAGAGTAGCAGGTCATTAACAAGTCTAACCGTTCTTAATACCATAAAGATTTCAAATCCATTAAACAACTAACTTAGAATTTACATTCGGACTAATTAGCCAATTCCTATTACTGAAACTTGAGAATGATAAGCAGGGGAAAACGTTCAGGTTTCTTACGTATCTTACTTTTGGTTTCGTATTTTAAGGAAAGGACGTCAGTGTAACTTAGATTTTAAACTTGCCTTTCTCATTACAATTAACAAATCCCTAGGTTTTCGAAAATGATTATTTAGCCTGTAGCCTACCTACTTCTAATCTAATCTAAATTAACTAATCTAATTAAAATGCTAATTAAAATGCTGACAGCTTTTGCATAAAGTTAAACCCAGACCATGTCGGAAAATGCTATGGTGATTCACAGTGTATTTAATCTTTTACCGATGTTTCCATTGTGAATCTAATTGCTTCGCTATGTTCACATAATAAGTACATTGTGATCGAAAGTGTACAATACTCACGGCAAGTCCACGTAATCACATTGCATTTTATGATGCTTGCATGACGTTACAGTTAAAAACATAGTTTTTACACAGATAACTATTGACCAAGTATCAAGGTTCGTGACTCCTCTTTACAAGGTTACAATCACGTTTGTTAATCGAAAGGAGAATATAAGTTTTAGGTTTAAAATCATAAGATAAGTCCGTTCATAAAGTTTCCGCTTTATAATGTTGATCCATAATACAACTACCTTCGGTCGTTACCGGCTTCCATACGTATGTACTTTGCTTAAAAGAATTTCCAGCAATATACCGAGTAAACAGTCGAATAGGGGCCGTCATATTATTTCACGATATATTAAAAGTCATCCCACAATTATATATGCTAACTACATCACAACAAATACAATAGTAATCTACTCGCTAATCATGACACAAACTAATTCTAGCATATGTAAAGCATACATATTTAATTAAGATAGAATAGGATAGAAAGAAACCGGATTAATGTGACACCCGACGATTTAGGGTTACTTATTAACCTACTAGAAACCCTAATTACGTGTGTTTAGTTTAGTATTAGGCTAAATACTAGTAATTACTTGTAACTATTTGTATATTTATGTGAATATACACCCCCGTAACTGATTTATATTACGCTTACGCAATTTGGTGAAATTGTGCAAAATAACCGAACGGAGTCCGACACTGTATAAAGTACGACGTTGGTGAAAACATTTCTATAAATAACTTAAATCTATTTTTAGAAGTTATTTATCATATATTATTATTTTAATATAATAATACACGAAAAACATGGACGTTTCGATTAAAACATCTCAAACACAACGAAAATGCGCGATACGCGCCCAACAATCGAATGAGAGCCAAATATATTTTATAAGTTTAAAATATACTAGTTCAATTAAAACTTTCATTTAAAATATCGTACTTTGAAATGTTAATGAAAAACGTTAATTTAAAACGTTACGCGATTAAACCTGTGTAAAACGAACGCGCAAATCGAGGTCGAAAACGTAACGGAACATTTCTAATATTGTTTTCAAATATTTAAAAACACCTATATCAAGTGAAAATATCGAAAATTAAATCATTTATTAAACATGTACAATTAACGTTTTACGTACGAATAAACGTCGAAACAATCGGGTAAACGAACGGGAAACGTAACATATCAAACTAGGAATGATAAAATGACAAAAATACCCTTTGTGGGGCCCCCTATGGGCCGGCCACCACCTCCCATCTCACCCTCTCATGTCTCTTGCTTCTTCATGATGATATTCACTTACAAGACCACTCATATTACATGCAACTCTTCTCTTTCTTTCATTTCTCATTTTACACTCAATAATCCATCCATAATTCTCTCTATTTTATGGAGATAAACCAGACCAAAACCTCACCGTTATTCATCTTCATTCATCATCTTTTGAAGAAACAAGAGCTAAAAGAAGAAAAACAAAGAATCAAAGCTTCCTCATCATCATCTCAACCTTTTCTTCTCAAAAAATAACTTGTAAGAACACTCTATCACTTTTATATTACTGATTTAGATGTTATTTGGTTCATCTATCATGATTATGTCCAAATATCTTGTTAAAATACGTTTTTATGATTTATACACAAAGAGTATACAAATCTGCCCAGAAAAGTCAGACTCAAAGAAATATTCGTATAAAATAGTATACTAAGAGTTAGAAGATGCATTTTTTTAAAAATTTGCGTATGGAAAAGAGCTACAACTTTCGTGTTTTACACTTTTTCCAGATCTGTACGTGATTTTTTGTATAAGCCGATCTTTGAGCCTGGTCTGAGATTTGTCGAAAACCGAGTTCGGTTCTTACGCGGAATTTTCTACCTATTTAGATGGACACTATAATTACCGGAAAAATTATGTTAACAACAAGACATATAGGAGAACAACTGGTCAAAATTTTGGACTCTAATTCGGATCATAACTAGTTAAGAAAAATTGGCGGAGTGAACCGACAAAAACCGCAATCATGAAACCTTGAAATTTGACATGTGTTTTAAAACCGACACCTCGGAATGACTCCGACACGAACCAAAAATTTCTGGAGACTCTATGTACTAATCTAAGGCTTCCTTAAAAATTTCGGGTCAAACCGAGCCCGTTTGACCATGCTACCAAGACAAAAACACAACTGTTGACTTTGCGAGTTGACTTTGACTTGCGAACTGAAAGTCTTGCGAGTTGAGTTTGACTTGCGAACTGAAAGTCTTGCGAGTTGAGTTGACTTGCGAACTGAAAGTCTTGCGAGTTGAGTTTGACTTGCGAACTGAAAGTCTTGCGAGTTGAGTTGACTTGCGAACTGAAAGACTTGCGAGTTTAGTTTGACTTGCGAACTGAAAGTGTTGCGAGTTGAGTTTGACTTGCGAACTGAAAGTCTTGCGAGTTGAGTTGACTTGCGAACTGAAAGACTTGCGATTTGAGTTTGACTTGCGAACTGAAAGTCTTGCGAGTTGAGTTTGACTTGCGAACTGAAATTTTTGCGAGTTGAGTTGACTTGCGAACCGAAAGACTTGCGAGTTGAGTTTGACTTGCGAACTGAAAGACTTGCGAGTTGAGTTTGACTTGCGAACTGAAAGTCTTGCGAGTTGAGTTTGACTTGCGAGTTGAGTTTGACTTGCGAACTGAAAGACTTGCGAGTTGAGTTTGACTTGAGAACTTAAGACTTGCGAGTTGACTTCACGAGTTGACTTTTTGACTTTGCGAGTTGACTTTTTAAGTTGATTTTTTGACCTTGAGAGTTGACTTTTTGACCTTTAATTAATTTTTAGAAAATCACATTTTAGACTCCAAATTCCGAGCCTTAACACGTCGGACATATATATAACCATATATATAAAAGCAATAAACACCTACAAAGATCAAACCTATATTATGTAAAATCATATATGAAACTCATATGCTTCGAGAAGTATACAATACGATGAACATAATAATAATACTTTGAATTATTATTACATAACCACACCAACGGGCCGTACCTGTTTTTCCAAAACTCAAACAAAACAATCAACTTATTTGGACATACTAGTTGATGAACTAGCTTTAAGTGGACATTAACCCCCACTTATACAATCGCTATAGATAGTCTTTTGAGACATCTACTTATACAACCTCATACATTTAGGGCGTTAGAAGGTTGCACACGGGAACGAGAACACCCACTACTTGCTAATATTTGATATTGCTTGCTACCTGCGTAACTCCGGTGAGTTTCATAGCCCCTTTTTAATTGTTTTAAATTGTTTTGGGGGAGAATACATACATACATGTTTTATACAACTGTCTTTATACATGCTTTATACAACTGTTGTTGTGCAACTATTTTTATACAACTGTTTATAAACAATGGATAACAAAGGAAACAAAGGATAACAAGGATAACGCATGAGTGAGACCATAATCCAACAAAGCCCTCGCACATCGTAGTTCATTAATTTTGAAGCGTGAATATTATTGGATAGATCTATCGGGGATTGACACCCCCGTCCGGGTTAGGTTGCTCTAACTGGTCAAACGGACGCAGTATTATTTGTTTAAACGAGTGTTCCGGATTAGACACTTGTCGAGGCAACAACAAGGGTTAAGCTTCGAACTATAAGCTCGTGACGCAAAGGATAACAAATGAAAACAAAGGATAACAAGGATAACAAAAGATAACAAAGGTTAACAAAGGATAACATGATATTTTTTACAACTGTTTTCGCATTCGTGCAATGCAAAAGAAATCGTGTGTTTCATACTTATGTTTTCAGCTGTTTAAACCTATGAACTCACCAACTTTATGTTGACCCTTTTAGTATGTATTCTCAGGTTTACAGACGCAGTAGGACTACCTACAGGAAACAAGACAGTAGGATGCTTTTGGGAAGCATAGCTCGAGTCGCATATTTTCAAACAAGAGATTTAATTGCATTCCTATATTTTGTAGTTATAACTATGTAAATCTGCTTATATCATGCGAACTCCAGATGCTTTTGTAAACATTTAACTTATGGTAATGTAACTATTTTTCAAACGTCTCATGTAGAGGTCGTTTGCTTCAATCTTTGTGTTGTGATATTTAATTTGGTCGGCGCCCCCGTGACACCTCCCACTTCCGCTGCCACGTGTTTTGGGGCGACAGATTGGTATCAGAGCCAAAGGTTATAGCGAACTAAGATTGCATTAGTGACCTAGACTATAACCATTAGATTAGTATTCCTTGTTTAGTATGACTGCTTCAGCGATTGCATCTTTTGAATTTAATTTAACATAGCCTGATCAACTATGTACAATTAAAGGAGAATTGATGCAAGACCTGAAATGGTTATAGTGAATGGGAATGCATTAGAAGACTTTGACCAAGGATAGAAACGGGACCAACCCTATACGTGCTTATGTGCTAGGTTATTATATTTCTATATATATAACCTTAACTTCTCGTACACTAAACTCCTTGCCACAGAAATGGCAGACTCCTCTAACGTATCATCAACCAGCTTGAACAACAAAACTCAAACGCTATCCACTACTGAGGGTACCACTCCCTTACCCATCTCTACGACATCAAACTCTCCCGAACCTCTTTACTACATGACCGACAAAGCCTGGGTAGTACGAAGACGTCGAGGGAATGCCGGGTCATCCCGAGCAAACCCTTACTCAAACTCTATTGCTAACACCACAACTAATACCCGTCGTCCGGCATACGCCCGCAGGCGGGATGTGCTCCACTCATTATTCTTTATTATGTTCCGTAAACTTTCGAATTTAGACCGGATGTAACATTTCCGGCACCTTTTGTAATTCTTATAATTGTGTCTTTTGAAACTCGTAGCCTGTATTCAACTTTTCAATCTAATGAATTATTGTTATCATTCAACGCTGTTGTATATTACCTCATTATATATACACATGTGATATATCATAACCTCTTGCAACCCTCTTATATGTCTCAATTCGTTGTTGTTCAGCATCATGCCTCCAAGACGACATACTTACACCGACGCCGAAATCGCTCAAGTCATTGCACAGAGCGTAGCCCAAGTCCTTGCTGCTCAACAAAATCCGGACGGCGGAGGCGCGCCTGATAACACATCTACTCCAAAACCATGTTCCTATAAAGACTTTTTAAACTGCCAACCCTTGTACTTCAAAGGTGCCGAAGGAGCCATCGGTCTTATACGTTGGATCGAAAAGATGGAATCTGTTTTTCGAATCTGCAACTGTGCTGAGGAGGACAAAGTCAAATTCTCCACTTGCACCTTATCTGAAGGTGCACTCACCTGGTGGAACTCTTACGCCCAGACTCAGGAAATTGATGTCGCCTATCAACTTCCCTGGGAAGAACTCAAGAAAATGCTCAGGGAAGAGTATTGCCCCCGTGAGCAATTACAACAACTTGAGCAGGAATTCTGGAATCTCACCGTACAAGGAAATGACATCACCAGTTACACCACTCGATTCCACCAATTAGTTGTCCTAGGTCCATCCATGGTAGACCCCGAATACAAACGTATCGAAAGATACATCTGGGGACTTCAAGAATCAATCCAAGGAAATGTAACCTCTTCAAAACCCGGAACCATCCAAAGTGCCGTCCGTATGGCACATGAACTCATGGTGCAGATTATCCGTCGTGGTACACCCGCTGAGAAAAGTACCGGAGATAACAAAAGGAAACGCAATGGAAACAACAACGAAAACCCAGGACAACAATTAGCAAAGAGGCCAGAGACTGTCAAGGCCTATGCTACAGGACCCGGAGAAAAGAAAGGCTATGAGGGAGACCGGCCTTATTGTCCCAGCTGTAATCGTCATCACAATGGACCCTGTGGTACTCCCTGCAACAAATGCAAACGTTATGGACACCAGACCAAGGATTGTAAGGCAAAAACTTGTTTCGAGTGCGGAAACGATGGGCATTTCAGGAACGAATGTCCGAAGTTGAACAACAATGCCCGACAGAACCCATAACTTTGTTACGGGTACGTTTCTTTTCGATCACCTGACTCTTTCAAATCTTAATCGATACCGAACGACTTTAAATCCGTTAGAAAAAAATTACGCTAGAAACACATGCTTACTTTCTCTCAGACTCCACACAAACCGTCACCTCGAGAAAATTTCGGGACGAAATTCTCCTAACAGGGGGAGAATGTGACACCCGACGATTTAGGGTTACTTATTAACCTACTAGAAACCCTAATTACGTGTTTTTAGTTTAGTATTAGGCTAAATACTAGTAATTACTAGTAATTACTTGTAACTATTTGTATATTTATGTGAATATACACCCCCGTAACTGATTTATATTACGCTTACGCAATTTGGTGAAATTGTGCAAAATAACCGAACGGAGTCCGACACTGTATAAAGTACGACGTTGGTGAAAACATTTCTATAAATAACTTAAATCTATTTTTAGAAGTTATTTATCATATATTATTATTTTAATATAATAATACACGAAAAACATGGACGTTTCGATTAAAACATCTCAAACACAACGAAAATGCGCGATACGCGCCCAACAATCGAATGAGAGCCAAATATATTTTATAAGTTTAAAATATACTAGTTCAATTAAAACTTTCATATAAAATATCGTACTTTGAAATGTTAATGAAAAACGTTAATTTAAAACGTTACGCGATTAAACCTGTGTAAAACGAACGCGCAAATCGAGGCCGACAACGTAACGGAACATTTCTCATAATGTTTTCAAATATTTAAAAACACCTATATCAAGTGAAAATATCGAAAATTAAATCATTTATTAAACATGTACAATTAACGTTTTACGTACGAATAAACGTCGAAACAATCGGGTAAACGAACGGGAAACGTAACATATCAAACTAGGAATGATAAAATGACAAAAATACCCTTTGTGGGGCCCCCTATGGGCCGGCCACCACCTCCCATGTCACCCTCTCATGTCTCTTGCTTCTTCATGATGATATTCACTTACAAGACCACTCATATTACATGCAACTCTTCTCTTTCTTTCATTTCTCATTTTACACTCAATAATCCATCCATAATTCTCTCTATTTTCTGGAGAGAAACCAGACCAAAACCTCACCATTATTTATCTTCATTCATCATCTTTTGAAGAAACAAGAGCTAAAAGAAGAAAAACAAAGAATCAAAGCTTCCTCATCATCATCTCAACCTTTTCTTCTCAAAAAATAACTTGTAAGAACACTCTATCACTTTTATATTACTGATTTAGATGTTATTTGGTTCATCTATCATGATTATGTCCAAATATCTTGTTAAAATACGTTTTTATGATTTATACACAAAGAGTATACAAATCTGCCCAGAAAAGTCAGACTCAAAGAAATATTAGTATAAAATCGTATACTAAGAGTTAGAAGATGATTTTTTTTTTAAATTTGCGTATTGAAAAGAGCTACAACTTTCGTGTTTTACACTTTTTCCAGATCTGTACGTGATTTTGTGTATAAGCCGATCTTTGAGCCTGGTCTGAGATTTGTCGAAAACCGAGTTCGGTTCTTACGCGAAATTTTCTACCTATTTAGATGGACACTATAATTACCGGAAAAATTATGTTAACAACTAGACATATAGGAGAACAACTGGTCAAAATTTTGGACTCTAATTCAGACCATAACTAGTTAAGAAAAATAGGCGGAGTGAACCGACAAAAACCGCAATCATGAAACCTTGAAGTTTGACATGCGTTTTAAAATCGACACCTCGGAATGACTCCGACACGAACCAAAAATTTCTGGAGACTCTATGTACTAATCTAAGGCTTCCTTAAAAATTTCGGGTCAAACCGAGCCCGTTTGACCATGTTACCAAGACAAAACCACAACTGTTGACTTTGCGAGTTGACTTTGACTTGCGAACTGAAAGTCTTGCGAGTTGAGTTTGACTTGCGAACTGAAAGTCTTGCGAGTTGAGTTGACTTGCGAACTGAAAGTCTTGCGAGTTGAGTTTGACTTGCGAACTGAAAGTCTTGCGAGTTGAGTTGACTTGCGAACTGAAAGACTTGCGAGTTGAGTTTGACTTGCGAACTGAAAGTCTTGCGAGTTGAGTTTGACTTGCGAACTGAAAGTCTTGCGAGTTGAGTTGACTTGCGAACTGAAAGACTTGCTAGTTGAGTTTGACTTGCGAACTGAAAGTCTTGCGAGTTGAGTTTGACTTGCGAACTGAAAGTCTTGCGAGTTGAGTTGACTTGCGAACTGAAAGACTTGCGAGTTGAGTTTGACTTGCGAACTGAAAGACTTGCGAGTTGAGTTTGACTTGCGAACTGAAAGTCTTGCGAGTTGAGTTTGACTTGCGAACTGAAAGACTTGCGAGTTGAGTTTGACTTGTGAACTGAAGACTAGCGAGTTGACTTCACGAGTTGACTTTTTGACTTTGCGAGTTGACTTTTTAAGTTGAATTTTTGACCTTGAGAGTTGACTTTTTGACCCTTAATTAATTTTTAGAAAATCACATTTTAGACTCCAAATTCCGAGCCTTAACACGTCGGACATATATATAACCGTATATATAAAAGCAATAAACACCTACAAAGATCAAACCTTTATGATGTAAAATCATATATGAAACTCATATGCTTCGAGAAGTATACAATACGATGAACATAATAATAATACTTTGAATTATTATTACATAACCACACCAACGGGCCGTACCTGTTTTTCCAAAACTCAAACAAAACAATCAACTTATTTGGACATACTAGTTGATGAACTAGCTTTAAGTGGACATTAACCCCCACTTATACAATCGCTATAGATAGTCTTTTGAGACATCTACTTATACAACCTCATACGTTTAGGGCGTTAGAAGGTTGCACACGGGAACGAGAACACCCACTACTTGCTAATATTTGATATTGCTTGCTACCTGCTTAACTCTGGTGAGTTTCATAGCCTCTTTTTAATTGTTTTAAATTGTTTTGGGGGAGAATACATACATACATGTTTTATACAACTGTCTTTATACATGCTTTATACAACTGTTGTTGTGCAACTATTTTTATACAACTGTTTATAAACAATGGATAACAAAGGAAACAAAGGATAACAAGGATAACGCATGAGTGAGACCATAATCCAACAAAGCCCTCGCACATCGTAGTTCGTTAATTTTGAAGCGTGAATATTATTGGATAGATCTATCGGGGATTGACACCCCCATCCGGGTTAGGTTGCTCTAACTGGTCAAACGGACGCAGTATTATTTGTTTAAACGAGTGTTCCGGATTAGACACTTGTCGAGGCAACAACAAGGGTTAAGCTTCGAACTATAAGCTCGTGACGCAAAGGATAACAAATGAAAACAAAGGATAACAAGGATAACAAAAGATAACAAAGGTTAACAAAGGATAACATGATACTTTTTACAACTGTTTTCGCATTCGTGCAATGCAAAAGAAATCGTGTGTTTCATACTTATGTTTTCAGCTGTTTAAACCTATGAACTCACCAACTTTATGTTGACCCTTTTAGTATGTATTCTCAGGTTTACAGACGCAGTAGGACTACCTACAGGAAACAAGACAGTAGGATGATTTTGGGAAGCATAGCTCAAGTCGCATATTTTCAAACAAGAGATTTAATTGCATTCCTATATTTTGTAGTTATAACTATGTAAATCTGCTTATATCATGCGAACTCCAGATGCTTTTGTAAACATTTAACTTATGGTAATGTAACTATTTTTCAAACGTCTCATGTAGAGGTCGTTTGCTTCAATCTTTGTGTTGTGATATTTAATTTGGTCGGCGCCCCCGTGACACCTCCCACTTCCGCTGCCACGTGTTTTGGGGGTGCGACAGATTGGTATCAGAGCCAAAGGTTATAGCGAACTAGGATTGCATTAGTGACCTAGACTATAACCATTAGATTAGTATTCCTTGTTTAGTATGACTGGTTCAGCGATTGCATCTTTTGAATTTAATTTAACATAGCCTGATCAACTATGTACAATTAAAGGAGAATTGATGCAAGACCTGAAATGGTTATAGTGAATGGGAATGCATTAGAAGACTTTGACCAAGGATAGAAACGGGACCAACCCTATACGTGCTTATGTGCTAGGTTATTATATTTCTATATATATAACCTTAACTTCTCGTACACTAAACTCCTTGCCACAGAAATGGCAGACTCCTCTAACGTATCATCAACCAGCTTGAACAACAAAACTCAAACGCTATCCACTACTGAGGGTACCACTCCCTTACCCATCTCTACGACATCAAACTCTCCCGAACCTCTTTACTACATGACCGACAAAGCCTGGGTAGTACGAAGATGTCGAGGGAATGCCGGGTCATCCCGAGCAAACCCTTACTCAAACTCTATTGCTAACACCATAACTAATACCCGTCGTCCGGCATACGCCCGCAGGCGGGATGTGCTCCACTCATTATTCTTTATTATGTTCCGTAAACTTTCGAATTTAGACCGGATGTAACATTTCCCGCACCTTTTGTAATTCTTATAATTGTGTCTTTTGAAACTCGTAGCCTGTATTCAACTTTTCAATCTAATGAATTATTGTTATCATTCAACGTTGTTGTATATTACCTCAATATATATACACATGTAATATATCATAACCTCTTGCAACCCTCTTATATGTCTCAGTTCGTTGTTGTTCAGCATCATGCCTCCAAGACGACATACTTACACCGACGCCGAAATCGCTCAAGTCATTGCACAGAGCGTAGCCCAAGTCCTTGCTGCTCAACAAAATCCGGGCGGCGGAGGCGCGCCTGATAACACATCTACTCCAAAACCATGTTCCTATAAAGACTTTTTAAACTGCCAACCCTTGTACTTCAAAGGTGCCGAAGGAGCCATCGGTCTTATACGTTGGATCGAAAAGATGGAATCTGTTTTTCGAATCTGCAACTGTGTTGAGGAGGACAAAGTCAAATTCTCCACTTGCACCTTATCTGAAGGTGCACTCACCTGGTGGAACTCTTACGCCCAGACTCAGGGAATTGATGTCGCCTATCAACTTCCCTGGGAAGAACTCAAGAAAATGCTCAGGGAAGAGTATTGCCCCCGTGAGCAATTACAACAACTTGAGCAGGAATTCTGGAATCTCACCATACAAGGAAATGACATCACCAGTTACACCACTCGATTCCACCAATTAGCTGTCCTATGTCCATCCATGGTAGACCCCGAATACAAACGTATCGAAAGATACATCTGGGGACATCAAGAATCAATCCAAGGAAATGTAACCTCTTCAAAACCCGGAACCATCCGAAATACGCACCGGTCGTTCTCCGGTCCAGAATACGCACGGGTCGTTCTCCCGTCAACTTGGCCAGTCGTTCTCTGGCACTAAAATACATAGCTGGTCGTTCTCCAACATTTTTATAAAAGTACCGGTCGTTCTCCGGTATACCAAACAAAGTTTAACACGACATTCATATGAAAATGTTGTATCATAAATTCCAGTTTTGTGTATGAGATTAACAGTTTAAGCACTCTAATCGTGTGAGCAAACAAGTATGATAAACAATCATATGAGTAAGAGCAGTTATGGCAATAAGTAAAACAGTTGACTATGTTTTCCACCCCTGTTCAAAAGCAGTTAAAACAGTAAAAGTAGGGGCTGTGAACTCACCTGTCGAGTTAAGTAATGTGCGAGTGCTAGCAAAGCGTAGTCCGGGTAAGTCACTAACGTCCTAAACGTATGAAATTTAATAAGTATGTGCAGGTCTAAGTTTAACCATCCATGCTAGTGTTTGTACAACCAAGTTATGTCCACATGTTTGTTTATACATTTTATGTTTTGAAAAACATGTACGGCTCGTTGGTGAGTTTTCGTAATAATAATTTAAAGTATTATTATTATATATTTCGTGTTATATACTTCCCACGGTATATGTGTTTCATGTGCGAGTTATATCATAAAGGGTTGATTCTTGAAGATGTTTAATGATTAGCGTGAAAATATCCTTAAATTTTCTGTTATTTTATCCGAAAGTACACACACACACACACATATATATATAATTATATATATGTATATATGTCCGAATGTGACAAAATTCATCGTTTAGGGTCAAAAATGCATTTTTTTCAAAAAGTCAACTCGCAGTCAAAAAGTCAACTCGCAAGTGGATCCGCAAGTCAAGTGGATCCGCAAGTCAAGTGGATCCGCAAGTCAAGTCGACCCGCAAGTCAAGTCGACCCGCAAGTCAAGTCGACCCGCAAGTCAAGTCGATCCGCAAGTCAAGTCGACCCGCAAGTCCAAATCTCGACTCGCGAAAATCGATCTCGATCCGCAGAACGAGCTGTTCGCGATTTTTGTGTGGATTTTGACTCTTAAAGTGGTTTTCAAGGGATTTTTGGGCATAATAAGTTGATATAACACTAATACATGGCATATTAAGTGTTTTTAACAAGAAATCATAAGAAAAAGTGAAGAAATCCTTACGATTTGAAGATTTGGGGTTTGAGGATGAAGATGGTGAGTCTTGAAGATGAAGATGATGATGATGGATGCTTGTTGTTGCTCTTGTTGGTGATGAATCCGAAAATACAAGTGTTGGTGGTGATGTTGTTGTTGATTTTTTTTTTGTTGTTGTTGTTGGTAGTGAGTTAGAGAGAAAAGAGATGAGGGAAAGAAGAAGAAAAGAGATAGAATGAGGATGGGATTGGGGTTTGGGGGGTGTTTGGGCAGATTTTTCTCAACCAAAAAGGGATGGGAATTTGTTCTAATTTTGTGGTATTTTACCCGTGTTCATTTACCCGATCGCTAAATGTTCAAACGTTTTTTTTTAAACCATAGGTTTTTAAATACGTTTTCGATTATTCTTTTAGTTGTATTATTTTATTTAAAACAATGTAGTTGAGTAATAAAATTATAACTAAATTTTATTTTAAATTTTACAAATGGGTTTCAAATTGTTTCAGTTGTACGAAATAAATGTTAATTGTAATAAAATACATTGTAAATATTATCAACATAATATTTAATAATTAAATAAGGTTGTTTAATAATTTCATATTATCACATAATTTGTTCACCAACGGTCGTATATTTTGTCGTATTTGTTCTGAATGTTTTGTACGCAATTATACTAATTACGAAATATGTAATACTACGCGTATTAACTAGTCGGGCTTTGCTAGACTTGCCTCTAAAAGTAGTTGTGAATTCACTCAAGTAGGGAATTAGCCTTATAATGCAAATGTTTAATGCTCGTATTTACGCTTAAATTTGCTAGTTGTTACATTCTCCCCCTGTTAGAGAAATCTCGTCCCGAGATTTAAATTCAAGTCGGAACGCCCGTCGCGTATGTTTTCCGAAAAGTCATTTTGTTAGAAATAGTAATAGTTTACGTGGCGCTCAAGTGTTGCCATAAAAGTTTTAACAATCAATGTATACTCGCGGTATAGTTCGGTAAGTGGTACATTTCGAAACATAGTCTAAGTTTGGTCAGCATCAGGTTCGGATCAACATCCGGATAACATAACGTTAAAACGTAACAATGGTTGTTTAAGACGTACCGTACTGATTATGGGAACCACAGGCGCGTCCCGTGCTCCGATGATGTATGCGCGTCCGCGAGCGTTTGGAACGTTGGCGATGCGGTTGTTGTTGTTGTTGAGTTGTGGGCATTGATTTCGGTAGTGCCCGGGTTCGCCGCATTCAAAACACCCATTGTTCGTTCGAGCGGGAGGGTTGGTTTTACAGTTTTGGGCCAAGTGTCCCCAGTTCCGACAGTCTTGGCAAAAGGCGTATTCGCCTGCATGGTGCTTTTCACACTTGTCACATTTTGGTTTGTTGCCAAGGTAGGGTTTGGGTCCAGTTGGGGCGGTGGCAACGTAAGCCCGAGAGTTACCCGTAGGTTTCTTGTTTGCTTGGTTCTGGTTGCTGTTTCCCTCGTTGATCCATTTCCGTTTTTCTCCCCCGTGACCAACGATCTCAGTGCGGCTCGGTTCATTCTTCCCAGTAGCAGCTTTCAATGTGCCAATCAGAATGGCGTCGTCGGTCAAACTCTGAGCCAGGTCAACTGCGCTCCTAAAGGTGGTTGGTTTGGAGGACATAACCAAGCCTCTGATCTGTGGGGCCAAACCCCTGATGTATCGTTTGATGCGTTCCTTCTCAGGAGTCACCATGTGGGGCACAAGTCGTGCAAGCTCTTGAAATCTAGTTGTATAACCGGTAATTTCAGCGCCGGTCATCTGTATGTTCCAGAGTTCGGTCTCGAGTTTCTGGATCTCGTTGGGAGAGCAAAATTCCTCCATCATCATTTGTTTCAGAGTTTCCCAGGTCATGGAGTAAGCAGCTGGGCGTCCAATAATCTGGACCTGAGCGTTCCACCAGGTTAACGCTTTGTCAGCTAGAGTACAGGTGGCATATTTCACCACGTTGTTGGTAGCGCAGTTGCTAATGTCGAGGACCGATTCCATCTTTTCAATCCAGTGGACTAAGCCAATGGCCCCTTCAGTCCCGGTGAAGGTGTTGGGTTTGCAGGCTTGGAAGGTTTTGTATGAACATCCCTGTTGGTTGTTTGCTGGTGTCTCACTGTTGACGGGGGTGGTACCACTGTTATGTACCACATTTTCACGGTTGCGGCTGGCCTCGTATTGGGCAATAGCTTCAGCCACGCGGCATTCAATGATTTGTTCGGTTGTTTCGACGACAGGAGGTGTAGGCGCTCGGCGACTATTTCGGGTATTTCTTCGTTTAGGCGGCATGATGACGTTCTGCGATGAAGGAGTGCAGAAGTCAATGCCAATGAAAAGGATGTGAAGAATAAAGTTTTACATGTTCTCAGCTTTCGAGTATCAAGGAAAGTTGTCAAGAATCCCCATCACATATCTCGCGATTATGAAACGCCCATATGTACTTAGTATAATATAATCACATTGGCCAGGCGTCATTATATGATGCTAAATACATACTTCTTTTCATCAACCACTTAATACGATCAGGTTCTCGTGAGATCAGAGTGAGTTTGAACGAATCGAATGTAGTACGGTTCAAATAATGGATTGCTCGTATCGATGAGTCGTAGATTAGTTAGATGTATGCAAATGTGTGTATGCATGTGCGTTCTAGCCAAGGCAATAGTCTAGTTCTCTAAGGTCTCTAAGTCACCTAAGAAATCTAGTTCGCTATAACCAATGGCTCTGATACCAATCTGTAACACCCCCAAAATTCGTCGATTGAGTTTAGCGGAAGCATTTAGTTAAGTGAGGGGAGTGCCACAATACACAGTACATGCATACGTATCAGAGCTTATGATTACAACAGAACATAATATATTAAGATGCCAAATGTAATAGTTACAAAGTTTACGATTTATCAAATCGTACAAATGTGAAAGTTATTAAGTTTACAAAAGTAGATTTCGTAAATATGACTAAAACAGATTAGTTATATAAAAGAAATCCAATTGTCAAAAGTTGGCATCCTATTCTTCGTGGGTCGCCTAAATTCCAATGTGCAGGCGGTTCTTACATGCGCAGCTAATTCCCTGAAAAACATAGTAAAAGTCAACAACGAGGTTGAGTGAATTCACAGGTTTCATGTTGCAAATACAGTTTGTTTAACCAAATACGTTCGTAAATAGTTGTTGAATATCAAATATGTTCACAAGTAGTATTGCCATAATAGTTGACTAAACGTTTTGTGGAATGCTATCCAAATATAGTTCGGTTGGGATGTTGCCCAAAATACAGTTCGCGTGGGATGTTACCCAAAATACAGTTTACGTGGGATGTTACCCAAATACAGTTTAAAATATGTAGCTGGTCGTTCTCCAGCATTTTCCAAAACAGTACCGGTCGTTCTCCGGTCAAAAGACGCACGGGTCGTTCTCCCGTCCAATAAAACAGTTTACCGGTCGTTCTCTGGTCTAGATACGCACGGGTCGTTCTCCCGTCCAAACACTGTTGGTCGTTCTCCAGCGAAATACGCACCAGTCGTTCTCCGGTCCAGAATACGCACGGGTCGTTCTCCCGTCCACTTGGCCAGCGGCACTAAAATACGTAGCTGGTCGTTCTCCAGCATTTTTATAAAAGTACCGGTCGTTCTCCAGTATACCAAACAAAGTTTAACACGACATTCGTATGAAAATGTTGTATCATAAATTCCAGTTTTGTGTATGAGATTAACAGTTTAAGCACTCTAATCGTGTGAGCAAACAAGTATGATAAACAATCATATGAGTAAGAGCAGTTATGGCAATAAGTAAAACAGTTGACTATGTTTTCCACCCCTGTTCAAAAGCAGTTAAAACAGTAAAAGTAGGGGCTGTGAACTCACCTGTCGAGTTAAGTAATGTGCGAGTGCTAGCAAAGCGTAGTCCGGGTAAGTCACTAACGTCCTAAACGTATGAAATTTAATAAGTATGTGGAGGTCTAAGTTTAACCATCCATGCTAGTGTTTGTACAACCAAGTTATGTCCACATGTTTGTTTATACATTTTATGTTTTGAAAAACATGTACGGCTCGTTGGTGAGTTTTCGTAATAATAATTTAAAGTATTATTATTATATATTTCGTGTTGTATACTTCCCATGGTATATGTGTTTCATGTGCGAGTTATATCATAAAGGGTTGATTCTTGAAGATGTTTAATGATTAGCGTGAAAATATCCTTAAATTTTCTGTTATTTTATCCGAAAGTACACACACACACACACATATATATATAATTATATATATGTATATATGTCCGAATGTGACAAAATTCATCGTTTAGGGTCAAAAATGCATTTTTTTCAAAAAGTCAACTCGCAGTCAAAAAGTCAACTCGCAAGTGGATCCGCAAGTCAAGTGGATCCGCAAGTCAAGTCAACCCGCAAGTCAAGTCGACCCGCAAGTCAAGTCGACCCGCAAGTCAAGTCGACCCGCAAGTCAAGTCGATCCGCAAGTCAAGTCGACCCGCAAGTCCAAATCTCGACTCGCGAAAATCGATCTCGATCCGCAGAACGAGCTGTTCGCGATTTTTGTGTGGATTTTGACTCTTAAAGTGGTTTTCAAGGGATTTTTGGGCATAATAAGTTGATATAACACTAATACATGGCATATTAAGTGTTTTTAACAAGAAATCATAAGAAAAAGTGAAGAAATCCTTACGATTTGAAGATTTGGGGTTTGAGGATGAAGATGGTGAGTCTTGAAGATGAAGATGATGATGATGGATGCTTGTTGTTGCTCTTGTTGGTGATGAATCCGAAAATACAAGTGTTGGTGGTGATGTTGTTGTTGATTTTTTTTTTTGTTGTTGTTGTTGGTAGTGAGTTAGAGAGAAAAGAGATGAGGGAAAGAAGAAGAAAAGAGATAGAATGAGGATGGGATTGGGGTTTGGGGGGTGTTTGGGCAGATTTTTCTCAACCAAAAAGGGATGGGAATTTGTTCTAATTTTGTGGTATTTTACCCGTGTTCATTTACCCGATCGCTAAATGTTCAAACGTTTTTTTTTAAACCATAGGTTTTTAAATACGTTTTCGATTATTCTTTTAGTTGTATTATTTTATTTAAAATAATGTAGTTGAGTAATAAAATTATAACTAAATTTTATTTTAAATTTTACAAATGGGTTTCAAATTGTTTCAGTTGTACGAAATAAATGTTAATTGTAATAAAATACATTGTAAATATTATCAACATAATATTTAATAATTAAATAAGGTTGTTTAATAATTTCATATTATCACATAATTTGTTCACCAACGGTCGTATATTTTGTCGTATTTGTTCTGAATGTTTTGTACGCAATTATACTAATTACGAAATATGTAATACTACGCGTATTAACTAGTCGGGCTTTGCTAGACTTGCCTCTAAAAGTAGTTGTGAATTCACTCAAGTAGGGAATTAGCCTTATAATGCAAATGTTTAATGCTCGTATTTACGCTTAAATTTGCGAGTTGTTACATTCTCCCCCTGTTAGAGAAATCTCGTCCCGAGATTTAAATTCAAGTCGGAACGCCCGTCGCGTATGTTTTCCGAAAAGTCATTTTGTTAGAAATAGTAATAGTTTACGTGGCGCTCAAGTGTTGCCATAAAAGTTTTAACAATCAATGTATACTCGCGGTATAGTTCGGTAAGTGGTACATTTCGAAACATAGTCTAAGTTTGGTCAGCATCAGGTTCGGATCAACATCCGGATAACATAACGTTAAAACGTAACAATGGTTGTTTAAGACGTACCGTACTGATTATGGGAACCACAGGCGCGTCCCGCGCTCCGATGATGTATGCGCGTCCGCGAGCGTTTGGAACGTTGGCGATGCGGTTGTTGTTGTTGTTGAGTTGTGGGCATTGATTTCGGTAGTGCCCGGGTTCGCCGCATTCAAAACACCCATTGTTCGTTCGAGCGGGAGGGTTGGTTTTACAGTTTTGGGCCAAGTGTCCCCAGTTCCGACAGTCTTGGCAAAAGGCGTATTCGCCTGCATGGTGCTTTTCACACTTGTCACATTTTGGTTTGTTGCCAAGGTAGGGTTTGGGTCCAGTTGGGGCGGTGGCAACGTAAGCCCAAGAGTTACCCGTAGGTTTCTTGTTTGCTTGGTTCTGGTTGCTGTTTCCCTCGTTGATCCATTTCCGTTTTTCTCCCCCGTGACCAACGATCTCAGTGCGGCTCGGTTCATTCTTCCCAGTAGCAGCTTTCAATGTGCCAATCAGAATGGCGTCGTCGGTCAAACTCTGAGCCAGGTCAACTGCGCTCCTAAAGGTGGTTGGTTTGGAGGACATAACCAAGCCTCTGATCTGTGGGGCCAAACCCCTGATGTATCGTTTGATGCGTTCCTTCTCAGGAGTCACCATGTGGGGCACAAGTCGTGCAAGCTCTTGAAATCTAGTTGTATAACCGGTAATTTCAGCGCCGGTCATCTGTATGTTCCAGAGTTCGGTCTCGAGTTTCTGGATCTCGTTGGGAGAGCAAAATTCCTCCATCATCATTTGTTTCAGAGTTTCCCAGGTCATGGAGTAAGCAGCTGGGCGTCCAATAATCTGGACCTGAGCGTTCCACCAGGTTAACGCTTTGTCAGCTAGAGTACAGGTGGCATATTTCACCACGTTGTTGGTAGCGCAGTTGCTAATGTCGAGGACCGATTCCATCTTTTCAATCCAGTGGACTAAGCCAATGGCCCCTTCAGTCCCGGTGAAGGTGTTGGGTTTGCAGGCTTGGAAGGTTTTGTATGAACATCCCTGTTGGTTGTTTGCTGGTGTCTCACTGTTGACGGGGGTGGTACCACTGTTATGTACCACATTTTCACGGTTGCGGCTGGCCTCGTATTGGGCAATAGCTTCAGCCACGCGGCGTTCAATGATTTGTTCGGTTGTTTCGACGACAGGAGGTGTAGGCGCTCGGCGACTATTTCGGGTATTTCTTCATTTAGGCGGCATGATGACGTTCTGCGATGAAGGAGTGCAGAAGTCAATGCCAATGAAAAGGATGTGAAGAATAAAGTTTTACATGTTCTCAGCTTTCGAGTATCAAGGAAAGTTGTCAAGAATCCCCATCACATATCTCGCGATTATGAAACGCCCATATGTACTTAGTATAATATAATCACATTGGCCAGGCGTCATTATATGATGCTAAATACATACTTCTTTTCATCAACCACTTAATACGATCAGGTTCTCGTGAGATCAGAGTGAGTTTGAACGAATCGAATGTAGTACGGTTCAAATAATGGATTGCTCGTATCGATGAGTCGTAGATTAGTTAGATGTATGCAAATGTGTGTATGCATGTGCGTTCTAGCCAAGGCAATAGTCTAGTTCTCTAAGGTCTCTAAGTCACCTAAGAAATCTAGTTCGCTATAACCAATGGCTCTGATACCAATCTGTAACACCCCCAAAATTCGTCGATTGAGTTTAGCGGAAGCATTTAGTTAAGTGAGGGGAGTGCCACAATACACAGTACATGCATACGTATCAGAGCTTATGATTACAACAGAACATAATATATTAAGATGCCAAATGTAATAGTTACAAAGTTTACGATTTATCAAATCGTACAAATGTGAAAGTTATTAAGTTTACAAAAGTAGATTTCGTAAATATGACTAAAACAGATTAGTTATATAAAAGAAATCCAATTGTCAAAAGTTGGCATCCTATTCTTCGTGGGTCGCCTAAATTCCAATGTGCAGGCGGTTCTTACATGCGCAGCTAATTCCCTGAAAAACATAGTAAAAGTCAACAACGAGGTTGAGTGAATTCACAGGTTTCATGTTGCAAATACAGTTTGTTTAACCAAATACGTTCGTAAATAGTTGTTGAATATCAAATATGTTCACAAGTAGTATTGCCATAATAGTTGACTAAACGTTTTGTGGAATGCTATCCAAATATAGTTCGGTTGGGATGTTGCCCAAAATACAGTTCGCGTGGGATGTTACCCAAAATACAGTTTACGTGGGATGTTACCCAAATACAGTTTAAAATATGTAGCTGGTCGTTCTCCAGCATTTTCCAAAACAGTACCGGTCGTTCTCCGGTCAAAAGACGCACGGGTCGTTCTCCCGTCCAATAAAACAGTTTACCGGTCGTTCTCTGGTCTAGATACGCACGGGTCGTTCTCCCGTCCAAACACTGTTGGTCGTTCTCCAGCGAAATACGCACCAGTCGTTCTCCGGTCCAGAATACGCACGGGTCGTTCTCCCGTCCACTTGGCCAGCGGCACTAAAATACGTAGCTGGTCGTTCTCCAGCATTTTTATAAAAGTACCGGTCGTTCTCCAGTATACCAAACAAAGTTTAACACGACATTCGTATGAAAATGTTGTATCATAAATTCCAGTTTTGTGTATGAGATTAACAGTTTAAGCACTCTAATCGTGTGAGCAAACAAGTATGATAAACAATCATATGAGTAAGAGCAGTTATGGCAATAAGTAAAACAGTTGACTATGTTTTCCACCCCTGTTCAAAAGCAGTTAAAACAGTAAAAGTAGGGGCTGTGAACTCACCTGTCGAGTTAAGTAATGTGCGAGTGCTAGCAAAGCGTAGTCCGGGTAAGTCACTAACGTCCTAAACGTATGAAATTTAATAAGTATGTGGAGGTCTAAGTTTAACCATCCATGCTAGTGTTTGTACAACCAAGTTATGTCCACATGTTTGTTTATACATTTTATGTTTTGAAAAACATGTACGGCTCGTTGGTGAGTTTTCGTAATAATAATTTAAAGTATTATTATTATATATTTCGTGTTGTATACTTCCCACGGTATATGTGTTTCATGTGCGAGTTATATCATAAAGGGTTGATTCTTGAAGATGTTTAATGATTAGCGTGAAAATATCCTTAAATTTTCTGTTATTTTATCCGAAAGTACACACACACACATATATATAATTATATATATGTATATATGTCCGAATGTGACAAAATTCATCGTTTAGGGTCAAAAATGCATTTTTTTCAAAAAGTCAACTCGCAGTCAAAAAGTCAACTCGCAAGTGGATCCGCAAGTCAAGTGGATCCGCAAGTCAAGTCAACCCGCAAGTCAAGTCGACCCGCAAGTCAAGTCGACCCGCAAGTCAAGTCGACCCGCAAGTCAAGTCGATCCGCAAGTCAAGTCGACCCGCAAGTCCAAATCTCGACTCGCGAAAATCGATCTCGATCCGCAGAACGAGCTGTTCGCGATTTTTGTGTGGATTTTGACTCTTAAAGTGGTTTTCAAGGGATTTTTGGGCATAATAAGTTGATATAACACTAATACATGGCATATTAAGTGTTTTTAACAAGAAATCATAAGAAAAAGTGAAGAAATCCTTACGATTTGAAGATTTGGGGTTTGAGGATGAAGATGGTGAGTCTTGAAGATGAAGATGATGATGATGGATGCTTGTTGTTGCTCTTGTTGGTGATGAATCCGAAAATACAAGTGTTGGTGGTGATGTTGTTGTTGATTTTTTTTTTTGTTGTTGTTGTTGGTAGTGAGTTAGAGAGAAAAGAGATGAGGGAAAGAAGAAGAAAAGAGATAGAATGAGGATGGGATTGGGGTTTGGGGGGTGTTTGGGCAGATTTTTCTCAACCAAAAAGGGATGGGAATTTGTTCTAATTTTGTGGTATTTTACCCGTGTTCATTTACCCGATCGCTAAATGTTCAAACGTTTTTTTTTAAACCATAGGTTTTTAAATACGTTTTCGATTATTCTTTTAGTTGTATTATTTTATTTAAAATAATGTAGTTGAGTAATAAAATTATAACTAAATTTTATTTTAAATTTTACAAATGGGTTTCAAATTGTTTCAGTTGTACGAAATAAATGTTAATTGTAATAAAATACATTGTAAATATTATCAACATAATATTTAATAATTAAATAAGGTTGTTTAATAATTTCATATTATCACATAATTTGTTCACCAACGGTCGTATATTTTGTCGTATTTGTTCTGAATGTTTTGTACGCAATTATACTAATTACGAAATATGTAATACTACGCGTATTAACTAGTCGGGCTTTGCTAGACTTGCCTCTAAAAGTAGTTGTGAATTCACTCAAGTAGGGAATTAGCCTTATAATGCAAATGTTTAATGCTCGTATTTACGCTTAAATTTGCGAGTTGTTACATTCTCCCCCTGTTAGAGAAATCTCGTCCCGAGATTTAAATTCAAGTCGGAACGCCCGTCGCGTATGTTTTCCGAAAAGTCATTTTGTTAGAAATAGTAATAGTTTACGTGGCGCTCAAGTGTTGCCATAAAAGTTTTAACAATCAATGTATACTCGCGGTATAGTTCGGTAAGTGGTACATTTCGAAACATAGTCTAAGTTTGGTCAGCATCAGGTTCGGATCAACATCCGGATAACATAACGTTAAAACGTAACAATGGTTGTTTAAGACGTACCGTACTGATTATGGGAACCACAGGCGCGTCCCGCGCTCCGATGATGTATGCGCGTCCGCGAGCGTTTGGAACGTTGGCGATGCGGTTGTTGTTGTTGTTGAGTTGTGGGCATTGATTTCGGTAGTGCCCGGGTTCGCCGCATTCAAAACACCCATTGTTCGTTCGAGCGGGAGGGTTGGTTTTACAGTTTTGGGCCAAGTGTCCCCAGTTCCGACAGTCTTGGCAAAAGGCGTATTCGCCTGCATGGTGCTTTTCACACTTGTCACATTTTGGTTTGTTGCCAAGGTAGGGTTTGGGTCCAGTTGGGGCGGTGGCAACGTAAGCCCGAGAGTTACCCGTAGGTTTCTTGTTTGCTTGGTTCTGGTTGCTGTTTCCCTCGTTGATCCATTTCCGTTTTTCTCCCCCGTGACCAACGATCTCAGTGCGGCTCGGTTCATTCTTCCCAGTAGCAGCTTTCAATGTGCCAATCAGAATGGCGTCGTCGGTCAAACTCTGAGCCAGGTCAACTGCGCTCCTAAAGGTGGTTGGTTTGGAGGACATAACCAAGCCTCTGATCTGTGGGGCCAAACCCCTGATGTATCGTTTGATGCGTTCCTTCTCAGGAGTCACCATGTGGGGCACAAGTCGTGCAAGCTCTTGAAATCTAGTTGTATAACCGGTAATTTCAGCGCCGGTCATCTGTATGTTCCAGAGTTCGGTCTCGAGTTTCTGGATCTCGTTGGGAGAGCAAAATTCCTCCATCATCATTTGTTTCAGAGTTTCCCAGGTCATGGAGTAAGCAGCTGGGCGTCCAATAATCTGGACCTGAGCGTTCCACCAGGTTAACGCTTTGTCAGCTAGAGTACAGGTGGCATATTTCACCACGTTGTTGGTAGCGCAGTTGCTAATGTCGAGGACCGATTCCATCTTTTCAATCCAGTGGACTAAGCCAATGGCCCCTTCAGTCCCGGTGAAGGTGTTGGGTTTGCAGGCTTGGAAGGTTTTGTATGAACATCCCTGTTGGTTGTTTGCTGGTGTCTCACTGTTGACGGGGGTGGTACCACTGTTATGTACCACATTTTCACGGTTGCGGCTGGCCTCGTATTGGGCAATAGCTTCAGCCACGCGGCGTTCAATGATTTGTTCGGTTGTTTCGACGACAGGAGGTGTAGGCGCTCGGCGACTATTTCGGGTATTTCTTCATTTAGGCGGCATGATGACGTTCTGCGATGAAGGAGTGCAGAAGTCAATGCCAATGAAAAGGATGTGAAGAATAAAGTTTTACATGTTCTCAGCTTTCGAGTATCAAGGAAAGTTGTCAAGAATCCCCATCACATATCTCGCGATTATGAAACGCCCATATGTACTTAGTATAATATAATCACATTGGCCAGGCGTCATTATATGATGCTAAATACATACTTCTTTTCATCAACCACTTAATACGATCAGGTTCTCGTGAGATCAGAGTGAGTTTGAACGAATCGAATGTAGTACGGTTCAAATAATGGATTGCTCGTATCGATGAGTCGTAGATTAGTTAGATGTATGCAAATGTGTGTATGCATGTGCGTTCTAGCCAAGGCAATAGTCTAGTTCTCTAAGGTCTCTAAGTCACCTAAGAAATCTAGTTCGCTATAACCAATGGCTCTGATACCAATCTGTAACACCCCCAAAATTCGTCGATTGAGTTTAGCGGAAGCATTTAGTTAAGTGAGGGGAGTGCCACAATACACAGTACATGCATACGTATCAGAGCTTATGATTACAACAGAACATAATATATTAAGATGCCAAATGTAATAGTTACAAAGTTTACGATTTATCAAATCGTACAAATGTGAAAGTTATTAAGTTTACAAAAGTAGATTTCGTAAATATGACTAAAACAGATTAGTTATATAAAAGAAATCCAATTGTCAAAAGTTGGCATCCTATTCTTCGTGGGTCGCCTAAATTCCAATGTGCAGGCGGTTCTTACATGCGCAGCTAATTCCCTGAAAAACATAGTAAAAGTCAACAACGAGGTTGAGTGAATTCACAGGTTTCATGTTGCAAATACAGTTTGTTTAACCAAATACGTTCGTAAATAGTTGTTGAATATCAAATATGTTCACAAGTAGTATTGCCATAATAGTTGACTAAACGTTTTGTGGAATGCTATCCAAATATAGTTCGGTTGGGATGTTGCCCAAAATACAGTTCGCGTGGGATGTTACCCAAAATACAGTTTACGTGGGATGTTACCCAAATACAGTTTAAAATATGTAGCTGGTCGTTCTCCAGCATTTTCCAAAACAGTACCGGTCGTTCTCCGGTCAAAAGACGCACGGGTCGTTCTCCCGTCCAATAAAACAGTTTACCGGTCGTTCTCTGGTCTAGATACGCACGGGTCGTTCTCCCGTCCAAACACTGTTGGTCGTTCTCCAGCGAAATACGCACCAGTCGTTCTCCGGTCCAGAATACGCACGGGTCGTTCTCCCGTCCACTTGGCCAGCGGCACTAAAATACGTAGCTGGTCGTTCTCCAGCATTTTTATAAAAGTACCGGTCGTTCTCCAGTATACCAAACAAAGTTTAACACGACATTCGTATGAAAATGTTGTATCATAAATTCCAGTTTTGTGTATGAGATTAACAGTTTAAGCACTCTAATCGTGTGAGCAAACAAGTATGATAAACAATCATATGAGTAAGAGCAGTTATGGCAATAAGTAAAACAGTTGACTATGTTTTCCACCCCTGTTCAAAAGCAGTTAAAACAGTAAAAGTAGGGGCTGTGAACTCACCTGTCGAGTTAAGTAATGTGCGAGTGCTAGCAAAGCGTAGTCCGGGTAAGTCACTAACGTCCTAAACGTATGAAATTTAATAAGTATGTGGAGGTCTAAGTTTAACCATCCATGCTAGTGTTTGTACAACCAAGTTATGTCCACATGTTTGTTTATACATTTTATGTTTTGAAAAACATGTACGGCTCGTTGGTGAGTTTTCGTAATAATAATTTAAAGTATTATTATTATATATTTCGTGTTGTATACTTCCCACGGTATATGTGTTTCATGTGCGAGTTATATCATAAAGGGTTGATTCTTGAAGATGTTTAATGATTAGCGTGAAAATATCCTTAAATTTTCTGTTATTTTATCCGAAAGTACACACACACACATATATATAATTATATATATGTATATATGTCCGAATGTGACAAAATTCATCGTTTAGGGTCAAAAATGCATTTTTTTCAAAAAGTCAACTCGCAGTCAAAAAGTCAACTCGCAAGTGGATCCGCAAGTCAAGTGGATCCGCAAGTCAAGTCAACCCGCAAGTCAAGTCGACCCGCAAGTCAAGTCGACCCGCAAGTCAAGTCGACCCGCAAGTCAAGTCGATCCGCAAGTCAAGTCGACCCGCAAGTCCAAATCTCGACTCGCGAAAATCGATCTCGATCCGCAGAACGAGCTGTTCGCGATTTTTGTGTGGATTTTGACTCTTAAAGTGGTTTTCAAGGGATTTTTGGGCATAATAAGTTGATATAACACTAATACATGGCATATTAAGTGTTTTTAACAAGAAATCATAAGAAAAAGTGAAGAAATCCTTACGATTTGAAGATTTGGGGTTTGAGGATGAAGATGGTGAGTCTTGAAGATGAAGATGATGATGATGGATGCTTGTTGTTGCTCTTGTTGGTGATGAATCCGAAAATACAAGTGTTGGTGGTGATGTTGTTGTTGATTTTTTTTTTTGTTGTTGTTGTTGGTAGTGAGTTAGAGAGAAAAGAGATGAGGGAAAGAAGAAGAAAAGAGATAGAATGAGGATGGGATTGGGGTTTGGGGGGTGTTTGGGCAGATTTTTCTCAACCAAAAAGGGATGGGAATTTGTTCTAATTTTGTGGTATTTTACCCGTGTTCATTTACCCGATCGCTAAATGTTCAAACGTTTTTTTTTAAACCATAGGTTTTTAAATACGTTTTCGATTATTCTTTTAGTTGTATTATTTTATTTAAAATAATGTAGTTGAGTAATAAAATTATAACTAAATTTTATTTTAAATTTTACAAATGGGTTTCAAATTGTTTCAGTTGTACGAAATAAATGTTAATTGTAATAAAATACATTGTAAATATTATCAACATAATATTTAATAATTAAATAAGGTTGTTTAATAATTTCATATTATCACATAATTTGTTCACCAACGGTCGTATATTTTGTCGTATTTGTTCTGAATGTTTTGTACGCAATTATACTAATTACGAAATATGTAATACTACGCGTATTAACTAGTCGGGCTTTGCTAGACTTGCCTCTAAAAGTAGTTGTGAATTCACTCAAGTAGGGAATTAGCCTTATAATGCAAATGTTTAATGCTCGTATTTACGCTTAAATTTGCGAGTTGTTACATTCTCCCCCTGTTAGAGAAATCTCGTCCCGAGATTTAAATTCAAGTCGGAACGCCCGTCGCGTATGTTTTCCGAAAAGTCATTTTGTTAGAAATAGTAATAGTTTACGTGGCGCTCAAGTGTTGCCATAAAAGTTTTAACAATCAATGTATACTCGCGGTATAGTTCGGTAAGTGGTACATTTCGAAACATAGTCTAAGTTTGGTCAGCATCAGGTTCGGATCAACATCCGGATAACATAACGTTAAAACGTAACAATGGTTGTTTAAGACGTACCGTACTGATTATGGGAACCACAGGCGCGTCCCGCGCTCCGATGATGTATGCGCGTCCGCGAGCGTTTGGAACGTTGGCGATGCGGTTGTTGTTGTTGTTGAGTTGTGGGCATTGATTTCGGTAGTGCCCGGGTTCGCCGCATTCAAAACACCCATTGTTCGTTCGAGCGGGAGGGTTGGTTTTACAGTTTTGGGCCAAGTGTCCCCAGTTCCGACAGTCTTGGCAAAAGGCGTATTCGCCTGCATGGTGCTTTTCACACTTGTCACATTTTGGTTTGTTGCCAAGGTAGGGTTTGGGTCCAGTTGGGGCGGTGGCAACGTAAGCCCGAGAGTTACCCGTAGGTTTCTTGTTTGCTTGGTTCTGGTTGCTGTTTCCCTCGTTGATCCATTTCCGTTTTTCTCCCCCGTGACCAACGATCTCAGTGCGGCTCGGTTCATTCTTCCCAGTAGCAGCTTTCAATGTGCCAATCAGAATGGCGTCGTCGGTCAAACTCTGAGCCAGGTCAACTGCGCTCCTAAAGGTGGTTGGTTTGGAGGACATAACCAAGCCTCTGATCTGTGGGGCCAAACCCCTGATGTATCGTTTGATGCGTTCCTTCTCAGGAGTCACCATGTGGGGCACAAGTCGTGCAAGCTCTTGAAATCTAGTTGTATAACCGGTAATTTCAGCGCCGGTCATCTGTATGTTCCAGAGTTCGGTCTCGAGTTTCTGGATCTCGTTGGGAGAGCAAAATTCCTCCATCATCATTTGTTTCAGAGTTTCCCAGGTCATGGAGTAAGCAGCTGGGCGTCCAATAATCTGGACCTGAGCGTTCCACCAGGTTAACGCTTTGTCAGCTAGAGTACAGGTGGCATATTTCACCACGTTGTTGGTAGCGCAGTTGCTAATGTCGAGGACCGATTCCATCTTTTCAATCCAGTGGACTAAGCCAATGGCCCCTTCAGTCCCGGTGAAGGTGTTGGGTTTGCAGGCTTGGAAGGTTTTGTATGAACATCCCTGTTGGTTGTTTGCTGGTGTCTCACTGTTGACGGGGGTGGTACCACTGTTATGTACCACATTTTCACGGTTGCGGCTGGCCTCGTATTGGGCAATAGCTTCAGCCACGCGGCGTTCAATGATTTGTTCGGTTGTTTCGACGACAGGAGGTGTAGGCGCTCGGCGACTATTTCGGGTATTTCTTCATTTAGGCGGCATGATGACGTTCTGCGATGAAGGAGTGCAGAAGTCAATGCCAATGAAAAGGATGTGAAGAATAAAGTTTTACATGTTCTCAGCTTTCGAGTATCAAGGAAAGTTGTCAAGAATCCCCATCACATATCTCGCGATTATGAAACGCCCATATGTACTTAGTATAATATAATCACATTGGCCAGGCGTCATTATATGATGCTAAATACATACTTCTTTTCATCAACCACTTAATACGATCAGGTTCTCGTGAGATCAGAGTGAGTTTGAACGAATCGAATGTAGTACGGTTCAAATAATGGATTGCTCGTATCGATGAGTCGTAGATTAGTTAGATGTATGCAAATGTGTGTATGCATGTGCGTTCTAGCCAAGGCAATAGTCTAGTTCTCTAAGGTCTCTAAGTCACCTAAGAAATCTAGTTCGCTATAACCAATGGCTCTGATACCAATCTGTAACACCCCCAAAATTCGTCGATTGAGTTTAGCGGAAGCATTTAGTTAAGTGAGGGGAGTGCCACAATACACAGTACATGCATACGTATCAGAGCTTATGATTACAACAGAACATAATATATTAAGATGCCAAATGTAATAGTTACAAAGTTTACGATTTATCAAATCGTACAAATGTGAAAGTTATTAAGTTTACAAAAGTAGATTTCGTAAATATGACTAAAACAGATTAGTTATATAAAAGAAATCCAATTGTCAAAAGTTGGCATCCTATTCTTCGTGGGTCGCCTAAATTCCAATGTGCAGGCGGTTCTTACATGCGCAGCTAATTCCCTGAAAAACATAGTAAAAGTCAACAACGAGGTTGAGTGAATTCACAGGTTTCATGTTGCAAATACAGTTTGTTTAACCAAATACGTTCGTAAATAGTTGTTGAATATCAAATATGTTCACAAGTAGTATTGCCATAATAGTTGACTAAACGTTTTGTGGAATGCTATCCAAATATAGTTCGGTTGGGATGTTGCCCAAAATACAGTTCGCGTGGGATGTTACCC
Organism: Pseudognaphalium luteoalbum; assembly: GCA_963422505.1. Taxonomy (NCBI): domain Eukaryota; kingdom Viridiplantae; phylum Streptophyta; class Magnoliopsida; order Asterales; family Asteraceae; genus Pseudognaphalium; species Pseudognaphalium luteoalbum. The sequence continues at coordinate 80,689,118 of OY730195.1, forward strand.
AAAATACAGTTTACGTGGGATGTTACCCAAATACAGTTTAAAATATGTAGCTGGTCGTTCTCCAGCATTTTCCAAAACAGTACCGGTCGTTCTCCGGTCAAAAGACGCACGGGTCGTTCTCCCGTCCAATAAAACAGTTTACCGGTCGTTCTCTGGTCTAGATACGCACGGGTCGTTCTCCCGTCCAAACACTGTTGGTCGTTCTCCAGCGAAATACGCACCAGTCGTTCTCCGGTCCAGAATACGCACGGGTCGTTCTCCCGTCCACTTGGCCAGCGGCACTAAAATACGTAGCTGGTCGTTCTCCAGCATTTTTATAAAAGTACCGGTCGTTCTCCAGTATACCAAACAAAGTTTAACACGACATTCGTATGAAAATGTTGTATCATAAATTCCAGTTTTGTGTATGAGATTAACAGTTTAAGCACTCTAATCGTGTGAGCAAACAAGTATGATAAACAATCATATGAGTAAGAGCAGTTATGGCAATAAGTAAAACAGTTGACTATGTTTTCCACCCCTGTTCAAAAGCAGTTAAAACAGTAAAAGTAGGGGCTGTGAACTCACCTGTCGAGTTAAGTAATGTGCGAGTGCTAGCAAAGCGTAGTCCGGGTAAGTCACTAACGTCCTAAACGTATGAAATTTAATAAGTATGTGGAGGTCTAAGTTTAACCATCCATGCTAGTGTTTGTACAACCAAGTTATGTCCACATGTTTGTTTATACATTTTATGTTTTGAAAAACATGTACGGCTCGTTGGTGAGTTTTCGTAATAATAATTTAAAGTATTATTATTATATATTTCGTGTTGTATACTTCCCACGGTATATGTGTTTCATGTGCGAGTTATATCATAAAGGGTTGATTCTTGAAGATGTTTAATGATTAGCGTGAAAATATCCTTAAATTTTCTGTTATTTTATCCGAAAGTACACACACACACATATATATAATTATATATATGTATATATGTCCGAATGTGACAAAATTCATCGTTTAGGGTCAAAAATGCATTTTTTTCAAAAAGTCAACTCGCAGTCAAAAAGTCAACTCGCAAGTGGATCCGCAAGTCAAGTGGATCCGCAAGTCAAGTCAACCCGCAAGTCAAGTCGACCCGCAAGTCAAGTCGACCCGCAAGTCAAGTCGACCCGCAAGTCAAGTCGATCCGCAAGTCAAGTCGACCCGCAAGTCCAAATCTCGACTCGCGAAAATCGATCTCGATCCGCAGAACGAGCTGTTCGCGATTTTTGTGTGGATTTTGACTCTTAAAGTGGTTTTCAAGGGATTTTTGGGCATAATAAGTTGATATAACACTAATACATGGCATATTAAGTGTTTTTAACAAGAAATCATAAGAAAAAGTGAAGAAATCCTTACGATTTGAAGATTTGGGGTTTGAGGATGAAGATGGTGAGTCTTGAAGATGAAGATGATGATGATGGATGCTTGTTGTTGCTCTTGTTGGTGATGAATCCGAAAATACAAGTGTTGGTGGTGATGTTGTTGTTGATTTTTTTTTTTGTTGTTGTTGTTGGTAGTGAGTTAGAGAGAAAAGAGATGAGGGAAAGAAGAAGAAAAGAGATAGAATGAGGATGGGATTGGGGTTTGGGGGGTGTTTGGGCAGATTTTTCTCAACCAAAAAGGGATGGGAATTTGTTCTAATTTTGTGGTATTTTACCCGTGTTCATTTACCCGATCGCTAAATGTTCAAACGTTTTTTTTTAAACCATAGGTTTTTAAATACGTTTTCGATTATTCTTTTAGTTGTATTATTTTATTTAAAATAATGTAGTTGAGTAATAAAATTATAACTAAATTTTATTTTAAATTTTACAAATGGGTTTCAAATTGTTTCAGTTGTACGAAATAAATGTTAATTGTAATAAAATACATTGTAAATATTATCAACATAATATTTAATAATTAAATAAGGTTGTTTAATAATTTCATATTATCACATAATTTGTTCACCAACGGTCGTATATTTTGTCGTATTTGTTCTGAATGTTTTGTACGCAATTATACTAATTACGAAATATGTAATACTACGCGTATTAACTAGTCGGGCTTTGCTAGACTTGCCTCTAAAAGTAGTTGTGAATTCACTCAAGTAGGGAATTAGCCTTATAATGCAAATGTTTAATGCTCGTATTTACGCTTAAATTTGCGAGTTGTTACATTCTCCCCCTGTTAGAGAAATCTCGTCCCGAGATTTAAATTCAAGTCGGAACGCCCGTCGCGTATGTTTTCCGAAAAGTCATTTTGTTAGAAATAGTAATAGTTTACGTGGCGCTCAAGTGTTGCCATAAAAGTTTTAACAATCAATGTATACTCGCGGTATAGTTCGGTAAGTGGTACATTTCGAAACATAGTCTAAGTTTGGTCAGCATCAGGTTCGGATCAACATCCGGATAACATAACGTTAAAACGTAACAATGGTTGTTTAAGACGTACCGTACTGATTATGGGAACCACAGGCGCGTCCCGCGCTCCGATGATGTATGCGCGTCCGCGAGCGTTTGGAACGTTGGCGATGCGGTTGTTGTTGTTGTTGAGTTGTGGGCATTGATTTCGGTAGTGCCCGGGTTCGCCGCATTCAAAACACCCATTGTTCGTTCGAGCGGGAGGGTTGGTTTTACAGTTTTGGGCCAAGTGTCCCCAGTTCCGACAGTCTTGGCAAAAGGCGTATTCGCCTGCATGGTGCTTTTCACACTTGTCACATTTTGGTTTGTTGCCAAGGTAGGGTTTGGGTCCAGTTGGGGCGGTGGCAACGTAAGCCCAAGAGTTACCCGTAGGTTTCTTGTTTGCTTGGTTCTGGTTGCTGTTTCCCTCGTTGATCCATTTCCGTTTTTCTCCCCCGTGACCAACGATCTCAGTGCGGCTCGGTTCATTCTTCCCAGTAGCAGCTTTCAATGTGCCAATCAGAATGGCGTCGTCGGTCAAACTCTGAGCCAGGTCAACTGCGCTCCTAAAGGTGGTTGGTTTGGAGGACATAACCAAGCCTCTGATCTGTGGGGCCAAACCCCTGATGTATCGTTTGATGCGTTCCTTCTCAGGAGTCACCATGTGGGGCACAAGTCGTGCAAGCTCTTGAAATCTAGTTGTATAACCGGTAATTTCAGCGCCGGTCATCTGTATGTTCCAGAGTTCGGTCTCGAGTTTCTGGATCTCGTTGGGAGAGCAAAATTCCTCCATCATCATTTGTTTCAGAGTTTCCCAGGTCATGGAGTAAGCAGTTGGGCGTCCAATAATCTGGACCTGAGCGTTCCACCAGGTTAACGCTTTGTCAGCTAGAGTACAGGTGGCATATTTCACCACGTTGTTGGTAGCGCAGTTGCTAATGTCGAGGACCGATTCCATCTTTTCAATCCAGTGGACTAAGCCAATGGCCCCTTCAGTCCCGGTGAAGGTGTTGGGTTTGCAGGCTTGGAAGGTTTTGTATGAACATCCCTGTTGGTTGTTTGCTGGTGTCTCACTGTTGACGGGGGTGGTACCACTGTTATGTACCACATTTTCACGGTTGCGGCTGGCCTCGTATTGGGCAATAGCTTCAGCCACGCGGCGTTCAATGATTTGTTCGGTTGTTTCGACGACAGGAGGTGTAGGCGCTCGGCGACTATTTCGGGTATTTCTTCGTTTAGGCGGCATGATGACGTTCTGCGATGAAGGAGTGCAGAAGTCAATGCCAATGAAAAGGATGTGAAGAATAAAGTTTTACATGTTCTCAGCTTTCGAGTATCAAGGAAAGTTGTCAAGAATCCCCATCACATATCTCGCGATTATGAAACGCCCATATGTACTTAGTATAATATAATCACATTGGCCAGGCGTCATTATATGATGCTAAATACATACTTCTTTTCATCAACCACTTAATACGATCAGGTTCTCGTGAGATCAGAGTGAGTTTGAACGAATCGAATGTAGTACGGTTCAAATAATGGATTGCTCGTATCGATGAGTCGTAGATTAGTTAGATGTATGCACATGTGTGTATGCATGTGCGTTCTAGCCAAGGCAATAGTCTAGTTCTCTAAGGTCTCTAAGTCACCTAAGAAATCTAGTTCGCTATAACCAATGGCTCTGATACCAATCTGTAACACCCCCAAAATTCGTCGATTGAGTTTAGCGGAAGCATTTAGTTAAGTGAGGGGAGTGCCACAATACACAGTACATGCATACGTATCAGAGCTTATGATTACAACAGAACATAATATATTAAGATGCCAAATGTAATAGTTACAAAGTTTACGATTTATCAAATCGTACAAATGTGAAAGTTATTAAGTTTACAAAAGTAGATTTCGTAAATATGACTAAAACAGATTAGTTATATAAAAGAAATCCAATTGTCAAAAGTTGGCATCCTATTCTTCGTGGGTCGCCTAAATTCCAATGTGCAGGCGGTTCTTACATGCGCAGCTAATTCCCTGAAAAACATAGTAAAAGTCAACAACGAGGTTGAGTGAATTCACAGGTTTCATGTTGCAAATACAGTTTGTTTAACCAAATACGTTCGTAAATAGTTGTTGAATATCAAATATGTTCACAAGTAGTATTGCCATAATAGTTGACTAAACGTTTTGTGGAATGCTATCCAAATATAGTTCGGTTGGGATGTTGCCCAAAATACAGTTCGCGTGGGATGTTACCCAAAATACAGTTTACGTGGGATGTTACCCAAATACAGTTTAAAATATGTAGCTGGTCGTTCTCCAGCATTTTCCAAAACAGTACCGGTCGTTCTCCGGTCAAAAGACGCACGGGTCGTTCTCCCGTCCAATAAAACAGTTTACCGGTCGTTCTCTGGTCTAGATACGCACGGGTCGTTCTCCCGTCCAAACACTGTTGGTCGTTCTCCAGCGAAATACGCACCAGTCGTTCTCCGGTCCAGAATACGCACGGGTCGTTCTCCCGTCCACTTGGCCAGCGGCACTAAAATACGTAGCTGGTCGTTCTCCAGCATTTTTATAAAAGTACCGGTCGTTCTCCAGTATACCAAACAAAGTTTAACACGACATTCGTATGAAAATGTTGTATCATAAATTCCAGTTTTGTGTATGAGATTAACAGTTTAAGCACTCTAATCGTGTGAGCAAACAAGTATGATAAACAATCATATGAGTAAGAGCAGTTATGGCAATAAGTAAAACAGTTGACTATGTTTTCCACCCCTGTTCAAAAGCAGTTAAAACAGTAAAAGTAGGGGCTGTGAACTCACCTGTCGAGTTAAGTAATGTGCGAGTGCTAGCAAAGCGTAGTCCGGGTAAGTCACTAACGTCCTAAACGTATGAAATTTAATAAGTATGTGGAGGTCTAAGTTTAACCATCCATGCTAGTGTTTGTACAACCAAGTTATGTCCACATGTTTGTTTATACATTTTATGTTTTGAAAAACATGTACGGCTCGTTGGTGAGTTTTCGTAATAATAATTTAAAGTATTATTATTATATATTTCGTGTTGTATACTTCCCACGGTATATGTGTTTCATGTGCGAGTTATATCATAAAGGGTTGATTCTTGAAGATGTTTAATGATTAGCGTGAAAATATCCTTAAATTTTCTGTTATTTTATCCGAAAGTACACACACACACATATATATAATTATATATATGTATATATGTCCGAATGTGACAAAATTCATCGTTTAGGGTCAAAAATGCATTTTTTTCAAAAAGTCAACTCGCAGTCAAAAAGTCAACTCGCAAGTGGATCCGCAAGTCAAGTGGATCCGCAAGTCAAGTCAACCCGCAAGTCAAGTCGACCCGCAAGTCAAGTCGACCCGCAAGTCAAGTCGACCCGCAAGTCAAGTCGATCCGCAAGCCAAGTCGACCCGCAAGTCCAAATCTCGACTCGTGAAAATCGATCTCGATCCGCAGAACGAGTTGTTCACGATTTTTGTGTGGATTTTGACTCTTAAAGTGTTTTTCAAGGGATTTTTGGGCATAATAAGTTGATATAACACTAATACATGGCATATTAAGTGTTTTTAACAAGAAATCATAAGAAAAAGTGAAGAAATCCTTACGATTTGAAGATTTGGGGTTTGAGGATGAAGATGGTGAGTCTTGAAGATGAAGATGATGATGATGGATGCTTGTTGTTGCTCTTGTTGGTGATGAATCCGAAAATACAAGTGTTGGTGGTGATGTTGTTGTTGATTTTGTTGTTGTTGTTGTTGTTGGTAGTGAGTTAGAGAGAAAAGAGATGAGGGAAAGAAGAAGAAAAGAGATAGAATGAGGATGGGAGTGGGGTTTGGGGGGGTGTTTGGGCAGATTTTTCTCAACCAAAAAGGGATGGGAATTTGTCCTAATTTTGTGGTATTTTACCCGTGTTCATTTACCCGATCGCTAAATGTTCAAACGTTTTTTTTTAAACCATAGGTTTTTAAATACGTTTTCGATTATTCTTTTAGTTGTATTATTTTATTTAAAACAATGTAGTTGAGTAATAAAATTATAACTAAATTTTATTTTAAATTTACAAATGGGTTTCAAATTGTTTCAGTTGTACGAAATAAATGTTAATTGTAATAAAATACATTGTAAATATTATCAACATAATATTTAATAATTAAATAAGGTTGTTTAATAATTTCATATTATCACATAATTTGTTCACCAACGGTCGTATATTTTGTCGTATTTGTTCTGAATGTTTTGTACGCAATTATACTAATTACGAAATATGTAATACTACGCGTATTAACTAGTCGGGCTTTGCTAGACTTGCCTCTAAAAGTAGTTGTGAATTCACTCGAGTAGGGAATTAGCCTTATAATGCAAATGTTTAATGCTCGTATTTACGCTTAAATTTGCGAGTTGTTACAGTTATGGACACCAGCCCAAGGATTGTAAGGCAAAAACTTGTTTCGAGTGCGGAAACGATGGGCATTTCAGGAACGAATGTCCGAAGTTGAACAACAATGCCCGACAGAACCCATAACTTTGTTACGGGTACGTTTCTTTTCGATCACCTGACTCTTTCAAATCTTAATCGATACCGAACGACTTTAAATCCGTTAGAAAAAAATTACGCTAGAAACACACACTTACTTTCTCTCAGACTCCACACAAACCGTCACCTCGAGAAAATTTCAGGACGAAATTCTCCTAACAGGGGGAGAATGTGACACCCGACGATTTAGGGTTACTTATTAACCTACTAGAAACCCTAATTACGTGTGTTTAGTTTAGTATTAGGCTAAATACTAGTAATTACTAGTAATTACTTGTAACTATTTGTATATTTATGTGAATATACACCCCCGTAACTGATTTATATTACACTTACGCAATTTGGTGAAATTGTGCAAAATAACCGAACGGAGTCCGACACTGTATAAAGTACGACGTTGGTGAAAACATTTCTATAAATAACTTAAATCTATTTTTAGAAGTTATTTATCATATATTATTATTTTAATATAATAATATACGAAAAACATGGACGTTTCGATTAAAACATTTCAAACACAACGAAAATGCGCGATACGCGCCCAACAATCGAATGAGAGCCAAATATATTTTATAAGTTTAAAATATACTAGTTCAATTAAAACTTTCATTTAAAATATCGTACTTTGAAATGTTAATGAAAAACGTTAATTTAAAACGTTACGCGATTAAACCTGTGTAAAACGAACGCGCAAATCGAGGCCGACAACGTAACGGAACATTTCTAATAATGTTTTCAAATATTTAAAAACACCTATATCAAGTGAAAATATCGAAAATTAAATCATTTATTAAACATGTACAAGTAACGTTTTACGTACGAATAAACGTCGAAACAATCGGGTAAACGAACGGGAAACGTAACATATCAAACTAGGAATGATAAAATGACAAAAATACCCTTTGTGGGGCCCCCTATGGGCCGGCCACCACCTCCCATCTCACCCTCTCATGTCTCTTGCTTCTTCATGATGATATTCACTTACAAGACCACTCATATTACATGCAACTCTTCTCTTTCTTTCATTTCTCACTTTACACTCAATAATCCATCCATAATTCTCTCTATTTTCTGGAGAGAAACCAGACCAAAACCTCACCATTATTCATCTTCATTCATCATCTTTTGAAGAAACAAGAGCTAAAAGAAGAAAAACAAAGAATCAAAGCTTCCTCATCATCATCTCAACCTTTTCTTCTCAAAAAATAACTTGTAAGAACACTCTATCACTTTTATATTACTGATTTAGATGTTATTTGGTTCATCTATCATGATTATGTCCAAATATCTTGTTAAAATACGTTTTTATGATTTATACACAAAGAGTATACAAATCTGCCCAGAAAAGTCAGACTCAAAGAAATATTCGTATAAAATCGTATACTAAGAGTTAGAAGATGCATTTTTTTTAAAATTTACGTTGAAAAGAGCTACAACTTTCGTGTTTTACACTTTTTCCAGATCTGTACGTGATTTTGTGTATAAGCCGATCTTTGAGCCTGTTCTGAGATTTATCGACAACCGAGTTCGGTTCTTACGCGGAATTTTCTACCTATTTAGATGGACACTATAATTACCGGAAAAATTATGTTAACAACTAGACATATAGGAGAACAACTGGTCAAAATTTTGGACTCTAATTCGGATCATAACTAGTTAAGAAAAATAGGCGGAGTGAACCGACAAAAATCGCAATCATGAAACCTTGAAGTTTGACATGCGTTTTAAAACCGACACCTCGGAATGACTCCGACACGAACCAAAAATTTCTGAAGACTCTATGTACTAATCTAAGGCTTCCTTAAAAATTTCGGGTCAAACCGAGCCCGTTTGACCATGTTACCAAGACAAAAACACAACTGTTGACTTTGTGAGTTGACTTTGACTTGCGAACTGAAAGTCTTGCGAGTTGAGTTTGACTTGCGAACTGAAAGTCTTGCGAGTTGAGTTGACTTGCGAACTGAAAGTCTTGCGAGTTGAGTTTGACTTGCGAACTGAAAGTCTTGCGAGTTGAGTTGACTTGCGAACTGAAAGACTTGCGAGTTGATTTTGACTTGCGAACTGAAAGTGTTGCGAGTTGAGTTTGACTTGCGAACTGAAAGTCTTGCGAGTTGAGTTGACTTGCGAACCGAAAGACTTGCGAGTTGAGTTTGACTTGCGAATTGAAAGTCTTGCGAGTTGAGTTTGACTTGCGAATTGAAAGTCTTGCGAGTTGAGTTTGACTTGCGAACTGAAAGACTTGCGAACTGAAGACTTGCGAGTTGACTTCACGAGTTGACTTTTTGACTTTGCGAGTTGACTTTTTAAGTTGACTTTTTGACCTTGAGAGTTGACTTTTTGACCCTTAATTAAAATCACATTTTAGACTCCAAATTCCGAGCCTTAACACGTCGGACATATATATAACCATATATATAAAAGCAATAAACACCTACAAAGATCAAACATTTATGATGTAAAATCATATATGAAACTCATATGATTCGAGAAGTATACAATACGATGAACATAATAATAATACTTTGAATTATTATTACATAACCACACCAACGGGTCGTACCTGTTTTTCCAAAACTCAAACAAAACAATCAACTTATTTGAACATACTAGTTGATGAACTAGCTTTAAGTGGACATTAACCCCCGCTTATACAATCGCTATAGATAGTCTTTTGAGACATCTACTTATACAATCTCATACGTTTAGGGCGTTAGAAGGTTGCACACGGGAACGAGAACACCCACTACTTGCTAATATTTGATATTGCTTGCTACCTGCGTAACTCCGGTGAGTTTCATAGCCCCTTTTTAATTGTTTTAAATTGTTTTGGGGGAGAATACATACATACATGTTTTATACAACTGTCTTTATACATGCTTTATACAACTGTTGTTGTGCAACTATTTTTATACAACTGTTTATAAACAATGGATAACAAAGGAAACAAAGGATAACAAGGATAACGCATGAGTGAGACCATAATCCAACAAAGCCCTCGCACATCGTAGTTCGTTAATTTTGAAGCGTGAATATTATTGGATAGATTTATCGGGGATTGACACCCCCGTCCGGGTTAGGTTGCTCTAACTGGTCAAACGGACGCAGTATTATTTGTTTAAACGAGTGTTCCGGATTAGACACTTGTCGAGGCAACAACAAGGGTTAAGCTTTGAACTATGAGCTCATGACGCAAAGGATAACAAATGAAAACAAAGGATAACAAGGATAACAAAAGATAACAAAGGTTAACAAAGGATAACATGATACTTTTTACAACTGTTTTCGTATTCGTGCAATGCAAAAGAAATCGTGTGTTTCATACTTATGTTTTCAGCTGTTTAAACCTATGAACTCACCAACTTTATGTTGACCCTTTTAGTATGTATTCTCAGGTTTACAGACGCAGTAGGACTACCTACAAGAAACAAGACAGTAGGATGCTTTTGGGAAGCATAGCTCGAGTCGCATATTTTCAAACAAGAGATTTAATTGCATTCCTATATTTTGTAGTTATAACTATGTAAATCTGCTTATATCATGCGAACTCCAGATGCTTTTGTAAACATTTAACTTATGGTAATGTAACTATTTTTCAAACGTCTCATGTAGAGGTCATTTGCTTCAATCTTTGTGTTGTGATATTTAATTTGGTCGGCGCCCCCGTGACACCTCCCACTTCCGCTGCCACGTGTTTTGGGGGTGCGACAATTAAAATGCGAGAAGGAATAGACTTGAATTAATAAGCATAACTCCAAGCGTATACCAAAGATTACAAGATGTTCCCTAGCTTTCGTTCTACTTTAAATGAGCTCCCTAACTAGCCTAATACTAATTTTGAAGAAGAAAATAGAATGAGAAAGTAAAGAGAGAATTATGCCTAATGCATATGGGATATTTTCAAATGGAAGCCTTGGGGCTCTATTTATAGGTGAAATGTGGCTCATGTTAGCATTCCATGGCACACATTAGAAAAGGGTGAAAGGTGGTGCACAGGGTGCGAAAAAGTAGCGAAATGTAGCGCACCGGGTACATGCAAGGACAGAAAAGCGGAAATGAGACGGGGGGCAAGTGGCCGGCACCGCCCACCAGGTGGCCGGTGGCGGCCTGGTTGTGGCCGTAGGCGGCTGGCTACTACCCGTACCGGTCCATCGTCTTTCGTTGCGCTGCTTAATTCGCGTGTATATTCTTTGTTATGCGTCTGTTTGTGTTGATTCTTTTTGCGTTGGATTCGTAATTCAAAAACGAAGACTTTGATGTAAGGATATCCCAAAAATATGTCTCCTATCTCCAGATATTGCATACGAATCATTTGAATCTTCTGGCAGGCGTAGAATCTTCATTCTTTATCCGTTTTTGTTGATTCTTCTTCTGTTGGATTCGTAATTTGAAAATGAACATCTTGGATGAGATGGATGTTGATGATGGGTACTTTTTTCTTGAAATCCTGTTTTGATGCCTTGAATCTTCAAACGTGTGTGGAATCTTCGTTTTTCATCCGTTTTGCTTGATTTTTATTGTGCAACCTTGTTTTGACCATCTTGGCATAATATCATTGATTTGTATTGTTTTTGAGTTTAAAATTCCAAGAATCTTTCTAGAATGAGAGAGATATCGGTAGTAAAAATATGATTTTTTACACGATATCATAACTCCATTATATTCCTCAATTAACAGCACACAACTATTAGGCTTCACTTTTTGTTAATATTTTTTCATCTTCAGTTTTTAATTTGTATGTATTATTTCCTCGCTCTTAATCATATACTTAAGAAACCATTTCTTATATACATTTTATAGTTTAGTCTACTTTAGTCTGAATTTTTATAAATAATTTGTAGTTTAGCTTAATGATATTTTTAGCTAATTTTACCATGTTTGAATTTTTAATTATATGTGTTAATGGAGGTTCAAATGAGAATTATTTAAATTGTAATTTGTAAGATTTAATTGAACATGAAACTAAAATATAAGGAATGTGAATAGAATTCATTAAACAAATTGAAATTATAAGGAATGTGAATTCGTTTGAGTGAAATAATTTGATGACTTACAAATCAATTTATTCACGAATCAAACAACTTATGGATAGAAATTGAAATTTCAATTCCATTGAATTACGAGAACCTAACACAACCTTAGATTTTATAATCAAAGATACATGCTTACTGAAAATCATACTGACCTTATAAATTGATAATCGATAAGGGTCCATGGGTTGTGCATTCGCAAAGCCAAAAATTACCTAGTATACACACATATACTCTCACACACACACACACGCGCGCGCGCACACAAACGAGCGCGCACACACACACACGCGCACGTGCGCGCGCGCACACACACACACACACACACACACACATATATATATATATATATATATATATATATAGACACACACACACACACACACACACATATTCGGGTAAAATGGATAAATCTGTGGACGATAAAATTTCATCTATATCCGATCAACTATTCATCCACATCCATATCCATATCCATATCCACTATTCATCCAATTAGACCGTCCATATCCACCATTAAGTGGATGGATCGGGTGACCATTTCCATCCTTAGAGGTGTCACTCAAAAAATTGAAATCGGTTTTGAACTAGACTGGAACCGATCCTAAAAAGACTAGACCGAAAAAAGACTTGTCTAGTCCTAGGATTGCTCAGCATTTCTTAATCAGTCCTACTTTCAGTTGAAAGACATGTTAAACTTGACTGAAATCAGTCCAGGCCGAAACTGATTTCTGTCCAAAACTGGTTAAGACTGAAACTGGTCTTAAAAAGACTGAAATCGGTCCAAAATTGGTAAGAGACCGAAATCAGTTTGGAATTAATTTTATAAAAATTTGAATTTTTTAATGTAATAACAATATGCACTTATGGTAATGTGAGATACTTGAGCTCGACTCGTTACAAACTCAACTTAAGTCGAGCTTGAATGAGTTTGAGCTTGATCAAGTTTTTATATCGAGCTCGTACAAGGTCACGATCATAATCGATTCTATCATATATATACACGGCCTGGTGAATTTTTATTATTATTTCATAAATATTCTTATACTCCTCCCATCCTAAAATTATAGTCCATTATTCCTTTTACGAACGTACAATATTAATTGTCCACCTCGAAAAATTGATAAGAAAATTTGATCGTGATTACCATATTACCCTTAATTGAAATTATTATTACAAACTTTTATGGAAGCAGTATTTATGGTTGAGATTAAAACTGTTATTCTACAAAAAATAAGAAAGAGAAAAAAGAAGTGATTATGCTTTTATTAAACTGCGTGTTTTTTGTAAGGTGATAATTATTTTGGGACGGTGGGAGTATTATATGTGATAAATTAGAATGTTTTTATGAGTTAAGATGTATGCAATATTGTTTGATATCTTAATATTTTTAGGTACTATGTATCAAAATAGAGGGTGTACATAGTAAATTTTTAATGGTAAATATTTTGGGGAAAATGAAGCTGAAAAAAGTAGGGTAAAGGTGATTTGGAATATATATTTATCCAATATGGATTCTAATTAAGTTAAAAATAAATTAAATTAGCAATAAAATAATTTGTAATGTTGCTTAAGTTAAGTATTTGTTGATGAAGTCAGTGAAACCTCATGAAAGTCATTGCTTACTTAAATTAATTAAATTTATTCTAAATTAAAATAATAAAGTATTAATAAAATAAAATGATTGGCTAATTGGACTAAACTTTTAAAATCGGATGCTCCAAGTAAGCTTCCTATATTATATTTAAGATAATGTTTATATATAATAATAAAATAAATCATATATTATTAAAAAAAAAAAGAAAAACTCGAGCCTAGCTTGGAATGTCAAATGAGTTGAGTTCGAACTTTATATTAGTTGGCTCGAAACCATTCATATATCTTCATCATTATTTTCTTTAGGGGTGTCATTTGGTCAGCTTAATCAGGTTTCGGGTTATTCGGTTTTTCAAGTTTATAATCTAACCCATAACCGGATTCAAATAAGGTTGGATTATTCGAGTTCAGGTTATTTAGATTCGGGTTGGTTTCGGGTTATCAATTTAAACCCAAATAAGATGATCTTTTCTAAATTTTCACATCTTGAACAAAACTTAAATATTATAAAGGGACACTAATAGTTTATATAAACCGTCATAAGTAACTTATATGCATATAGTATATGGATGTATTCACATAAATCATAAAAAACATATGCATATAAAGTTATATTTGTATATTATATAACTTATGTGCTTAGTCAGGTTACCCGAATTGTAAAATATTTATCTGAAACCCGATTCAGATAAGAATCGGTCATTCGAATTCGGGTGGCCAAAAAAGCTTCGAATTCTGGTAATTCGGGCTTAGGTTCGGGTTAGTTATTCGGATTCGGTTATTTTTGACTAAGCACATAAGGTTTTTTACGAAACCCTAAACCCAAATCACAAACCCTAAACTATACACGCTTTACTAATAAACCCTACACCTAAAACCCTAAATAAAATGTATAACCAAAAACACGTGTTAAATAATTTGTAAAATGCACCGAAAAACAAAAAAAAGCATCGAAAGTATGCTTTGTGAGATATCTAATCAAAGAGAAGTGATGGGTGTCGAATCATCGCAAGCGCGAGTGATCACAACGCCTATCGGTGGATGTTTTAAATTTGTAAATGCTGGGGTCTAAGTGTGACTTACTAATACTGAACCAAAGGGTAGTAAATGGTAAGTATGACCTAGAGTCATTCTTAAAGAGAAACTGAATTGAAACGGCGGTGATCCAATCAATCGTTCTTTTCTAGTACATGTTTTTATAAGAGTGCGTTGGGGGTTTTGGTTCAGTTAACTAAATAAAGCGAATAAAAGATAATAATAAATCAGATAATGAAAAGTAGTATTTGTTGTGATTTTATTAGCTCATAATATGGGATGATGACTTTTTAGAGGAAAACGTTTATCTAAATTTGGAATGTTTACTAGATTCGATAGCTTATGGTATAACCCTTAGATTCCTTATCAGTCGGTTATCAACTGATATGTCACGAGGAACTAGGGTATCATGATTCTGATTAGACAGACAATCCTCAACACTCCACACTCTCCTACGAGGGAGTCAGTGGCCCTTATTATTGAACGCATTCACTCGTGGGCGAAGGAACATAGTAGCAAGTCCATAACAAGTCTAACCATTCTTAATACCACAAGACTACAAATCCGGCAAACAACTAACTTAGAAAATATGTTCGGACTTATTTGATTAATTCCTATTAGTGAAACTCAAGCATGATAAGAGAGGGAAAGTGTTTAGGTTTCTTGCGTACCTTACTTTAAGTTTCATGGTTTAAGGAAAGATATCATCTTAAATTGGATTTTAAACTTGCCTTTCTCAATACAATTAACAAATCCCTAGATTTTTGTGAACGGTTATTTAGCCTATAACCTACCTACTCTAATCTAAACTAACTAATCTAATTAAAATGCTAATGGCTTTTTGGATAAAGTTAAACCCAAACCATATCAGAAAATACTATGGTAGTTCACAATGTATATAATCGTTTACCGATGTTTTCATTGTGAATTTAATTGCTTCGCAATGTTTTCATGATAAGTACATTGTGATTGGAGGTGTACTATACTCATGGCAATTCCACGTAATCACATTGCATTTTATGATGATTGCATGACGTTACAATTAAACCATAGTTTTGACATAGATAACTATTGACCAAGTATTAAGGTTCGCGACTCCTCTTTACAAGGTTACAATTACGTTCGTTAATCGAAAGGAGAATATAAGTTTTATGTTTAAAATCACAAGATAAGTCCGTTCATAAAGTTTCCATTTTTATAATGTCGATCCATAATACAACTACCTTCGGTCGTTTACCGACTTTCATACATTTGTACTCCGCTTAACAGCGTTTCCAGTACTATATCAAGTAAACAGTCGAATAGGGACCGTCATATTATTTCACGACATATTTAAGGTCATCCCATAATTATTGATGCTAACTACAGCATAACAAATACAATAGTAATCTACTCGCTAAGCATGGCACAAACTATCTCTAACATAATTAAAGTATACATATTTAATTAAGATAGATAAGGATAGAAAGAAACGATATTAATGCGCGAGAAGGAATAGACTTGAATTAATAAGAGTAGCTCCAAGCTTACACCAAAGATTACAAGCACATTCCTTGCTTTCGTTCTATTCTAAACAAGTTTTCTAAACTATCATAATAGAATGAGAAAGTAAATCTAACAAATTGTGAAGGAAATAACAAGGTGAGAGGTGTGGTGTATGGTGTAGAAGTTGGTTTTTTGAGGTGTGAGTTGAAATGAACCATGGAGCACCTATTTATACTTGAAATTTGGTGCATTTTAGCAATTACGAGCACATGTTAGCAAAAGGTGGAAAAGTTGCTAGCACATGTACCCTAAAGCGAGAAAAGGTCTAGCACGTGTACCCTAAAATTGCGGAAAAGGCCTAGCACGTGTACCCTGCGAGTACGAGCAAGGATGGAAAAGCGGCCGGGGGACAGGGGAGGCAGCCGGCGCCGCCACCCATGCTGCCGGTGGCGGCTGCATGGTGGCCGGCGGCGGCTGGCAGCCTGCCGCCTGGGTTCGCCGTCTTTCGCTTCATTTCTCGATTCGTGCGTATCTTTTTCGTTATGCGTCCATTTTTGTGGATTCTTTTTGAGTTGGATTCATTTTTCAAAAATGAAGACTTTGATGAAAAGAAATCTCTGAAATGTTTCTCTGATCTTTAAATGTCTTGTGCGAATCGTTTGAATTTTCCGGCGTACGTAGAATCTTCATTCTTCATCCGTTTGTGTTGATTCTTCTCTGTTAGATTCGTATTTTGAAAAAGAATATCTTGGATAATAGATATCTCAGTGATGGGTACTTTGTCTCTAAATCTTGTTTTGATGTCTTGAATCTTCAAACGTGTGTGAAATCTTTGTTTTTCGTTCGTTTTGCTTGATTTTTCTCGTGCAACTCTACTTTGACCTTCTTGGCAAAGTTTCATTGATTTTTACATTATCTGAGTTTATTTGCCAAGTATTGTTCCAGAATGAGAGAGATATTGGTAGTAAAAACGTGACTTTTTACGCGATATCAAGAAGAAAACGCTGAATTTTATGGTGTAATTTTTATTGATTTCGATTTTCCGATTTGGAGATAATTAATATTTTAAGATGTTAAAGTTTCGCGATCCCAGCGGTCGGTCGAATTTTACTCCGGTCGTTGGTCCGGCCACCGGATGCACGGCGGTGAGTGTTTTATATATATAATACTGGATGTCCTAAGCTTTATACTACTTATATACCTAAAAGGCAGTAAGCGGTACGTATGACTCAGGTGTCTTTCTTCAAACTACAATGGGCATGCAGATTAATTATCTTTTGTAATTTAACTGGGATTTTTAAACTTTTGGATAGCTTTGTTGTCACACTCCCAAAATATTAAGTACGCGATCAACGCGTGGTTAGCGGAAGCATTAGAGTAAGCGGGGGGTGCTGATGTCAACATTGAACATTCATGCATCAGAGCATATGATTATTGCAGAACAGTAATTAAGATGCCATTAACAAATAGTTATTACAAAAGTTGCGACTTATCAAAGTCGTGAAAATTGTAGGGTTGATAAAATACCAACATTTATGTAAATATAATATCAAAAGGAGATTTCGTAAGTATGACTGAATTATATTAGTTATACGAAAGAAATCCCGTTTATTTTCAAAAAGTGGCATCCTAATATGTTTTGGGTGTCGTCATTCCAAAATGCATGCACATCTACTTGAGTGGCTAATTCCCTGAAAAACATAGTAAAAAGTCAACAAAGATTATAGAATGAATTCACAAGTTTTATGTGTAGTTGTTAAACCAAGTTGTTTGTAGTAGTTGACATCTAAGTCAAAAAGTGATCAATTCATGATCAATAATAGTTTTTGTAATTCATTGAAAAATCATTCAAAAGTTTAGTTGTCCAGAGAGTAGTCGTATCATGACTAAATAATTGTTAAAATTGTAGTCAACCTATGACTAAATAGTTGTTGTTCGTTGTTATTCGTTGGAAAACGTTATTTCCAAAATGTATGTTTTGTTTGTAAGTTTGTTGACATAAAAGTAAAATAATGTTTCGTTGGAATGTTGTCTAAAATATACCCAAAATATAGTTTCGTTAAAATTACCCAAAATATAATTTCGTTCGGTGTTACCCAAAATATAGTTTCGTTGGGTCGTTACCCAAAATATATTTTCGTTGGGTCTTTACCCAAAATATACAGTTTGCGTTGGGACGTTACCCAAAATATACAGTTTGCATTGGGACGTTACCCAAAATATACGTTTGCGTTGGAACGTTACCCAAAAGTAAAGTTGGAAAGCCATATTTACAAATTATAGTTATTCATTTTAGTTGGGAGGACATAGACGGGATTCCTCGAAGGTGAGCTAAACCTTTCGAGTTAAAGTAATGACACCTAATTCCATAACTAAACCATGACACAATTCGTTTTTACCTTAGGGACATTAAATATATGCTCCGCCTTAATGACATAAAGTCATCGGGGTTAGAATGACCAACAAGTTGTAGGATGGGGAGGGGCTGTCATGTTGATAGTACTATCCGTATATTTAGTGGCTAGCATCATCTAGCTAATGGTTGTTGTTTGTAAGTACAAGGACTTTATGTACTACAACATGTACAACTAGGTTCGTACCAGGATGCGTGGTCATGTTCCCAAAACAGTATGAAAATCATTTCATAATTAAGTAGTTTGCGAGTATAGAAAGAAAGCATTCATATACAATTCGTATAAAAGCATAAAAACAGCTTAAAAATTGTTGTGAATACAATACAAAAAGGTACCTAAGTATAGTTCATAAGAAATCAAACTGCCAAACATAATATGGATGCATTCATAATAGTTTGGAAGTATAAAGGCATAAAAACATTTATATAATCATTGCATGTTATAGCAAAAATGTTAGCTATGTTTTTCACCCCTATTTAAAAGCAGTAAAAACAGTAAAAAGAGCTAAAGCATATGGGTGCTAGCAAAGCGTAGGCCCAAGAATAGTCCATAACGTCCTAAACGCAAGAGATAGTAATATAAGTTGTTGACTAAATGTCAAACTATTGTTAGTCGTTCACTCGTTGGAAGATCGTTATTGTTTGTAAATTTGTACGTTCCGTTGGTGGTGATTTTTTAATAATATTTCAGAAAGATATTATCATTATACTCGTTTCGTTGTATACTTTGAAAAAAGTATATAAATATATAAATTGTACGAGTTATATCGTATATAGTTTCTTTGTTTCGTTGTGGATATATTTATCCGAGTGTGTGTATACACACACACACACACATATATATATATATGAATATATATATATATATATATATATATATATATATATATATATAAAGTTAAGTGTTAATGTATACAAAATATTATTCACAAAATTTGTTGTACTCGTATTCATTTACTCTTATTTATTTAGCTACTAAAAGTTATCATTTGAAATAATTTTAGTGTACCTTTGTAACAAATTTGAACTAACGTACGCAATCGGGTAGAAGTACACGATCGCGTATTGTTTATTAGTTTGGAAGCTTCACCTGATCGTTGTACGGTAAAACACTTTTTATTCGTTTAATTCGTTAACGTTATTTCGCGATAATATTTTTCAGAGTATTATTCCAAATACTTTATTCGAAATTATAAAAATATAATTTTTATTAGTTTGGTTGTCGGGTTTGTTTTGTATGCTTTTGTCGTGTATGATACGTTTTGTATAAAACGTATATAAATGCTTTCGTTTCCTCGTTATTTCTCATTGTTCGCATAATATTTTCAAACAAATAACTATTTAAATAGTTTCACGTTATTTTTAAACTTTGTATCACCAAGGTACGTATTATTATTGTCGGACTCGTTCTAATTGTTTCACGCGTAGTCACTAATAATTACTAACTTTATAATACCTCACGTATTAATTTGTTGGGTTTTGCTAGATTTACCTCACAAAAATAGTTTGTGAATTCACTAAGTAGGGAATTAGCCTAAGACATGCACGTGATTACTATATGTAATTATATCAAAATTGGAGGAGTGTCACATTCTTCCCCTGTTAGAGAAATCTCGTCCCGGGATTTTAAGTTGAGTTGTCTTACGCGTGTTCAAAAAGTTGTGGGTATTTTTTGCGTATTTCATCTCTACGCTCCCGAGTAGACTCTTGGTCGCGTTTCGATTTCCATCGAACTTTAACAAGTTTGATCCGACTCTGTCGGAGTTTGTATGTTTTCCAATCAATCACTTCGATATGTTCCTCCACAAAATTAAGTTTCATATCAACGAATACTTCATCGGGAGAAATGATTTTAGGTCTCGTCAGAGGGCACCTTCTCAAGTTAGAAACGTGGAAATGTCATGATTGTTGTTGGTTCTCGTGTTAGTTCGAACTTGTATGCAATAGGGATCCTTGCAAGGATTTTGAACGGTCCTATGTAGCGGGGGTTAAGTTTTCCACCTCGTATCACCAAGGTTTCTCCGGTTGGTAGTGGTATGCGTACCAATTTGTCAAAACAAATGATTTCAGCACGGTTTTTTGATAACCATTCCGTACTGACTACATGTTGAAACTTCCTAACTCTACCGGAGGTAAGTCTATATCGAAGAGATGACCCTCTAAAGCTAGGGTACATCCCGGTACTAATTTTCTTGACTCGATCAAATTACCATCGACAAGTCCTAAGATGTATTTGTTGTTTAGCATAAGAAACTTAGTTTCTAATAGTGATCTAAACTCGGTAGACACGAAACTTAAATCAGCATCCGAATTAAATAACGCAAAGGCATGATTAGTTGTTTACTAGAAACATACCAGTGACGGTGTTTAGGGTTTAAGTTAGTTTGTGAACCATTGATCAAAATGACTGTGTAGACTTTGTTTAAATAAAATTCAAATAATGAATGTAGTTGTTGTTTAAAATGAACATTGTCAAAATAGTTTGTAAATTGAAATGAGCAAATCGTTGTTCGAATCACAGTCAATCGTTATTCAAATTGAAACCAAACCATGGCAGATTAGTTATTTATAATAGTTGGTAAACTTGATTGTAAATCAATTGTTATTTAAGATAATAATCAAGTTATGCATAAATCATTGACATTCAGTCAAAATAGCGATCTAAAGAAATCATTCATTGTAATACATCAATTCGTAATTTAGAAAATCATTTCAGTATAGTTGTTTGTTGAAATAAACATTTTAATATATAATTTGTAGGAAATAGTTCTATAAGGTTTGTTATTTGTGGGAGGATTTGTTTCACGAGATTAGGTCTGATTATCCCAGTGGTTATTTGAGACTCCGTCTCAATAATCGTACAACAACAACTTACTATGTTTCATTCGTGTAGTACTTAAAAGGATCATTACTTGAAATACGCATTGCGATCTTCGTTCTCTCCATCTGTCCGTTCGTTCGATAGGTTATCTGACCTATTTGTTAAATGTTTAGTAAGAATTTGTTCGGTCCATTAGAAAGTGAGAGTTTGTTAGCACAATAGTTAACCATGACCGAGTATTTGTTATATTAGTAGTCAAACATGACCGAGTAGTAAGAATATTTATCGTTATCCCCAGTATGTATCTTCCAACTTTGAAACACCCTGATAACACGCAAAAAGTCAAGTTTCTATGTACGTTATCTACCCCATTTTAAGCCCAAAGTTAACAAAAACGCACTCTAAATGATAATATTTACTAAATTTTGTTAATTAAGTCAAAACGGAAGCAATGTTTGTATAATCACTAAAAACAGCACGAAAAATGTGAAAAACAGAGATGAAAAGCGTTCTACGATCCTCTTGTTAACTCTTTTTAATGAAACATGATTTATACTCTGAGTTACAACCTCTAATTAGTGTCATTTTATTCGTTAGGAAATTACAAAATCGTGAGCGCAAGAATCGCTCAAATCGGATAAACGAGGAAGAAGTTATGCAAAAACGAAGAATCGAAGAACCGATATACGGGCAAACCAGACTGTATACGGCCAAGCTAGACTGTATACGGCCAAACATAGACCGTATATGGCCTGTGTAGACCGTATACGGCCTAGCCTTGCCATATATGGCCTAGTTTGCCCGTATACGGTTGGTGTTTGCCCGTATTTGCCCTAGTTTGCCCGTATACGGCCAAAACCACCCGTAACTCGTGTTTGGGCGATAAAAATGAGATTTTTATACGAATGGGCAATACGGTTGAGAATTTGAGGGTCCAAATACAGGTCAAGAATACGGTTGAGCATTTTCTATATATATGGGGTTTCTCTTCTCATTTCAAACACAATTCATTCCACCTCCACTTCACAACACACTCTACCTCACGTTTTCATTTCTTTTTACATTTTCACATTTTATTTATCTTGTAGTTTTGGTTTCTCTCTCTAGAGAGATAGATAGTTACTTAGTTAGAGGTAGAGAGAGAGCTAGCTGCTGTAATCACGGTGTAAAAGCATCCTTGGTGCAACACTACGCTTTCTTCAATAATACTCTGCTTAAATTCCCGGTGATATCTATTCTCTCATACTTATACTATGTCCGAATTATTTTTTCCTAATTGTATGATGTATATGATGTATGTTATTTGTATTGTCATGATTATTGAGTAGTTTACTATTTGCGGTTGTCGAAATGTTGATAATTAAATGTAGGGATGACGTTAAATTAATCTTTAAATTAAATATATAATTGGGAATTTTTAAACTCTGCTATGTCTGAACTTATTATGCAGCTAGACTTAGTTTACGGATCACCCTTTTCAGTCCTTCGCGTGACTGCTACTTAGGTTTAGAAACTGATCACCTCTAGATACGGTTGTTTGTTATATGTGTTATCGTATGAATCAATGTTTGTTACTATAATTCGGCTAAAGTACTGGGTATAACGATGGAAACACCACTGGTGGAGTACAACCGTAGAAGCTCCGGAAAAGCCATCTGTACCGACATTGTGACCTACCTAGAAACCCTAGAATATGGTTTAGGAACCGTAGAGCTGTGGAAATGCTACAGTACACCATATGTCTACCTCTGGTTACAATTCTGTGAAAAATTTTACCCGAGTACACCGTAGACATACCTAGGGTTAGTAAACTTTGGAAAAGCTGTAGTACATCGTGATCCTACCTCTGGTTATAAAAGCTGTGGAAATGCTTATAGCACTGTACACCGCACTTATACCTAGAGTTAGTGAGCTATGGAATGGCTGTAGTACACTATGAACCTACCTCTGATTATGAAGTACTATGGAAGCGGTTAGAGTATAGTACATCGTAACGTACTGTCGCAGCCCCAGAGGTCGGTCGGATTTTACTCCGGTCGTTGAACCATCCGGAAAGGGCACACTCCAGTGGGTTTTATATTTATTATGTTGGGTATCCTATGTTTTGATACAACCTAAAGACCTAAAGGGCAGTAAGCGGTATGTATGACTCAGGTGTCGTTCTTCAAACTACAACGCGCATGGGATTTTAGGAGGATTAATTATCTTTCGTAATTTAGCTGGGATTCTTAAACTTTTCAATAGGTTGTTTGGTTTTTCTAATCTAATTACTGAAATTAAAGACTAAATTAAAGATGGGGTTGTACGGAGAACGCAGAGAAAATCAGGATAAGGAATATGTTTGCTGTGATTGCGGTAATGTTATTGGGTGGATAGTTATGAGGGATAAGGCTACTAGATGTGATGACTAATACGGCGAGGTCATGAAAGCTTAATTGGTGATAAAGTATTATGCCTACGGCCTTTACTCGGCTTCCACATATATGTACTACACCAATGGTGGTTCCAACGCTGTACCGGATACTCAAACGTTTTACAGCTTTTCCGTTATACCAATTAGGGTTTCAGGTTACTCACGGGATATTCCTATATTTATTAATGAGCTACAACAATGATCCTATTATATACCTAACGTAGAGTTCTCCGCAATCAGATACATAATATGTCACATGGATAGCAGTTATAGAGTGTCCAGTACACCGAAAGTTCTCCCAAATGCACAGACCAATTCAACTAACGACTATCCTCTAATCTGGGTCCCCATTTTCAGACATCCAAAAGACGTCTGTATCATGGCATGAATTGTTCATTTAACAATAACATGAACAGGGTTTAACATGTGGAACCAGTTGGGATAATCTGTCTAGCGGTCAATTGAATCGTTCATCATTAATCATACAATCATCACAACTATTACATGCATGTTAACTTACCTGTATTATGTTTATGAAAATTTAATCAGTAGGGCAGGGCAGTGGTAGTGGTTATGTATGTCTAGCATGCAGTATCTAAGCAACAATTAAACAAGAACATCCAATAGGATGGAACACTTGCATCACATTAGCTTACCTAAAGATTAACTCATGAGTGTCCCGGAAGTTATCCCAAAGATACACAACAAACAAACATGAACCTAATCTATCTCTACTCTTATGCTTCGTGTCCCTCGGATATGTTTCAATCAGGGGGACAATGACCATGTTGAGTTCATTGATCATCATACACAGAATAGTTGGCAATCCTACTTCTAGCAATTGGCCAGGTTCCAAGGAGGAGGATACAAAGCATAACATAAGTTGGATAGATAAAACGGGCAGAGGTTCTGCTTATAAGTTCACAAATAGTTTAAATTCATACAGGCAGAGTAACAGCATGACAAATTAAATCATAACTATCCTAACATTGTATACATCACAACAAAGATTAATATTAACTACAAACTTAACATTATATTACATATTAGGTTAAATCCATATTTGTCTAACATATTAATCACAATAACATCTTTAACAAATATTATTATCAAACTAATATATATCTAAAGTAACATCAATGTACAAAACTTGATTACAAACTAAACACTATTACAAGCTAGAACTGTTGTCACACAAACATGTCCCAACAGACTCCCCCTTGATAATAGCTCTAGTTTTCTTCAAGTTTGTCCTTGATAATCACTTGTATATCTTGCTTCCAACATAGATCTTCAGCTTCATGCAAGTCTTAACCGTCATTTGATAATCTCATGCTACATCACCCCATGCTTCTGTCGTCAAAATTCTATTCTCATTTAACTTTATCAAATCTTTCTTCGACATGTTCATTAGATGACGATGGTCATAAACTTTGAAGATCTCACGTTCACCACTTTCAACTTCATCATCAGCTTCAACCATGACAGCTTCTCCAATCTCTGAATCCACGTGCCAACTTTTCATATTTCCTAGAATATCTTGTGGCATTGTCTTCAGTGGGATCTGCTGTACACACTTGACAACTGGATACAGTTTCTTTCTATGTCTCCTTCCAGTCCTTTCACTTCTTTCCTTTAACTTGATTGTTCTTCCAACTCT
The DNA here is from genome assembly GCA_963422505.1 of Pseudognaphalium luteoalbum. Classification (NCBI taxonomy): domain Eukaryota; kingdom Viridiplantae; phylum Streptophyta; class Magnoliopsida; order Asterales; family Asteraceae; genus Pseudognaphalium; species Pseudognaphalium luteoalbum. Next base: position 80,714,528 of record OY730195.1, read on the forward strand.
TGGCTTAATTTTTTCAAATTTCATCGATCTACCCTCAGTCCTGATAATCTTTGCAACATACTTTGCATAATCATCATTACTAGGATTATTCAGCTCTAATGTAGCCAAGTCTCGAATTTCAAATCTAGGAAGAGAACTAAAAACTGCAACCTTCTTCTCAAAATATTGAACTCCGTCAAACCTTTTGATAGCGAAGAGCTTCAAGTTAGAATCAAAGTACCATCCAATGATTCCTCTATGTGGAACACGCTTTCCAGTAATATCTACTTCAGAAACTCCAATTTTCTTCTTTATCTTAGGTAGTTTCCTGTACATAACCACTGGATTTTTAGTTGGAATAAGACTATCATCTTCTTCTTCAATATCAATTGAGTCATTGATATCTTCATCTACATCGACTACTCTTTCTCCTTGATCATCTACAAATTCTGTCCTAGATGGATTCACGATGTGTTTATCAATATCAACATCTGGATCAACACCTTCATCTACCACAATCTCGGGAACAGAAATCCAGTCTTCAGGTGGAATAAACTCACCTTCTTCAAGATCATAATCAATCTCGATTTTAGCTTCATCTCCAAAATCACTTTCAGAATCACTCAAGTTAATTTTTTCCAATTCTACAAAGAGATAAACTCACATGAATTAAATAATAATTTAAATTCTATCATTGATCCTAGAATTCCTTTATCATTTCAATCATGAAAATATAAAACAGTTATTACATAATCTTAATCTTTTATAGATTACAGAAATCTATCTAAGATTACAAATCTCTGTATACTACAATTATTTTGAAAATAATTTCTAAGTATATTTCTGGTAATAATAATATAAATTCTTTAGTTAATTTCTTAGAATCAACTCTAAGAATTTCTTAATCATTTCAAACACATAATAATACAATAAATAAAACTTTCATTGAATAAATACACATTATATTACAATCAATCCAAGTTTTACATATCTTATTATCTAAACATCTTCTAACTAACTTCCTTACCAGCATCATCAACTGGTTTAACACTAGAGACCAGGTTCACCTTCACTTGCAGGCACAGACTCCCCCTAAAGAATAGATCGCTCACCGGTCATAGAAGGACCAGTCGGCTCTCTATCTGTGTGTGTATTTGGATCACGGTCTGTATCATCATGCCTTGCTATCCGCAGCTCATCACCTCTACAAGTCTCATCAGGTATAACAATCTCCCCCTGAGACGACTTGTTTTTTCTAAGATCAGCTACCAAGCGATCTAGCCTATCAATCTGCCTTTGCTTAT